>CM067216.1:78679231-79279231 GCA_034190945.1 Octodonta nipae
GCAAAGCAATACAATTAAATATTGACACTTCCATAACTGACACAGAGTAATTTTAGAAACATTGAAAATAAATTTTGAATACTAACGAGGATAGGTACTAACTAGATTTATTGACGTACAAACAAATTACTTAACTATGCAGCTAATTGACTCAATTACAGTTTTTGAAACAAAAAACACCTTTGGATATGTCCAGCGTAAACGCGATATACGCGGTGCGGTAATGCGTGGCGTCATGTGACAACCGCAAATTATCAAACACATAAAAGAATTCATGGTGTCTGTTGGAAAATAAATTCATGCAATTGCAGCAATTTTGTGTTGTCATATCGCTACTTAGAGCTTAGTTCTGAAGGTAGCATGCAATGCACACATATAGTGCCAAAAGTAAAAGGAGAGGGCAATAGAGTGAGCAAGAGGCATTTCACTCGATTGACAGCGGCTTCCAGCATATACTTCATTGGCTGCTTCCACCCACCAAGTGAAATAGCCTGTTACCGTCTCTATTGCCCTCTCTTTCTAGTCTTCTCACGATATTTGTGAATTGCAAGCTACCACAGAAGTATATGCTCCACTTCAAGCATCACTCAGTTGGTTTTGATTTCGGCCGCAGTTGCATTTTAACCTTAGTGAATATCAGGGGCGACTGTCCCTTACGTGCACTCGTGCGCTGAACCACCAAATTTAATAAGTTTTTAATAAGGTTAAAAATCAACCAAAAATGTTTAATAAATATAATTTCAATACCAACGAATTTACAAAAAAAAACAATTTAAGCTCTAATCCAAACTTGTATTAAGACTTATATTCGCTTTAAGAATATTTCACCGTGCACTTCGGCTAGCGCACGGTGAAATTATATAGCTTCTATGAGATACGATATAACACGTGAGATAGAAGATAGCTAATGCAAACTATATGAAGTAATTGGCTGATTCTCGTGTGCCGCACGGAGACACCGAGCTGTGCTGATATTGACCGGACTTATCAGAACGTTTCAATAATTCAAATTTTAGTTTAGGTGATTTAATTAGTGGTTACTTTGTTTTTGCCCTCGTAGTCTATGAAATAATATTTGATATACAGATTTTGTGTGTTTACATAACTGTGAAAGTGAGTATCAACTTTTACATTGACTATATTAAAACAAAACAAATTAGATATAAAATTGGCTTGTCCACCTAGGCCATATCTTAATTGAAAACAAGAGTGCAAAATGAAAAATAAAGTATTTACTACACGAAGTTTTAAAAGTGAAATTTATAATAAAAAGAAATGGTTATGTGGATGTGATCGCATCAATACATTATTTTGTTTTCCTTGCATTATTTATGGCGGGGAAGCAATTTGGACGGAAACTGGAGTGAAGGATTAAAACGTTTCTGAGAAGTATGATGTCTGAGGACTGGCTAAATGCTCTTTATGTGCTTAGTATTGAAAAAATAAATTCAATCAATGCCAGACTTTAATAAAAAGATGATTGAACATTTCCCTTTCGAAAAATGTCGACGAATATTTTAATGAATAAAAAAAATGCAATATTAGCAAAGATATGGTTTGTTTTGTTGCATCATTGAATCCCAATCTTTGACCAGTAAAGTGCACCACCAGTTTCATAACCCACCTGCCGCCACTGGTGGATAAACACTCATGTGAACTTTTCTTTATACAGTAGCCTAAATTGTGACCATGATATTTAGAGGCATCATGTGTAGGCCCTAAGTGAATTTGAAAAGTATATAACTTTGTGTTGAATGTAGTAGATTTGTCATTATGTACTGTTGAAAGTCTCGTGTGTCAAGTCCTTATAATGTTTATAATGTTTTTTCAGTCTATCACAGTTTTATAGCATCAACATAATTACTTGAGCTATTAAACTCCTATGCAGTTGCAGTATATTTTTTTCTGATGTAAAATATTACACAGGCGTAATTCTGATTTGGGCCTCACCTCTGGTTATTCTAAATTTTTTATAGCATTATGAAAATAATAATAATAATACTCAAATCCTAGAATGCTGTATTTTTTATAGTTTTATGAAAATTAATACTCAAATCCTACAATGCTGTTATAAATATTTATTTAAAGCCTATTTCAATCAGAATGGGGTTTAAGTTGTCAAACATTTGCAGGTTGTGGTTAATTAAAATTAATTAAAAATATATCATATTTAGTTGTACATATAAGAAAGAAATTTAGTGGATTGTATGTCAGCAATTGAATTATACTTCAGTTTTAGGAATCTTACTTCCAGAGTTGTTATCTTATATTTATGTACTTCCTATACTAACTTGCACTTGCCTACAATACTTAGATAAAGAACACGGTGTAAACACCGTGATAAAAGAATGATGCTAAGAATACTACATATGACCAGATGTCACACATAATATATAGAGAGGTTAGTTTTTCAATTATTGAAACAATAACTTTGTGAAAGGTATTTTATTTGATTTGGAACACTGCTAAACTGCTTTGAAGAAAAACACATAAAGTTTAACAAAGGAAATTAAGTATTTTACTACTTGAAGAAACCCATTTAATTACATTAACAAACTATAAACAATGGGTGCATAAAACCACAGATCATACAATAAAAAATGTGCAATGTTTAGAAATAACAAAAGACCCAGGAGCAAAATATAACTTTGATTATATAGTTATAAGTAAAAACATACATCACAATAGCAAAATATTACTATTTTAAACAATTTTAAAAAATATAGATATATGAGAAATATTGAAAAGGTATTCACAATTTACATTTAACTCACATAAAGCTGAAGTGGCACAACATTTAAAAAATGACAATTTTTAGATTGCGTATTTATTTTCAAATGTAGGTAACTTTGTGGGAAGAGAATATTATGTTGTATAACACTTGTTTTGGGCAATAGCATCTTATGCAGATGTACAAATAATATGGCAAATTTTATAACGCAGTTACTAAAAGATTAAAGGCAATAAATATTTTGATTAATACTTACGAAACTTCAACGATCTCTTAGTTATCGAAGCCATTGTCACAATTATTTTTGAAAAAATCACTTAATAAAAAACTTGTATCACTTTTAATGGTTATGTTCACCTCATCACCATAAAAAACTAGTCACATTGTTAAATGACAGTCAAATCTTCGGCTGTACAAGAATCTTAGTTAAAAATAACTCGATTAATATAAATAGAAATAGAGTTTGGTATTCAAACAACATGTAAAAAAATAAACCGTTCACTAGCATTAGATTTTCTTGGATAGTGTCTTTGCCATATCCTAATACGGTTTATTTGAATCGCTTTTACAGGTAAAGCAAACTCAGGGACACATGTACTCGACAAACAACCTTATTAACATCGTTTTTAAGACTTTTAACTGTAAAGTTCAATAAATAATGTGTTTGTGCACTTTGATTTTTTGTCACTGGAATGACGACCAACATCAACGACAACTGATTTACTTGAACTATTTGATTCGAACTGACATTAAGACATTGACATTTAAATGAAGCATTTATGCATTTGTGAAGTAGAAACTTCATCACGGAACGACAAAGAATCGTTAACTAGCTAACAATATAGAGAAATGGATCATTAAAGAAATCGGTTTTTTACATATTATAATAATTTAAATAGTAAATTGCGAGAGTAAATGAATAGTTTAATCAAACTAAAAAGTAATATTCTGATCAACCTATTCTCATTCCCTATTTATCACTTAGAAATGCGTTTTCTAGATGACGTGTTATTGACAGCGACGCGACGTGTCATTCGTGTCATTGACTTATAACCCAAAACTTGTCATTTGTCATTGTCATGCACATACACAATTTAATGGCATAACTTTGAGTTTGTCTTTGAAATTTATAATTTGCCGGAAAAGATAATTTATTATAATTATTATATGTAAATGATGACATATTAAGATAACGGTATCGTGTTAACGTGTGGCATTAAAACAATAAGGAAGCTCTCAGGTTTTACAGAAATCATGAACTCCACAGCATTTGATATTTTTCGTAAAGCGGCTCTAATCATCTTAACCCCACACTGTTTTGATAATTATTTTTTAGATTTTAACTTCCTAGACGGTAAGACATGTAGGTAGGCTAACTTCAATATTATTATTTTTTATTTGCAGGGCCATGTTTCTCTGCATCTTTAAGCAAGGCACTTGGATTAGGAATTATTTTGGGTTCTATTACAGTGAAAGTACCTCAAATTATCAAACTACTTAAGAACAAAAGTGGAGAAGGCATCAATATGTACAGTGTGTCATTAGATTTAACAGCAATTACAATTTATATGTCCTATAGTTTTGTTAAAGGGTTTCCATTTAGTTCATGGGGAGATGCATCATTTTTAGCAATTCAAACAGTAGCAATAGCAGTTTTAGTATTATACTATAGACAAGCAGTTGCTCAATCAGTCTTGTATTTAATTTTTTACCTTATTATTTGCTTTATATTAATGTCAGGTATTACACCAGTAAAATTCTTGTGGACATTACAAACTTGTAACATTCCAATTGTGGTTTCTGGTAAACTGATCCAGGCTCACACAAATTCCCAAAATGGACATACTGGACAATTGTCAGCAGTAACATTATTCATGTTGTTTGCTGGCTCAGCAGCCAGAATATTCACTTCTATTCAAGAAACTGGAGATACTGTGGTTATTTTAACTTATATTGCCAGTACACTTGCTAATGCTGTTTTGGCATTTCAAATGGTATACTACTGGAATGTGGAAAGTGTACAAAAAACCAAAAAAGAATAAATAGACATTATGATTAGATAAGATAAATTTTGTAAAATTGTACAAAAGGGTGTTTTTATATGTTTTGTATTTATGTGTGTAAAAGTAAGAGCTATTTCTTATGATCATATTTATCACATTATAATTGTTGGTATTTTATGTAGTATTTTGTATGATTCCTAATATGAGTGATTTAACCCATTTTATTATGCTGTACTTACTGAAATCAAGCACTAAACATAGTCTGTAATACTGAAAAATTCCAAAATAGGCAAACTCAAAAAGGTTCGAGATATTTCAACCAGTCATTATCATCATCATCACAAGTATTTGGTGGAATAATTTGAAGGTGTCAATCTAAAGATGAAACCACATTTTGCCACACAAGTTAAAATTTTAGCAAATGTTTATTTTTTATAAACATGTCTTGAATAAGTCAGTATATTTTGCTTTAGAATCATATACCTACTTACTAGCAAGATACACCATAAATCTTATTTCTGGAGGTAGCCTGCAATGCACAAATATCTTGACTAGAACAAGAGGGCAATAGAGAGAGTAAGAGGCCATTTCACTTGATGGGAGCTGCTTCTAATAAACTACATACAGTATGTAATTCATTGGCTACTTCGACCTACTAAGTGAAATACCATGATGCTCTCTATATTGTCCTCTCTTTTTAGTCTTGTCACAATATTTGTGCATCTCCAGAAGTATATGATATAAGCCTAAAATGCTTACAAGGACCTTTTTATTTATGAGGTTTTTTTGAGTAATCAGAATGACATGTGCCCTCCTCAGTTTGGTTCACATAATTCTTGTAGCCTTCTGCATATGGTTCTAGTTACTCGAATACTGTATTTGAAAAAAGATTTGGTCAAACTCAGACACTAAGGAATACCTATCTGTTGACATCATCCGATTCATATGCAAAAACCAGACTAGGTGCATAATTTATTGTCCCAACCCTTTTCTGAGATACAGTGTGTGATTCAGTTTATGACAAATAAAATAACGCTGATGTATTGTTTGGTTTTCCATCAGTCAGGAAAACGAGGCATGGTCAAACAACAGAAGTGTTGTAACTGAAATTTTCATACTACAAATTGCACAAGAACAGGCAGACATAGTTAATAAACTAAGACTTGATTTAACACATTTAGACACTTAACTCATATGAATATTAATTTTTCAAATAGGTTTAATAACTTGATCTTGTAAAATTTGTATGACAAACACACTGGAATATGAATGCGCCTATCAAATAGGCAGCTAGGTATTAAGGAAAGTGCTATAAAAAAGTTTTATTGAATAAAAATGTATATGGGGGTTTTGTTAACAATAATATATTCCTCCTATAACAATTTGAAAAGTATTTTTGTTGTAGAGATATTCTTGTGGAAAAAAATCCAGACAAATTTAAGTTTATGTGAGCTTAATGTTTTTGTTGTTGTCAATCCATAATGAAAGAAGTTTCCAAGTGAAAAATTATTTTATATATTTTTAATAAAGCAGTTACAAATAGAAAATCAAACTTACTGATTATGAAAAAAACATTAAATCATTTTATATTCCGTATTAGGAAATTGCATAAGCTCTATAATTCTAAGTGCATTACAACAGATAAGCACAAATTTCTATAGGTTACGTCCAAATAGAATTGTTGTTTTATTTCACACTATCAAAAAAGGAACCCCTCTAGAAATTAATCACCCTCAATAAAAAATAATTCAGCAAATAAGTATGGATAAAAAGTACTGAAAATGTACACAGATAATAAATTATTTACCTTAACAGGCAAGAATCACTTCCGGAACGATCCATAACAACTATGATGGTATTTAGGGGATTTTTGATTGGGGGGGGGGAGTGTGTCATGGTAAACAGTTGATTTTGAAGTGTGAAGGTTTATCGACTTTTTTAAATGTAAATATTTTGTAGTGGAATGTTTTGTCAATTATTTCGTATAAATAATAATAACGAGGATGGATTTGAGTAGTAAATTAGTGTTTTAGAACCCACAAAAATCTGTAATAGTGGTGTCAGAATTGGGATTCATTTCTATATGGTATAACAATTAAGAAACATGGAGGCTGCTATTGACGAACAAAAAATCTATGAGTTGCTGACCAGCTGGACGAAAAACTAAGCAAGATCTTGGAAAACCGAGAAAAAGACTCAGACTTGTGATGTGAAAACAGAAAGTAGCCAAGTATTATAAATGATAAACAACAAACTTTAATTACTACCATGAAAACCGAACAACACAATCTAATTAAAGGTTTATTATCCATAAAGGTGAACCAGAATTGAAAAAAGAGTAAAATGTTTCAATAATGCATATGAAACAATCTGAACAACTAATTAGTAATTCAAGATAACAAATATATCTTTATTTTGAAACAAACCTACATTTCAAATAAGATATCTTAAATGTTGCTAAATTTATTGAGCAGATGATGTAAACCACCAGTGGTAAAAATCGGGGTGATATTTGTAAAAATATTTGAGCATAATAAAATATAAATTTTGTAAATATACAATTTTTATTTGAATTGACCAGACTGGTATGCAACATCCAATACAGCCTTCTTACAACTGAAATCAAAAATATAAGTGACTTGTATTGGCAGTTGCATACCAATATGGTTAATTCAACGTGAAATTATATTTTATTTGTGTGATTCAATATCATTAAATTTTGATCATGGTGTTTAAACAAACAGGCTTCAACACTCGACTGGAGATTTGTCATTCAAAAAAATTCCTCTAATTCTTGTAAATGCTTTGTGAATTCGTTGCATTAGTTCTTTCCTGCAAAGGATTTATAGTAGGTTAACGAGGTAGTGTGGCAGGACTGCCACACAGGGGTGGAATTCTGTCGAAACGAAAGGGAACGTTATATGCAAAAAGCCGTGTAAACAGCGATTTCGAGTCACAAAACATTAAATAAGTTTGCATTTTATCTTAACGTTATAATATATTGAGTTACAGAATAAGGTTGAAAGGGCAGTTCTTGAAAAGAGCTTCAGTCGAAACATCTCAGACTCAATTTAGTCGAGTAAACTTGTTTATAATTGGAACATTTCTTAAACTATTGTACTAAATTATTCGATCTGCGGTTTAAATCCACAGAAGTAAATTTCTTTCACAAACTTAGATTTAAGATTCTCTCGGTTTAGCTCCAAACACACTAGGCTAGGCGCAAATTGAGACGCGTATAGCGCGTGTGACATGACACAGCACAGCGCGAACCTTTGTAACGTATAGTATTGAATGGAACAGCGCAAATTGGCCAAGTATGCTGTGAAAACTTCTTTAAGCCCTTGGCAACTACCCTACAAATTTTTAATCAAACTGGTTTATATGTCCGTAATAATATATTTTTGTAAAATATTACGCTTATAGAAATATCTTGAAATTATAGCAAGACTGACACCTGTAAATGTTAGATAAGTGAAATTTCTCTCATATAAATTTAAACTTATAAGTGGTGGGAGATCTTTTAGTTGGATTGACAAAACGTCAATCTCGTAGACCAGTTGTTAATTTGAGTCATAAAAAATGCAGGGGTATCAAAACGCAGGTGAGAGCGGTCAATTCATATCTCCGACACAACGCAATGTTGAATTTATATATTTATTGGCTTGGAGTGTCTCATGCAGCATACCCAAACTTATATCTATTTAACAATTTTATAATTACCGAAGTCTATGCTATATTAATATTAAATATTATTCAAATTTAAAAAGTTCGTAAATATTTGCAACATCCTGCCTGAGGGCTCTTCGAACTATGAACATTATACAACTGCTATTGGTGGTGCTTTTTAATCAAATTTTATATTAAAATTAGCTTTACTGTTGTATTTGCAACTGACGGTTGTTGAATATGGAACGTACTTCGTGGCATGTACAGTATGGAATATCGCCCCATCTTGCTGAAATCCCAAAGTCAAGTTTCGCCAATTCGAGCCATAAAAAAATTGTGACCATGCCCCTGTAACGATCTCTGGTAGCAGATACAATAATGCCACCACTTCAACATCAGCACCAAACAGTGTCTCCCCGGGGAGACATTGGTTTTTTTAACGTCACACATATGTGGAAATGTAGTTGCACAGCGTAAACGAATATACCGGGGTTAAGAATCTGACTATTTCTCCAAATGTTGAGTTGCTGACTTTTGCGTTACTGGATGATTACCATGCATTACCATTTGATGATTACCATGATGATGATGATATGATGATTACCATTACCATGCAAAAAGCAAGTTGAAGTCACAAAACATTTAATAACTTAGCATTCTATCGTAACCTTATAATATAACAAGCTACAGAATTCTGTTAATTTATGTTAAATGCTCTGTTATTACTTTTGAGTTTTTATCAATATCAAAAATATTAGAAACATATCTAACGCCTGGGCCCTGTTTCATAATCAACTTGTTAATTGTAGTTTTGTAACTTGTAGAATTTCGTTTCGGAATTCAACAAAATTATTCTACAAGTTACAATTTGTAAAATCTACAATATTAGTATTCGAAATTTGCAAGTCGCGCGTCGTGCACATGTCGAATTGTAATATTTTGGATTTTACAAGTTGTAATTAGTAGAATAATTTTGGTTGAATTACTAAACGAAAATCAAAAAACTACAAGTTACAAGTTAATTATGAAATAGGGAAAATAATTGTAAGTATATCTGGCAAGAAAATTTGGATCCATTTCGTCAAATCATTCCTACAATAAAAATAAAACTGTTGTTGATAAACACTAGTATTAAGTCATTTTAACCACTGTGACAGTAAATATGGTTCAATTAGGGAAGTCTGACGAAATTAAAATTCCAAAACACTGGCAGTCATTCTAGACTGAACATGGCAGCGAAAGCGTCGTACGAAATAATAAACTTCCCGTCTTTTTGTGCCATTCTAAGTAATGGAGATACATTTCAGGAAAATTAAAATAATTATCACTATTTTATTACGATTCAAATATTAATCTTAATGTGTAATTTAGTCCTTAATTTAAATTTAATTGCAAAGAAACATATGACGTGTAAGTTAATATTTAATTAAAATATAAAAATATGTTGAATTATCGTAATTTAAACTTTGAAACCTACTCCACCTATTTAATTATAACTGATTAAATTATAAGAACATTATTTAAGTAGATGTTTTTCTGCATATCAAAGTATCTCAGGACTATACTTACTTATTCACAAATCCATTTTTTTAGACGTAAGGATGTACATCAGATGCGGAGGAGTTCCTGATACATTTGATTTTCACTTTATTCTTTTGAACATTTTTTTTCATATCACAACCTCACAAATATAACCTGATTTTATTTGACAAACTGCATATTACAAAGCTGTTGCCTACTTAGGATAGAGTGGAATTTTAAAAAATTAACTAAGTACTGCAATTAGTGTTAGTTTGAAGCTGGGAGACTAACTCGTTCCTCGAAGTTTCCTTGGACTTCCATTGTCTTGAAATGGTTGATCTCACCTCGTTTTAATAGCTTTGTATCTGCTATTGTCATCAGGTGAATGATAGGAAATTCAGATTATATTTGTATTTATACCCTTAACCGGTCATGGTCTTATCCGGCAGAGGCCGAAGAAGAGCTGGTCAAATGTTTATAATGTGGACGCTGGGCTCGCTAATTATATTTTCGTTCGAGATTATATATGCTCTCTCTATGAATTTTCTTTTGTAACAGTGCTCTTCCTTGTAAATTACCCTGGCCTGGTCCCAGTTGATATTATGGTGTTCGGTCCATGCGTGATTAGCTAGCTCAGACTTTGTTACCTCCGTGAGTTACTATGCGGTGTTCCTTAACCCTGGTGTCCAGCGCTCGCTTTGTCTCTCCAATGGAAAGATTCCTATATTCACATTATACGATAATAGTAGAGTTGCTACCGTGGTGTCCTCTTCCTGTCTAGGTGGTTTGTCCAGCTCTTCAAACGCCTTGGTAATGATGGTTTCCGGATATCCATTCGTCAAGGTCTTCTCTAAGTTTCACTTGTTCTTATTTGAGGGCTTCTGGTGTGCTACAGATATTTTTGGCTCTATGGATTAGTGTTTTGATGATGCCAGTTTTCGTTGCTGATGGGTTGTTGGAATTGTAGTGAAGGTATAATTCTGTATGCGTAGCCTTCCTGTAGACTGTTGTTTGGATTCGTGTCCCAGTCTTTTGACACTTCACATCAAGGAATGGTAGGCACCCACTCTCTTCCATCTCCATGGTGAATCTAATGGATGGTTGGGATTTGTTCAGGGGCTCCAGGAATGCCTGTAGTTCCGCCTCTCCGTGTTGCCAAATAATGAAGGTGTCATCGACATACCTCAACCATAGCTTAGGATGCTTCTCGTACCTCCTCAGTGCATGTTCTTCGAAGCATTCCATGTAGATGTTGGCGATGGTTGGTGATAACGGGGAACCCATAAGCAAACCATCTTCTTGCATGAAGGACCGGTCTTGAGGCAACATTGAAGTAAGTCCATGATTGAGTCTATTGGCAGCTTCGTCCTCTCCATCAGGGTATCGTCTTCAGTAAGTTTCTTTCTCACTATGTTGAGAGATTCGTCTAGTGGTACGTTCGTGAAAAGGTTTTCAACGTCGAAACTTTTAAGCGATGTTCTGGCCCAAGTTCCATTGATCCGATGATTTCGACAAAATGCTTTCAGTCCTTGACGTCCGATGATTGGTAGAAGGAATTTTGATAGTGCTGCTGTTGGTGAGTTGCGTGAACTTGTAATCGGTCTGAGAGGTACTCTAGCCTTACGTATCTTGGGTAGTCCATAAAGATGTGGTGGTTTGCTGTGATGTGGTGTCAATTTTTTCCTTGTCTCGGGGAGAATGTATTCAGCATGGCCTCTGAGAGTGTTGTAAGTTTTATGTTGGGGCACCCAATTACTCTATTGGTTCTAACGCACGCACCAAATATTAGATACTTGTATTAGCTTAGCTTTTATTCAAAATTCAAAATATGTCAACGCCACCAAAATGTTTCGATTTTAAAAAAATTCAACTGATATATAAAGCGTAATTTTACAAGGTGTTCCATACTTAGTATAGGTGAGACATAGAGCTGAGTAGAATTACATGGTCTAAAAAATCTTAAAAAAAATTACGTGGCCCGTAAGCAGCTGCATATATACAATGTGGTTGGAATAAGGGGGAATGGAATTAGTTATAAGGGGTGGTTCAAAAAAGTTATATTGGGTGGGCCATAAATAGTTGCATATACCAGGTGGTTGAAAAACAGGTGATTGGAATTATATTTATACAGGGTGGATACCAATATGTTATATTGTTTGGCTCATAAGTAGTTGCATATACAATTTGGTTGAAATAAGGGTGGTATAGAATTATGGTTAGACAGGGTGGATACAAAAATCTTAGAAAAAATGTGTTATGTAAGGACTAAGGAGTTAATATATTTGAATTAGGTTCTTGAATTATTATAGATATGAAATGGGTTTAAAAAAATTAAAATCAGTTGTCTATACAGGGTGGTTGGAATATAAGATGGAGTGGAATTTTTGTTTATAGCGTTGTTAAAAAATATATTTTATATCCACAATATAGGATGGTTGAAATATACAGGTGGATTTAAAAAATATTATAAACAAATGTTATCTACAATCTTATCTACCACAGACTGGTACAACAATGTTATATTGGGTGGCCCAAAAGTAGTTGTATATACAAGGTTGTTGAAATATAGGGTGGAGTAGAATTATAATTAAATAAGGTGGGTAAAAAAAAGGAAAACAATTGTTGTATAAGGTAGAACATGAGCGGTTGGATATCTGGAGTATCTGAAATATGGCGCGAAGTAAAGTTATAGTTACACAGGATGATTCAAACTATGTTAAAAAAAGTTGCAAATTAAGGGAGGTTTAAATGAAGTGTGGAGAGAAATTATACTTTATACTGTGGTTCAAAAAATATGTGGAAAAATTGTGAAATAGCGTAGATCATAATCAGTTGCACAGATAGGATAATTGAAATATAGGGTGAAGTAAAGTTATGGTTAAGTATTAAAAAATGTTATATTATATACAGGGTGGTTGTAAAACAGGTTGAAGTAGACATACACGTACAAACTGATTTAAATTTTTTTTTAACAAAATTGTTATATAGGGTGCCCCATAAGCAGTTGCAGTTTTGGTGAAATATATTGAGAATTGATGGATTTATAGTTATACAGGGTGGTACAAAAATGTTATACTGGGTAATCGATAAGTAGTTGCATATACAAGATAGTTGAAATAGAGGCTGGTGTAGAATTAGGTATGGTTTAACAGGGTGGATAAAAAAAAATGTTCGAAAAATTTTGTAGGATAGAACATGAGCTGTTGCATATATGCAATATCAGAAATATGGGGCGAAGTAAAATTATAGATATACAGTGTGTTTAAAACCATGTTTGGAAATGTTCCTTGTAAGGGATGGTTGATATATAAGGTGGAGACAAATTATACTTTCCAGGTGTGGTTAAAAAAAATCAGAAAAATGGTTATATAGAACAGTCCATAGATAAGAAATATAGAGTAGAGCAGAGTTATAGTTAACGGTTGAAAAAATATTATATTTGGTGACACCTAAGCAGATGTATATATAGGGTAGTTGAAATATTTTGTAGAGTAAAATTATGGATATACAGGATGGTTTAGGAACTGAATTATTATTTTACAGGGTGGATCAAAAATGTTAAAGCAATTTTGTTATATAAGGTAGACCATGACCAGTTGCATCCTACTTAACGGAATACCTGAAATATGGTACGAAGCAAAATTATAGCTACACGGTGTGTTTACACAATGTTGGAAAAAGTTGCATATAAAGGCGGTTAAAATATAGAGTGGAGAGAAATTATATTTACAAGGTGGCTCAAAAATTATCACAAATAATTGTTATATAGCATAGACCATAAGCAGTTGCATAGCTGCGATAAAGGTGGAGTAGAGGTGTTTAAAAAATGCTATATTGGGTGACAGCAGCATATACGGGATGGTTGCACTAAAGGCTGAAGTAGAGTTCCTGTTATACAAGGTGGTTCAAAAATGTTGAGAAAAATTGTTATATATGGTCGCCTATAAGCACTTGCAGTTTGGGTGAAATATATTCGGGATTGTTGAATTTATATTATGCAGGGTGTTTCAAAAAAGTTAGGAAAAATTGTTTCATAAGCTTTTTATTTTTGCAAAGAATTCTACATTCCATACACGGGTGAAACCGCGGGTAACGACTAGTTTTTAATAAAATTACTTTCATCGTGGTCTAATATCTCCACCAGTCCATCGCAACACGACTTTCAAAAGTTTTACATAAACTTATTAAGGATCGGATATTAAACTATCATCATTTAAGAAAAAATAGAAAGAATTTTTATAACGCATCTGCTTATAATATTGCAATAAATTCCGTGGTTTTAATTACACAAATACATATTTACACTCGCTTTAAACGTCTTTATTTTTATCTACAAAAAACACAATGACTAAGACTATCAGCGGAAGTGCTACACGCTGCTTCCAAACTCAACTGCCACGCACCTAGCATTCGTGTCTTATATAGGATCCATTTGTTCGAAGAATTTTCTCGTGTTCTCTGGTCTGTCAGTCTAGATAGTAACTTCTGAATTACGTTAACGTTAGCGTGTTTGAATTCATCGCATTTTCGGGCTAACGTTGTTGATGCTTTTAATATACAGCCGTTTGTATTTCATTTTCGCAATGTTTTTTATCAGAAGAATTCATTTAAAACGTTCTTAATTTTTCGCGGCGTAAAAGGAATTTTATAACACTGGACCCACCTTTAATTCTGATTCTCCTGATCGGAATCATTCTCTCAATCATTTTAGCTGTTGGATTTCGGCGAATACGATAGACAACGTCATTGATCCTTTAAACCATCTCGTATGGACCATCACAGGCTGGAGATTAGCCTTTGCTTCTCATCTGAGGATTGTATAGCCAGACCTTGTCCCTCTCTTGGAACCCGATTGACTTGGCCTTCAGGTCATAGCGTTTCTTCACCCGATCACTGGTGGCCAACATCTGTGTTCGGACTAGTTCGTATATAGCCAGCATGTTCTGTCGGAGTTAGTCGGCATAATCGTTGACTTCTTGGGGCAGTGAGCTAAAGGCCAAATAATAAGGTAACCTCAGCTCGTTTCCGAATAATACCCTGGCTGGAATCAGTCCTGTGCTGTTATGTACGGATGAGGCCAACAAAAATAGGGAATATGCTCATCCCAATCACGCTGGTTAGTGGTGTCGACCTTGGATAGATGTTGTTCCAAGGTCCTATTGAATCTTTCCACCATTCCGTCTGACTGTGGATGCAAAGGTGTGGTTCTTGTTTTCTTGATTTCCAACATCTTTTTGGAATACATTGGATTCAAGGTTAAGCCAAACCTTCTGAATAACTGTTCTACCACCACCGTCGCCAATGTGGTTGCCTCTTGATTAGGTATAGCGTAAACATTAGACCATTTGCTGAAGTAATCCATTGCGAATGTATTTGTTCCCTCTCTCAGACTCGGGAAAAGGACCGGCGACATCAATGGCAATTCTTTCAAATTGAAGGCCCACATTGTATTGCTGCATTCTGCCCTTACTGGCTGCACTGATGTCACATTTCCGGCACCAAGCTCTGACGTCTTCGACGTAATTTACCCAGTAGTACCATTGGCGAATTTTGTACAAGGTTTTCATGCCCACATGACCTCTGGTAACCCCATTACGTACTTCGGGTACCTTTTTTTTGGAGACTACCAGGTCGGACTTGGTTTCTCTGTCGTCGGTGCTTTCCCAAATTCTGTTTAACATAATGACTTCAGGAGCCCGAGTACCTAGCTACCTCGTCCCACCGTGGCCTGGGTGCCCCCTCTTCTTGAGTGAAATGATTGGTTCAATGTATGGGTCAGATATTTGGTTCCTGGATGCATTTTCTCTTTGTCTAGTCTTTATTCATTTGTACACGGATCTGACGAATGGAGAAATCCTCCCTCTGTTTCGTCTTCACACAATGTCCGCATTCTGCTCTACATTGTCCTTGTGACAACGCATCGGCATTATTATGCAAACGGCCGGTATGGTGTTTAACCTTGAAATCGTATTGCTGTAATTTCTCCATCCACCTGGCCACCTGGCCAGTTGTCCATCCGGTGTCTTCATGTCCAACGGAAATTTGAGGGCGGGATGATCGGTTCTGATTAGGAAATAACAATAATTCCTTTCCCGTTTCAAGAATCCACGGCTGTAGTACTCGATCACTCTCTCTTCCTCAACTTGCACCTGGAGTAGGACGGCCCACAAACCTGCGTTGCTGTCGTCGGTGTCTAAGATGAACTTACCGGACTGTATGGGAAACGCTAGGATTGGACTGGAACATAGTGTAGCTTTCAGCAGTCTGAATGATTTTCCGCAAAACCCCAAGAAGCGCCGTAGTTCATGTTTCTCTCAGGACTGGTCAGTCACCAATGGCTCCTATATTGTCTTCGTTTATGCGGATTCCTGATTCAGAAACTCTACTTCTTCTTGGAATATGGAATACTTCTTCTGGTTGAGTCTCAGGTTCGCGTTCTTAATTCTGGAAAATACTTCGCCGAGCTTCTTCAGATAGTCGTCGAATGTGTGACCCATGACTAGAATGTTGTCGAGGTATACTAAGCATGTCTTCCATGTCAACTCTCTCAATACAAACTAACACAAGTTCGCTTTGAAACACCCATGCCCCGTTAAGAACTGGCTTAACTTATACGAGAGAGCTCTGACGGGGCACTTGACCAGCTCCCTAACATCTCCAATCAAACACTTCGTCCACTGAGCTTTCTCTTGATTCGCCTGCCATCTATTCTGTCACATTTCTAGTGTTCTTTCTCTCTTTCTCTCACTTGCCGCTCCTAATGCTATTTGCAGAACCTCACTCTCTCGTCCACGTGAAGCTCAATGGGAATTTCACCTGTAACCACATATATACTTTCCATCGCCGCAGTTGTATATGCACATGCAACCCTAAGGCGTATCGGTCTAACGGCTTTCTCCATGAGTCTATGATACGTCTGAACTCTCATTGCTCTGTGCCATATAATTGACTTTACCACACCATACAACAGACGTCTCTTTGCTGTTCCCGACCCATTCACATTCGAGGAAGCTTAGACATCGCCGCCCCCTTTTTCCTCGCCCAGGTACTTTACCTCCTTCTCTGATAGTATTTAAAACTAATCCCTCCCCTGGGCAGCCCAAAATGATCGCGACCGTCTTATCTTCGGCCAGTTCCAAAACGTTGTCCTTTCAATAGTTCGCCTTGACCACTATCGAGAGGTCATCCGCATGGGCTATCGTTTTGCATCCTACGGGCAGTTGTAGGCAAAGCACAGGGTCGTGAGAAAGTTAATGGATCCTTTCCCATATTTAATTTTTCAAACTGTGAAATAGTCCTTCATTATATTTACGTTGTAGTCCGTAACCATCAGTTCTTTTAATCGATTTATGATTATCTGCCATCCTGCCGTGTAAAGACGTTTTTCATGTCAGTATTTATCAGGGGCAGTCATTTATACTCTCTATCTTAAAATAGGGGAAACCTTTTTGGAGAAAGTCATTACCGATCACTTATTAGCGTTGAGTAAAAGCTTATTTTTTGCACACCAATTCTGCACTTAGTCAAGGACATTCTGAAAATTAAGATGGTTCTCCCCGTTTTCCACTCTTCGGGGAACCTTTGATCCTTTAAAAGGGTGTTGTACACCTGTAACAAAATCTGGATATCCTGCTTCGCTACCAACTCTACAGTTTCACTTTCCACACCATACAAAATTGGGGTTTTCTTCCACGCAGAATTCATTTTCTCTTTCTCTCTTTCTCTAATCTCAACCTCACTTCTTTCACCCCTCGCTACCGAGAACAAGTCCTTAATTATCCTTTTCCTCTCTTTCTGATGAATTTCATAGGGTGTACAGAAGCCCTTTATCCCCTTAGTGGCGCTCTTGTACTCCTGTCTCCACACATCCCTCTCGACCTCATCCACTAACTTGTCTCCATAGCTCTCTAGATCTCCTTACTCAATGCCTTCTTCGCATTCTCAAACACCTTTCTCTTTTGTTCAGTCAGATCTACAACCCCTCTCACCCTAATTCTCTTCCATATCCTTCTTACACTCTCTTTCCTTAACCTTAGTGAGGTTTCACGAATACGCATTGTTTCACTTGGCACCCCTTACCTCATGCATTTTAATACTATGTCCATTTTTTATAGTTACCCTCTATACTGTTTTTCAACATATGGTAAGTATCCAGCACCGCCGGAGCATGATGAATGCTCCCCTATTCCCCTGGAGCCTCCACTATTTCTTCCTGTTCAGCGTTCCTATTCAAATTTCGAACTCTACGTATTTGTGGATAAATTGTGGAAATTACGATTGTAGTGTTATCAGTTAATTATTATTTGTGGAGGCTTCATGTACTCTAACCTGCCAATATCTACTCTTTAGGTGTAGGGTGGAGAACCACCGGTACCCTGCTAGGGTGGTCAGTGTGTCCTCGATTCGGGGGAGTGAGTAGAAAGAGTAAAGAGACAGCTATAGCTCATTCAATTTTCTGTAATCAATGCAAAATCAGTTTGTTCCATCCTTCTTTTTGATTAGAACGTCATCAGCAGACGATGGGCTGATGGATAGCTCAATAACTCCATTTTGTAATATGAACTCGATGTTTTTCTCGACTGCCTGTTGTTGCCCACTGATACTCGCCTAGGTGGTATTCTATGGGTTGACCCTTCCCCGTATCTAAACATTAACATTTTTTTTCGCAAAATTTTATTTCAAAATTCCTAATTCAAATTTAGGTAAAAGTTATGTGATACCTGTTCCTACGGTTACTGAAGAAAATGATAAGCATCTGAAATACTAAAGCCGATTCAAACATTTTGCAAGTAATTACAGTGCCTTACACTAATATACAAATCCAATATTTTGACCCAGAAAGCGACTTCCTTAGTTAAGTGAACGACTCACATTGGAATCACACTATATTATGACTTCACGCTTTATTCATAAAACCTTTAAAATTTATATGATAGCCATAAATCACCATCCCTGGAACCTTCAGTTTAATGATAATGTATTCCATTGTATTTAAAATTCATCCTTCAGCTCATTCCTTCGCCCTGTTAATCATAAAAAATAGTATCATGATCTAATCCCTTTATTCAACTGCCATTTCATAATCACTGTGTGTTCTAAATGATAATTTTCAATTATTTATACTCTCGTATATATGATGACATAAATCGCAATTTTAATTCCAAGATTTTATTTATAACTTTATGCAAATTTTATTTTTGCCATGGCCGCCAATATAAATACACGCGAGCAACATATACAGTTAGAAATGAAAATAAAAACAATAATTTACTGTCCATTGACTAAATTATTTGTTGGCGCCAATCTAATAATGCGTATTTTTTTGTGGTGACCTTTACCAGCTACTGACAACATTCTGCTACAAATACTAGTGGGTCTGATATAATCGATATAATAAGACATGACAATCAAATTAAATAGTGTGGGTCTGAAAAATGAATGAAAACTGTTTAAAAAAATTGTGGATGTTGAATGTAAAGTGTTATTTCGTTACTTTACGACATTGGAAGCAATTACGTTTCAAGGATATTTAACAGGTCCTCCTTGATGTTGAAGCTTATCTACTGTTAAAAATTCTGGCAAATCTTACCTAAAAATAATATTTTCGTTGATGTATAAATATGGATAAAATCAATTAAAGTAAATTAACCAAACACTTAATGTCTTTTCTGAGG
The DNA here is from genome assembly GCA_034190945.1 of Octodonta nipae. NCBI lineage: Eukaryota > Metazoa > Arthropoda > Insecta > Coleoptera > Chrysomelidae > Octodonta > Octodonta nipae. Next base: position 78,698,830 of record CM067216.1, read on the forward strand.
GATGTCCTTGATCTTACAGGTTTCCGATACGGTTAATATGCAAAATGTAATGCAGTCAACAAACGCAACGGTATTCAGAAGATTGAATGAATTTTTGAATATCAAAAAATTAGAAGAGATTTCTTTTTTTTAGTCAAAATTTATTATTCATCAAAAATTATTTTTTTGATCACAACCTTAAAACGATATCACAAACGAAGTTTTTGCTTTGATTCGCCTTGTCCTTCCTTATCGAGTAAGGTGATGCAGCAGATGTCAAGTATTTTTGATCTTGCCATTCATCACAAAAATGTGCTCCCCTTTCAAGGTATGAACATTTTTCATTCAATAGTCGTTGCGAATGGATTTGGAGCAATTTTGTGCTGAATTTTTAACTGAGTTCAAACAAATTCTTTTTATTTTTGTTTATATCCTGGGAAACAACTGATTTGGATAATTTAAACTGTTTTCTAGTAAGGGGGTCTATAAGGTAAACTATGCCTTTTTAAAAAATTTGAAAAAATAGTAAACCTAATCACCCTTTACATAAATTTTCTTCACAACTGTCAAATTGTCTTCTTCTTTTTGACTTTTAGAAGGCATGTCCCCTATTGTTTGGTTCAGTTTTCTTTGTATTAGCAATTCTTGTTAAGTAGATTCAGAGCTGTCTTGCTACCGTTTTGGTGGTTGTCCTGTAGGTCTTCTTCTGTATGCTATATTATTCTTGCTTGTTCTGTCGGACTCAATCGGTTAAAGTTTTTGTTCTATTCTCTTCTTATCCATCTTACTATGTCGTCTATTTGGCACTTTTCTCTGTAGTGTTCCTTTAGCAATTATTTAATGTATCTATTTATTACTCTAAAGATCCATCTCAGTTGTTATTAGGATCCTCTTTGTTTTTGGCGTTTGGTTTATTGTTTTCGCACCATATGTCAGCACTGGTCTTATGCCTGCTGATTGACTGGTTGATCCACTACAATAACGTTTCTGCTCTTATAGTTCCGTTTGTGCCCCACTCTTTTACCCTCATTCACCCGACTTTGCACCCTGCGATTTTATTTTATTTCGCCGAATGAGAATGTTTTGCCATCATACAAAGATCAATTTATATAATGTTTTAAACAATGGGATAAAAGATTATTCTGACGTCAGTGGTCTATAAACTAAAGAAAGTAGCGGACGTTCATGCATATTATTATAAACTAGCTGACCCCCTCCATTTCGGGTAGACAAATCAGCCGATTTGTGTTTTATTATTAAGATATATACATATTTTGACATCTCTTATATTTTGATATTTTCCACAATTTTAATAATATTGCCATCTTTGGATTTTTTAAACATTAGACCTTTTTCACATTTTTGGAGTTTTTGGAATTTTTGACAAATGTGCCGATTTGATATTTTTCACGTTTTCGACATTTTTACACATTTGTAACATTTTTCGACAATTTAACGTTTTCGGCATTTTTAAAGGTTTGAGATTTCTGCTACTTTTGGCAGTTTTCAGGTAGTAGATGGATACTTTCCAATATCAGTTAAATCGGTATAATTTTGTACTCTCCTCTTTCTCTATTTTCTGTTCGAAAAAAATTTGTCATTATAAACCTTTTAATTTTTTAATTTTTTATTCATTTGTGTTAAATTATCACCATTGAAAATGGGGTCTGATTTAGACATTGAAACATTTGGTCTATTTGAAAGATACAGAGTTTCAAGCAATTGTGGTCTTATTCCCAAAAAAATCAGAAAAAATACATATAAGAAATGCCACAACTATCTTTCAGAAAAAAATCTTTAGCTTTAATAGTTTATCCCGAAATGAATTTCGATATCTAGGCGTTTCAGGAGAAGCTAGCTCATAGAGATTCCTAGGATAAAAATCACACAAAAAAATTTGTAGGGTAACTAAAACCTATAAAAGAAATTGTTATACTATCTTTTCGAGATTTTTCAATCCATTGAACGGGAGACAATATACTGTTTCTAGTCGAGAACATTCATCAGTTGCGCTCCCCTATACTGATTGAAATCTGGAATAATTGTTTATGTATTTAGTACATATAACTGAATTTAATATTTTATCGCGAAATTAATTTCGATATCTAGGAGATTCACGAAAAGCTACCTCACAATGATTCCAAATGGGGAGTCGTACTGTGTATATCGCCGTTTGCTTGTGATTCCTAGGCTAAAAATGACACATTCGCAGGTTAACTAGAGCCTATAAAACAAATTATGATACTATGTTTCCGATATTTCTCAACCCATTGAACGCAAGACAATATATTGTTTCTACTCGAGAACCTTTATCAGGTGCGCTGCCCTTAACTAAATACATAAATAATTATTCGAGATATTTCAATCAGTTGAGGGGAGCGCAACTGATGAAGGTTCTCTCCTTGCGTTCATGGATTGAAAAATCTCGAAAAGATATTTAATTATTTATCCAATTTTTAACTAAACCGAAGCTTTTTTTTTAATAGAAACGTTCGAATTTTTGTTGCGTAATAAAATTACAATAAAAATGCAATGGTTAATTAGAGTTTTACATTGGTGGGCTATAAAAATTATACTAGTGATAATTAAAATTCAAGGATAAACCACACAAATGCGTGGAATTAGATGATGCTATAACGATGCAATTGCCACTTCTTAAACCATCCCAAAGTAAAAGCGAAGCTTACGTGACAATATTCTAAATAATTCCTTTCTAAAAATAAACTTGAACAAGATGAAATGCCGCATATTTATGATAAAATACAAAAGAAAATAAAAGTTTTTAAATTGACAAAGAAATAATGTAGTATTAAGTATTCGATTTCAACACATGTTGACGAGTATCTCTTGTATTTTTATGTTTTATTTTGGACATCCATTTAGTTTGCATACCAACACCAATTCAAAACACACCACACACCAATTCAACCAATCTATCAATTCAGTCCTCAAATGGAAGATAAACATATGCCAGGAAACAAAATAAAAAAATTAGATGAAGCGCAAGCTCTTTAGTTAATTCTGTGTATATTGAGTCTGCTGTCAATCGATTCAACCAATCAGTTCGCTAAATAAAACACGATATTGGTTTTAAATTTCGATTCGCTAATGGAAGAAAAGTAACTTTTTTTGTCTCCAAGATGAGATTCCCGATCTACATTAATTTGTTAGGAGGGTCTATAATTAGAGTTACGTTTAGGTTTTGTTTCTTTAGCGAGCTGTTAAGATGAATGTTTGGTGAAATAAAACTTTCAACGTTTTCAGACATCTTTCCGTTTGTTTGTTTGTACCGCAGATGATCGGACAAATTATGCTTTTAGTTTTGGCATTGAAATTATAGACAAGCTCTTGAAATGAAAATAAAAGTTCAAAAGGCAGCGACGAGAGATCTTTTGAAAGAAAATTATCGTGGTTGAAAAAATCTGCGGTGTTAATTTAAAATGTGTGCGATTCTGATAAAAGATGTTTTTAAAACTGGAATATTAGGTATATAATTTTAATAAATTTTTGCGGGCCATAGTGTGAACCAAATTCGTTCCAAAACTTTTGTGATATCAATGATGCTGTCGCCATGGACAATCTTATAAATAGTAAAAGTTATTTCCTGTCTCTGTTTTTATTTCCTTGTGTTATCATTAGTAATGGTTATAAATTTCAGGAAAATTAAAATAATTGTCACTATTTTGTTATGACTGAAGTATTAATCCTAATGTGTAATTTAATTCTTAATTTAAATTTATGTAAGTGCCAAATAAAATTTGTTGAATTATCAACTTGCAAGTTGACGCTCATATCCAATGAATTGTAAATGCGGCAAAAATTTAACAAAAGGTGTATGAAATTAATAACGTTCTTCCTGACTTCTGACATATATCATGTCCGTAATGCAATATATCACAAAGAGTTTAGAGTTTTCATTAGAAAAGCAAATTTTGTGCAGGATTTCTACATTAATTGGATGTTATATTAGTTTTTTTCCTTGTGTGATGTCGGTGTTGGTGTCGAAACAAATGAAATTTCAAGTAATCCAATTCATTCCCTTGCTCATCCATTTTCATATGTGTAAATATGGACCACCGTTAAGAAGCTTTTGCTTCAATATTACTGTCAGTTGCTTGTTGATTTTTCGTTGTATGAAAAAAACATAGAGGTATTATAAGTAGAGTGAATTAGGTATGGGCGTTATTGTAAGTGGCAGTGTAATAACAATAGAAAGAGAAAGAAAATATCAGGGTGCGCTTGCTATGTCTCTACCTTACCAATAGTAGGCGTCACCACTGACACTGACCAATCAGGAACGAGCCGCTTATTCTCTCTCTCTCTTTCTATTGCTATTACATGAATTTCGCTAGTTCACGTGCTCTACGTATAATAATTCTATGGAAAAAAAAACACCTTCATATTGTCCAGTCTAGTTTTATTGTAATGCCAAATTAAGTTTAATCATCAGAGACAGCTACGGACATCAGAAATATACAAACTAAGTTGCAAACGACGGTGTTAACAGATGGGAACTTGTTAACTAATATGGCCAAAACTCATTATAATAAACTGAAAGTGTGCATTACAATTTATTCATGCAGCCAGAATCGTCGAGTTTTAGTATATTCACACACATTAGTCACCTCACAAATTAGAATCGTCACCTTCCACCTTGCGGCTATATTTCATAGAGATATTACTTAATATAGAGTAAGCTAGGCCCCTAGAAAAAGGTAACGCGAGGTGAGGGAAACACAAAAACCAAATTGATGTATCTAATTCTGATTAATGTCGCTTTTGATGGGTTTTGTTTGCGTCAGTCAAGTGACATCTAGCTATTGCTTGCAGCTCTAGAAAGGGGTAGATACTCGGTTTCCTTTCTCTATCATCCAGCGTTATGATTCCGTTTGGTCTGTCAAGTGTCCACTCAAGTACACTTTCGTTTCGAGTCTCGTATCGTAAACATGCCACCCAAGACAAGCGGTAAAGCTGCAAAGAAAGCCGGAAAAGCTCAAAAGAACATTTCAAAGGCTGACAAAAAGAAGACGCGCAGGAGGAAGGAAAGCTATGCCATTTACATTTACAAAGTATTGAAACAAGTACATCCCGATACCGGTATTTCCAGCAAGGCCATGAGTATCATGAACAGTTTCGTCAACGACATTTTCGAACGTATTGCTGCTGAAGCTTCCAGACTGGCACACTACAATAAACGTTCCACTATTACAAGCAGGGAAATTCAAACTGCTGTTCGTCTACTATTGCCCGGTGAACTCGCCAAGCACGCAGTCAGTGAAGGAACTAAAGCAGTTACCAAATATACCAGCTCCAAATAAATCAGACAATTTTCGCATTAATAGTATACTTGATAAAATGAAAATTTGTGATTGCGTTTCCACACAACTGTTTGGCTATTATAGCATTAATTTAGGATGGAGAGGAGAAACAACTTATGAAAAGAAATGGGTTCATGAGGCATGGAAAAAAAAATTCCCCCCATCTAAAAAAATAATTGACGATGAAACAAAGTTAAGTATTTCAAAATGAAAACTGTTTTAACATACAATACAATTAACCAGAATTTATCATCAACAAATATTTTTAACACTTTCCCTTAAATTAAAATAAGACATTTAAAAAAAAAACTATAACCGACTTCTACCTATAACTAAAAAGCTAAAAATAATTATAACAAAATACAACTCTAGCAAATAAATAACACATTCAATGTTGTTAGGTATCTACCCAGGAAGTAAAAAATGTAAACATTAAAAGGTGTTCATTCTGTACAAATTAATTACCTACCAATCTAGTATATTTTGAAGCCGGTGCCAAGCAAATCTAAAATCCTTCATTGCGTACTTATCTACTAATTCATCAAACTCGATTGTTGCTTGGCACCGACTTCAAAAATACCAATTTTCCAAAAATTGAAGTTTCACCAATCCGGATATGTACTCTATTAAACAAAACCATATTCATTCAAAACGGTGCACCACAGGAGAAGAAATCAGGTAACATACATACAAAAAAAAGCAAAAAAAAATACGCGACGAATTGATAACCTCCTTTTTGGAAGTCGGTTAAAAAAAGCTTCTGCAGTAGAAATTCCGTTTTTTATTTGAAGCATTTTTAAAGAATATTTGGTTGCTTGTTTTGTGGCCTTCGCCTATAAGCATATAGCCAGCTTCGAGTTTTGATTATGGAAGTAAAGGACGTAACTGTGTGTCTGGGTCGAACCCATCTTCCCCCCAAAAATTCTAACCTACTTCCGGTACAGCCAAACTTGTTACGCCTTCGTTCTACTCTTGACATCTCTATCGAAAACTCAAACTGTCTTTTCTAAGAGAACTAAACCATACACATGAGAATACCTAGAACCTTCAATGGTATTTCATACTCCCGAAAACATGCAAAGTAATATATATATATATATATATATATATATATATATATATATTTGTTTATTTGTTTTTAAGTTTCCGCGGGCACTAAATACATTAGATGGTTTCCGGGAATTCATCCGCGTAGTTGATAACTGATCCCTGCCGGGATCGATGGTAAAATGACGACGTTTCGGCAGAGTCACATCTGCTCTCTTCCGCCGCGACTATATAACACCGTGCGCGCTCCTGAAAATATCAGTATTCGAGCAACTAGAAGCGAAAGCAGAAGGCTACGAGAATTATGCGAACCGACCTGAAGAGGGCAGATGTGACTGTGCCGAAACGTCGTCATTTTACCATCGATCCCGGCAGGGATCAGTTATCAACTACGCGGATGAATTCCCGGAAACCTTATAATATATATATATATATATATATATATATATATATATATAATTTGGTCATATTAATAGGTAGTTGAATATGAACATACGATATATTTATCTGTAATAAGTAAGTTGTCAGACTGACTCAGAAAACGAAAATTTTACACAACAAAATAATTACAGATCCATCTTCCGCCTTATTTCTTATTTTCTCTTTTTCAGTATTGCTCAATTCGTTAACCGATTCTGAGTCATCGTTAACCTCAAACAAATCTTAATTTACGAAGCGTTGCGAAGCGTTGTTTTTCTGTTGCAATAGTAACGGTAATGAGAGCATCATGTTTGTATAGTAGTTAAATACTGATATGATTCACAATTCACATTAAAGAATTGAGATTTGTCCAGTTCATTAAATTGTGAATAATAATGACAAACATTAGTAAACATACTTATTGAAAATGCAGTATTCTTCCCTATTAAATAATTTCATAAAGTACAAATTAAAAATTTACTGGTTTGACTTAAAAATTCGCTTACCTTTTCTTGTAATCGTTTACGAAATTTTGGTCTCGAAAATAAGGGGTATGCGAGTAATGTTTGTTTCGTCAAAAACTTAGTTTTTAAAAACAATTAAAATTCTAAATCTTCAACTACTTTTATTCTACAGCAAAATACAAGTGTTCTTAGCAAGATCTCTACTTCAACTGAATGAATAATAATATTAAATTAAACGCATAACTTTTGATTAGTCAACATAAAGTCTGATACACTAGGAAAACAGTCAATGCATAGTCACTTATTATTTATGTTTATAAAGCGGAATTAACAAACATAATTTGCGTGATTTGATATGTTACATAATGCCCTTGAAAAAGCTTTAATTTTTATTTTTATATTAATGTCTCTAATTTCCTCCAAGAATTAGCATTGAACTGACTGAAACCCTATATTTTTATTTTTGCAAAATTGTGTGTTCAGTACTTTGAGAGTCAAGTGAGGGAATAAATTGATTTTAATACATTTTCTTTAACAACTCTAAAATTTTATATTTCTAAAATATATTTCTCTTAAGTTGATGATAGGTCTTATACTGCCCTTGAAACTAATTTATTGTTTAATTTTATTATGTGCCTCTTAAATTAATTAGGATTTCGCCTAGTTTTGCTTGTAGTATTTGAGGAGGCCCTATATTCTGTATTTTTTCAAAATTGTGAGCATTAGTTTGGACATAAGGTGACAGGAATGGGTCAATTTTTAAAAATTAAAAAAATTATATATGAATGGCTAAAATGCAAAATTTTTCTATTTTGTATTTAGCTCACCTATGATTTATAAATATTGGTATCTTCTAAACAGCAAATACTCAAAATTCTATATACTAATACTTTAATAGTTGTGTTATAATATAAATTATCCATAGCAGCAAAAATTGGACGGGCTTATTAAAAAAGTATTCGTTTTTGCCTCTTTAGACATTTATATTGCGCATGACGAGCACTTTTACCGACAAGCTCTTCCATTTAACACATAACAGGATGCTCTTTAACAATATTATAATTTTTTTATTAAAAAAAAGGATCTGTGCATTTTTTCTGTAAAATGTGAGACCCAATATTTTCTATTTTAACGCAAATTAGTTACTGGAGCAGCACAATAACGCTTCAGGAGTTGCATTATCAAGAAAAATGTTTCATAAAAAAGTTATATTTATGCCCAATGCTTATGGTTGACAATAGTTGTACTTTGACATTTCCGTTTTCGTCATTGAAAGTAGAACTATGGAGTGTTGAGTAAAAGGAGGACACACTCTGTGTATTAAAAAGTGTCCACAAAAGGGTATCAATTTGAGGGGTAATTTGTGCGTAGAATAATATTTAAAAGACAATTGAAAATTCTAACCTATACATTTTACAAATTACAACAGCAGATTATAATATGTTTTTTTTATAATGAAAAGTAAGTATTTCTAAAAATAATGCTGTAAAGTTTTTATTTACTTGTTATAAATGTAGTATTATTGACATGATAAAATTAAAACCAAAAACTGACGCTCAAGATTGGTTAATTATTAATAGGAAAGACGAGTTTATGCAGTTAGAACAGAACCTATCAAGAATTTTTTTTTTGAAAATGTGTTGTTAAGTAAGTACACATCCAAAAATTGCAAATTTAAACATCATAGTTAAACAACCAGATTTAAAATGATTGGTAAAATTTGTATTTAATAGTAATAAATGTATTCAGTCAATGAAATACATTGTACATAGATAAAAATGACTTGCAAGCAAAATTTTATTTGTACATTTTTTAGGAGTCAAGATAAATATCCTACACAAATTAAACTCTGAAGAACCCATTATTATATAATTACTGAACTGATTATGGCATTGTTCATCGAGAACTTCAACAAACTTCTGAAGATATTTTTCCAGGGCCATTCACCAGGCGTACCTTTGCAAATATTTAAAATAGACCGACAGCAGAAAGATGCCAAAAATAGTCATTTAATTGTAGTTAATGGAGGCAAGAAAAAATATATGGAAAACCAGTGTGTGAAAATGTTAGAATCATTGAAAAAGAAACTATTCTAGCATAAAATGCAAGTGAAATTTGTTCCATACTGATAACAGAAGAGATAACTTAATTATTGCAGTTTATTCAGTGATAAAAAGATTTGTTAATTATCTTTTATCCAGAGAAAGGTGAACAAGGAACTAGAAACACAAACTTTTTAAAATAAATATGTAATATGAACACAAGAATGTAAAAATAAATAATTTTTATTTACATCTAATTCACCAACATCTATTTGTTAATAAGTATAAAAATATTTCAAATATACAATTTTTTCCCAATGTTTAACAGTTTCAAAAAGTTTTATAAAAAAATAACAATTATAAAATCACTCCGTTTTATAAAAAGTCAAAACTGTTGCACACGCTTATTAATTTATATCACAATTAACACACTATAAACTCATCCCTTGCAGAGATTACAAAAAACGGAGACAACCATTTACAAAGAGAAGTTCACATAACAGATTTTCTACGTTTTATTTACGATTTTTACTAATAATTTTACATCATTCTCACTTTTTCAGCCGCTTCACTTCTAAATGTAGGATTTGTGTATTTCAATCCGTTGACAATTAACTTCATAACATTCATACATACACTTGCGCCATTCTGGTCATTTCTTGAACTTCTTATTTGAAACCGTCCGCTGGACACTTTTTCAGTTTTATTCCCATATAAGTTTGTCCTCCTTTCACTCTACACTCCATAAGTAGAACCAAAACTGAGTCGCTCGAATGTCATTTGGTTAAAATAAATTTCTTGCTCGTGTGGTTCATTAAGTGATTTTTATTAAATTGATCAAAATTCATTATTAAATCCTTGTGTAAACATAAAATTGGTAAATACATAACCTAAAAATGTCAATTAAGAAAGAGAAAGACAATGGCAAAAACCTTTGCTTTGGGTTATTGCAGGTTAAGAACTTCCAATGAATGAGTTAAGAAAGGGTTCGTTTAGGAGCTTTTCCCTTAGAGCATGTACCTGCTGGAGATAACCTGCAATGCACAAAATCGTGTCAAGGCTAGAAAGAGAGGGCAATAGAGACAGACAGGAACCAGCAAGAGAGTATTTATTCTATAACTGGTTTTTGGCTGCCATTCGTATTTAGTTGTTACTGCATACCTCAACTTTTTATTTATTAAACATACAATTTGCTAAATTCGTCTAGCCCTCCTCAAAGTTATTTTAACCCTACAGAAGGCGCGCCCTGTCTCACAGACCGAAGAGTTTTTCATTTTTTACTTACTTCGCAGATCTGTGGCAACATTGCTTGTGCTCGCAGAGTCGCTGCCTTATTCAGTGTATTTCACCTCATTATACATTGGAAAGTTAGGCGTTTGGAGGTTTATTGATATTTTCGATGCGAGGGCCGTGGCGCCCTAGAGAGTTTCAGTATTTTCTTTGTTCATAGTTTTTTGTGAGGATTTAGAAAGGTTGTTATTTGACGCTTTTACTTCGTTTGCTTTATTTTTAACAAAAAAAAAATATCCTTAGGAATCATGGCAAGTTATGAGGCAGAGCAAGCTCGACTTCTCCGTCTAATGGAGGAAGAAGAGTTAGAATCAGAAGAAGAGAATTTTTTAGAAGAAAGAGGAGCTGAGAGCGAATCCGAATAAGAAATTTCTGATATTGAAGATTTGGTAGTACAAGGAACGGGTAACGAATTGGACATTTCGGATCATGAAGATTTAGAAGAAGTTTCTGGCAAGAGACCTATGTTCATTGGAAAAATAAGATATCACAATGATTGAAAAAAGTACCCAAGAGGTCTATTCGAATTAGAGCAGAAAACGAAGTAGTTCGTCTTCCGATTTGGAAATTAGTTGTCATATCACTGAATTCCCTTTAATATTTCATAGACAATGAAATGCTAAGTCTTATCGTACGACCCCCTAACGTCTATATAAGTTCAATAGCAGAAAATTTTGAGAACGTAGGTTTTCGCGGCCAGAGTCATAGCTGATTCCGTTTTTTTCCGGATATAGACTGCTTAATTTTTTCGAATTATTTTATTTATATATCTTAACCAACAAATAAACAAAGTTTCGACGTTCCGACCATACTTGTATAGGGCTTTTTCAAGGATGAGAAATACAAATCTTGCTCACCTTGCGGCGACTACATTGGCTTAGAAGTCTCAGAAGTCCATATTCAGATAATAAAAATTGTACTTTTGTACTGTGTTTTAATAGTTAAGTAAAAATAAAGTGTTTAAGTCTTGAAACTCCGGGAAGTCAAAACTCATTTCGCGATAAAATATTAAATTCAGTTTTATATACATAAATAATTATTCGAAAATTCAATCAATTGAGGGGAACGCAACTGATGAAGGTTCTCGACTAGAAACAATATATTGTCTTGCGTTCAATGGATTGAAAAATATGGAAAAGTTAGTATTTTAAGTTCAGTGAAATTTAAAATTATTTGTATATGCACCTTATATGTGTGAGTTTCTTCTAAATTATTATATTTTTCTACAAAATTGACAGCAAATATTTAATTGCATGCAATTAAATAGTAATTCAAATAGTTTCTAATCAATTTCTGACGAACTTTATTTCCCAAGTAGTAAAATAGTTAAAATTCCAAGAAAGTTGTTTTGCTGTCCCTAAAATCACGTTTGTTAAATTTCAAGTTTCTATTCCCCGAGATTCGACACAGATTGAATGTTTAATTTTTTATTCTGGTACGCTTTACCATTTTTGGCATGGGAATTTGCATAATCACAAGAACTTTTGGGTTGTGTAACGGCTACATGTAAAAATATCAAATAAATCTCTCAGATACGGTAATTTCTTTTTATTGCAAATATGGCGAAGAATGTTATATTGGTTGTCAATTAATAACACTATTAAGTTGATTTCATTAGTTATCGTGACAGGTGAAATGAATTTAATCAAGGTAGACATAACACGAATATTCAAAACAAACCTTTAATTTTAAGTCTTACTATTTATTGTTTGAAGAACTTCATGGCCCAAATAAGTTGTGAAATAAATATATTTACTGTAATTTTAATCTTTTGTCTCAAGACTTGGTCAGAAGGCAATCTTTCTTAATAAATTTTGAAAAATTATTACCTTCACTAATCTTCATATATAATCCAAAAGTGATTCTAATAGATTAGAGAACCATTAAAAAATTATAAAGTTATCTTTTGAGGAAATCTTGTCATTCAGGCATGTAAGTACGTTGTGGTGGCAGACATTTTAATTTATCGGGGATTTAAGAAAAGGTAGGCAGTTGTTAAACTTGTAGATTGGGATGCAACTCAGCACGATTCCACTGTCACCAAAGTATAGATAAGATCAAAATAAATAGCCTAAGTTTGTTATGTTGTGTATGATTAATTTATTAGTTAAGAAATTGACATTCTCTGTTAGCATTGAAAATCTGAGGGAAAGAGTAATTCTAATTGATTATATTACATTCTTATAGTAGATTTAATAATAAAAACTGTTTTGTGAATGGTTTGTCATACTTTTAAGCTGTATATGTTTAATTTCTTCCCTTTGAAAACGACTAATAAAGTGTATTTAACCGACTTTAAAATAGGAGGAGCTTTTCAATTATGTTGTTTTTTAGACTGTTACCCCTGCACTGTGTCAACTAAGAACCGATTTCGAAAATGCTTTTTTCATTTGATATAATAGACTTCCAGCTTGATCCTATAATTTTTCAATTTGCAGCACATTTGCAAAAATCTAGGTATTCATATGGGGAATGCAACAGCAATGCAAATATTGAAAATAAATTAGAATTAAATCAAATTATACCATGTGGAACAGCTAAATGGAATAAATTCGATAACGAATAAAGCTGGCTTTTTTTCAACAACAAAATTATGTAGGGTGTGTCATGTGACAGTGACCAATATCAACTTTCTTATTTTAAATGCAAGACCCTGTATATTATTTAATTTTTGGATTCTCCAGAGAATTCTATACATAATTCAGGTACAATTGTCCTGCAACTCTACTGTTTCAGAAATATTAAGCATCAGAAAACAAAGCATTTTCTATTTGGATCTAACCTTACCATCATTTGTTCACAGAAATACGGTCTCCTATCGAAATCGTCTCCTGAGTCGGCATTATTTTATAGGAATACATTTTACTTTCCTTTAATACTCGAAAAATTGATGTGTGGCTAACGTTGAACAGTGGGGCTACTTTTTAACCAGAATTATGTGGGTTTTTATGTTACAGCATTGGCAGCTACGTTTTTTATCTGTCTTACATGACCAAGCTCTCGAAACTGCTTTTCTATTTTGCTAATTGTTCCTTGGGATACAGGCGGCAAATGTGTAAAATTTTCGTGAATTAAGCGAGTAACTTCCATTTGTATCCATGTGTTATCTCCATAACCAATCATTTATAGAATGATTATTTTGTGCATAAAAAATCCATTTTCTGATATTATTACGTACAGTTAACGAAATTCAAACTACAATAGCACTGACACTGATCACCACTGTCATGCAGGCAGACAACAAGTTGAGTTTTGAAGAAAATAAACAGAACTGTTTTTTTTTCATCAAGTAAAAAGGAACGCAGGAATGTATTTTGCTTACTATCTCAATATCAAGAGCTAAATGGGAATTAAGTATTGGGTGTAATATAGGGAATTTGTTAAATAAAATAATTTTCTTTTTTATATTTATACAGGGGGTTGCATTTAAAATAAGAAGGTTGGTATTGGCCAGTGTTCCATGACACATCCTATATAACTTTTTTTTTTGAAAAAATGTACATATAAAAATACAAATTGACGTATTCAAGCGTTTTCCCTTACAATCCCTCCTTTATTCGTTATCGAATTTATTCCATTTAACTGTTTCATACTGTGATGTTGATTAACTGCTTTCAAACTAAAAGTTCTCAATTAATCTGCATATATAGTGTGCACCACTTAAGTTGGACTCATACGGAAAGCTTCCTTATTAACAATATCTAGAAAAAAATTATTCATTATTAAAATAAATGTTGTATTGTCTAAAACCTAAAAGGAAATCAGCACATGTCACTTTTATCTATAATTTTATAGGAGGTTAGCTAAAAATGATGAATTTTCCTTATTAGTTAAGGATCTATCATTACTTTTGGAAATACTAAAACTTTATTTTTAAAGAAAAAAGTGGTAAGTTAGGCGATTTTGGGATGGATAAAAAAAAGTTGTTAAACTGGGGCATACATTGAAGGTGTCGTTATCATTTCGTGCCAATACATATCGTTATCGTTATATAGAATGGTATAAAAATGTTATATGTAATCAATAAGCAGTTGCATATGCGTATATGCGTGTATAAATTGGTTGGAATATAAGGTCAGAAAAAATAAGTTTATATTGTAGCCCATAAGCAGTCGAATATAAATGATAGTTGAAAGATAGGACGGAGTAGAACAATTGTTATACAGGGTGATGCAATGTGAAAAGAATGTGATACCTATGGGGTAACACCTTACCAGTTATATTTACAGGGTGGTAGGAATATAGGGTAGAATGGCATTATTGTTATACAGGCTAGTTCAAAAATTGTTTATTGGTTGGCGACTATCAGACAAAAATGCAACATTTGGTAGCCCATTAGCAGTGGAATGTATAGGACAGTTGTAATATAAGGTGGAGAACAATTCTAGTTATACAGTGTGATTAAAAAATGTTAGAAAAATAAATGATATATTGGGTAGCCCAAAAAGTCTTGCATGTATATGATGGTGGAAATATAGGGCGGAATAGCATGACAGTTACAGATAATGGTTAAAAAAATAGAAACAAAAAGTGTTTTTAGGGTGGCCCATTGGTCATCGCATATACACAAAGGTTGGAATATAGAGTGAGGGGTATTATAGTTATAAAGGATCGTTCATAAATTATCAGAAAAAAATACATATACAGGGTGGTTGAAATATTTGATGAGGAGGAATTATTATACATTTTTTATGAAATCTTGAATTTACGAGTGGAGTTCTGTAATCCAGGTGTTAACATATTAATATTTAAGAAAAATTGTTTTTCAAGTCTTCATAAAATGATGTGGCCTGTAATCTAAAATAAAGTCATCAAATGTTACTTTTTCAGTTGTATACTAGGTTCATAAAAAATATGAGAATGAATAACAATAAAATTGTGAAATAAATTTCAAAAACAAACCTTGTGTACAATTGAAAATCAGGGACAGATGATGATTTCATTTCAGGCAGATCTTTTTTAATGAATATAATATTTTTCCTTAATAAAATAAGAAAATTTTCCATATACTTACAATTTAAATAAATACACTTTATAGACCAAATTGAGAACCTTTTTTTAAAGTTGCTTAATAAACATTTAGTGTTATGTACTTTCATCAAATTTTCAATTAATTTCATCCTAGAATCTAAATAACGTTAATTACATCAATGTTTGTGAAATAGAAAATAGTAATGTATAAATAATGACACAACTTCTCCACAATAACCAAAGAGGTTCTTCATTGTATCGAAGAAACATCTTAACAATTTGGTAAACAATAATTTTATAAAAGGAACGTAATATGAACTAATACATGATAAAAGTAATTAATAATTTAAGGACTCCCACGTGGCTGGTTAAAATAAACGATCGGTTGGGAATCTTGGGTCCCTACGGAGGCAATATATAATATATGGTCGTATGACCACCTTAGCTACCCAACACTTCCATTTGATCTTTTATTTTGTTACATTCGCAAGGAATCTTATAAATGCAATTTTTTGTGTTACATTATTTGGTTAAGTTTTTGATATAATTGATTTCAGTGAATTTCTTGTTTTGAATGTTTTTTTAATAATAAATCCGTTTTTCATTCTTTTCTGTCTTTCTGAAATACCCTGTATGTATGGTATGGCTGTTGTAGTAATGTGGTTATCAAGGGTATTAGTATTGTTTGGAGTAGCTTGGTGTTGAGTGTTAGAGATCGTTTTGTGTTTTCTACTACTAGCTTCTCCAACCAATACTAATACCCTTGATAACCACATTACTACAACAACCATACCATACATACAGGGTCTTTCAGAAAGACTGAAAAGAGTGGGAAGCAGATTTGATATTAAAACAAACATTCACAACAAGAAATACACTGTCTCAATTATATCAAAAACTACATCCTAGATGTCGGTCTTACATCTCGCGTCTTCAAATACATCAAATAACGTAACACAAAATTCAAAAAATTGTTTTTATAAGCTTCCTTGCGAATGTAACAAATTTTATATTGGAGAAACCTCTAGACCTATAAATGTTCGAATAAATGAACACAAAAATTGTATAAACAAACGTCAATTCAAATGTCAAAAATTTATGAACATGTCCTGAACCTTGGTCATAACTTAGAATTTCAACGATATTATGCAAAGAAGAACACAATACAAAACGAAAACTGAAGGAGCCTGCTTTTATTAAATGAAAGCGATTGTTTAGCTATAGAATTTAGCCGTTCCTGGTTGCTAATAATCAAGGATGAAATTAATAATGGTACTGTCCTTTTGAATAACCCTGTATTGGGATAGTTCATAAGGTTTTCCTAGGTTTTCCCTTATGACTTTAATGAGGTCTCTGGAACATCAGAGGAGAGCTACATGAAACTCTGAAGATAACTCTGTCAAATTCTTTCAATTTAAAAGAAGCTTTGTTATTTCACATGATCTTTAAATTTTTTAGTGCTACCCTGTATATATCAAATTTGCAGTAAATTCTTTAGTTACACCAGTTTGATTATCAAACATTAATGTCAAATTGTGATTTACTAAATTTGTCATTAAGAATCCTTTTAATTTTTAATTTTTCTTGTTCTTTCGTGTTAAGTTATACCATTGAAAACGAGGTCTGATTTAGACATTAAAACGTTTGGACTATTTGAAATATACAGACTTTCAAGTATATTTGGTGTATTCCCAAAGAACTCAAAAGAAATAAAAACCAGAGATGCCACAACTATTCTTCAGAAAAAAAATTGATTTGCCAATGTGATTTTCTGTTTGCAGTTGTACGACATGGCATCCAGTTCACAAATGCTTTAACTAAATTTTGTCAAGAGTTTCTACTGGTCTTCTCTGTTATTCTTATTAATTACATTTTGCTGTTCGTCTTCTTCCTTAAATGAGGTCATAATAATTCGAAATTCAGCCTTCCGGTTTCCTTTCAATAATTTTGTTTACTAAAGTTGGATTTCTCGTCATATTTGAGTTGCCTCTTGCTCCCTTTCCTTTAGAAAATTTTCTTGGATTCAAATAACTTTGAAAGATAAATTCAATTTACTAACTTTTCGAAATTTTTCAATCAATTGAACGCCAGACAAAATATTGTTTTTAGCCGAGAACCTTCATCAGTTGCGCTCCCCTCAACTGATTGAATTCTCTAATAATTATTTATGTGAGCTAGATTTTCCTGAAACTCCTGGAATCGGAATTCATAAATTCACTTTATTTACTTTGAAAATGTCATTAAATAATATAAGTCTTATGGAAACTATTGTATCTATTATCTACAATATCACCCATATTTATATAAAACAAAGAGTTCTTTTACCTTCTAGAAATATCGAATTTGTCCATGAATTTTTCGATGGCATTTTAGAGCATTAATTATATCGGCAACCAGGGGGTCTCACGTCAGTAAAGCAACATTAAGGATAGATAAGCTTGCAGTGCACAGTTTGATTATTTTCTACTCATCAAACCCTATCCAATAAAAAAACGGTCTATTTTTAAAGAAAATTGGATAACTTAGAAACCACTAGAACCGGGGTTTATTATTTAATTCATATCCAAGCATTGACGACGACCCATTGGCAGGCGGTCGCCACTAGATTTGCTAGAGATTGTCATAAGATGGTTACGAGACTTACATAACCGACATCTCAGATGACAAAATTTCAATCTCTATTTGTTATATATATTTCCGTTTCATATGCTGTTAAATTATTCATGTTCAAGACATAATTTAGAACTTTCAATACTTACTGTGTTAATTAACTGACGTTAATGTCAGCAGAAATTTCGACAAATTAGTGTCAATTAGTTTTCATAATGAATTTTCATCAACTATCGGTGTGTTCAGTACAGCAAACTCAAGGTGTGCCATATAATACCATAAGCTTATTTATAGAGTCATGTATTTTTATCCAGTTTCGTTCTTGATGGTGCAATTTGTTGTTCAACTCTGCTAATTTTTGTGTGCTTTAGAAACATTTTTTTTCTGATCAGTTTCGAAACGAAAATGTTTTCAATATACTATTACATGTTGTCATATGAAAATTTCATTATATACATTTAGATATCTAAAAATACTTTATGAGTATAATAAACCGTAAACGCAGACAATAATTTATGCAGTTTTGAAAACAAGCTTGTTGCCAGTTACAATTGTATGCGGTTTCGTTTAAATATTTTCAACAATTCTATGAAACTATATTTTTTCACATTACACTTTGAGTTTTCAACAGCGATAAGATGCAAAATTCTCTGAATAAAATTTGTTTCCATAAGATTTATTAATATTGATATGATATGTTTGTAACGATTTTCTATTAAAGTGAATCAACATACCGCATAACCAGATATTTTAGATTAATACAAATCGGTAACAATAAGCATTAACGGAAATTCTGAGATTGTTTTTAATTTAAGAATGAATCAGACGGTCATTATGGAAGAAATGTTTAATACAATTGTGGTAGTTCCTGAAGTTATGGTTTTTTAACCGCTTGGCCAGATTCTTAAAGCGAAACAATCTATTTTTATATATGTAGGAAGTAAAAATTACTTCAATAAAGTTTCTTTAGTACTCATGAAATGCTATCACTTGAACGTATGAGTGCTTGTTCTGATCAAGCAGGATTGTAGCTCCATAATGGAATTTATTTGCTTTTCTTTCTAAGGTTATAATATGGTGTTTGTCTTATTCCAGTTTCAATACAATTTTCGAATTTATGGGTGCTCTTAGTATCTTCACCAGAACTATAATTTTCATTATTTTAAGTCATGTTACCTCATATAATCACTTTTGAGTATGTCCTTACGGTTGTTACAGCGTATTTTATCGGAATTTACTAGACGAAAAAGGTTGTAATCTGGTACAAATTAGGTTAGGAAAGCCAATTAGTTTAGCTTAGTGTAAAGCAAAGACATTTCATTTTGGAAGATAATTTTAGGGGTCAAATATGTTCAACGCAGCCGGGGCAACTTCTTTACAACTTCGGTTGCAAGCCGGTTGCATTTCGAAGTTTGTTCGTTCGTAGACTAACTGTCGTGATCACTGATTCGGAGATAATTTGTTGCAAGTTGCAAAACAGTTCGCCCGCCAGCGCTGGTCTCTAGTAAATAAAGATATCAAATGCGTCAAGTGCGTCTCACATGGGTCACTAACTATAATAATAAAATGATAACAGCAGGCACGTCTTGTTAAATTTTGTAGCCTGAACAAAAATGAAATACTGTCCTATACCTGTTATTTAGTTTAAGAAAAACTCCCACTCAACAAATGAATGTTGCACTTTTTAGGGTTCCGTACTTTTAATATACGGAAACCCTTTAAGATCAGTTCTGTTATAGTCATCTGTCAAATCAAAGCCAATTTTCTCCCTAACTACTCGACAGAAAAGATTGGCAAATTATAGTATTAGACCGAAAAGACCGAAAATAACAAATTAAACTTTTTTCAAACGCATCATGTAATATACTAAATGAAAGGGCTCATTATGAGGAATAAAAATATAAGGCCAACATTTTGGGAAAAATAGAGGTATAGGGCCTCAGTGCAAAACAATACTATTAATGTTTGGGGACAAATTATAAAATTAAATGGAAAATAAAACGTTAAAGTTTTTCAATCGCATCATTTAATATTTCAAATGAAAGGGCTCGTTATGAGGAATACAAATAGATTTTTTTCATGTTTTTAAAATAATTAGTTTAAAATATATTAACAAAAATTTAAAAAGTGGACCCATTTCCCCCTTTATCTCCGAAAGTATGCGAACTAAACTTAAAACAATAAAAATATAGTAATTACATAAATAATTGAAAAATAAATAATTATAATTATTTATATATATATATATATATATATATATATATATACATACATATCGAATGAAAGAGCTCATTATGAGGAATACAAGTACATTTTCTTCAAAATTTTTGAATAAGTTGTTGTAAAGTTATTATTTAAAAATACTAAATTCGACCCAAAATTTAAAGGTAAAGTAAAACAAAAATTCTAACATTAATTTATAAACTTAAATGGAAAATAAACATATTCTTTTAAGTGCATCTGTAATGCATCAAATAAATGGAATCGTGAGAGAAAATACAAATATATTTCAGTTGTATTTTGAAAAATAATTTATTAGAATTTGTTGAAAATTCCAACTACGTCCCCGCGTTCTGTTGTTTACAGAATTACACAACAGTGTTACAACCTTCCTCGTGACTTCACAAAATGCGTCTAATGTTGCTAAAGAATCCAAGAATTCAGAATTAAAATTTGGAGGGATGAAAACAAGATGCCCTCACGAACATTAACAATCTGCATAGTTATGTAACTGAAAACTATTCAGAGACCTCCAATATCAAGCTCATCATTTATCAGGTCTCTGGAGCCCTAGCAGGGTTTCTGAGAAAACAGCGGCAATTTACCCCTTTAAGCGATATCACTGATAAAAACCTTTCGATATGAGATATGCTCAAGGCGTTCAGATGCCAATCATCGTCGGCAAAACAATGCTAGAACTGAGTTAGGTGAATTCAACGTCCTGCATCAGGTCTTAGTAGCAAATATAGAAGTTCATTTTGTATTAGGCATGGACACCATTAGGCAACAAGGTATCATAAAAACAACATACTGCGATTTTTTGGATTAATGGAACTTGCTTTGCCCAAGCCCACCAATAACAGCATGGCTTTCAGCAAAATCGTCTTGAAGAGTTCACAGAAGAAGAGATCGTAACAGTTGCAGGGAGGAATTTATGAACTGGGTAAATGAAAGTAAACCTAGGAGAGAGCGACTAGTTTTTGGTCCTAGGACAGGTTGAGTATTCCAGAGATGAATCAGATTCAGCAATCACCTGTTCAAAGGCAAACGATGGCCAAATTGAACTAGCTCCACGGACCAACCCTATTTACTCAGTATCTTCAGGTACAATGTTACAATATCATACACTGACTACCTGTAATCACAGTGACCTGATTGGAGCAGTGGTGGTCGTGCATCGTTCAGATGGTTGGCTTCATGTCCAGTGAAAAATATTAGTTCGGGTCAATGATACCTAGAGGCTAAAAATTACGTCCAACACCAAGCAGTGCTGCCACTACGGGAATGATAGACACTTGTATAGATTAATTTCGTTTGTAGAAGGAGTACTGTTTTCGAGAACGTGAATGAGCTGGTATAAATTTACCAGACGACGTAACAAATATTAAACGGTTTTTGAACTTATTCTTTTACTTTTATTGTGGGATCTTGCTATTTGTCAAATTTCAAAACTTTTTGAAGGAGAAGTATTCCAGGTGACAATGAAATAAACTATTTATCTAATTGTTTTAAATTGTTAGACCTTGGTATTTGTTTCAACTTGGTATCTTGATAGACCGAAATTTACCCTATTGCACTATATTTACATTCAAATATCTATATATAAATAGGCAAAGACAAAACGATTAGGTACCATTTTCTCCTCTGTCTCTCAACCGATTTTCTTCATTTCAGTAGCTACTGATGACCTTCAGTGCAGAATGCTAATATTGATGTATAAATATTGGTTCATTCATTAAATAAAATATAATAAAAATTCATTATTTACGTCCATACTGTCTAAGCGCCTGTCTAAAATAAACTGACTTCAAAAGCATCAAAATGAAAATCATTACAAACACGACATACTTTCAAGTCATAAACTAGATATTTATGATAAAAATTTGACATTTACCATGATGTTCACAGTTTTTGTGCATATATTTTTCCGATTTTCAGAAAAATGGTATATTTTACGTTATAGAAAAATGTGCGGAATCAGCTGGAACATATCTTTGTATAATACAATTTATAATATTCAAATTGCGTGAGCAGTTTTAGAGACAATAGTGAAGATTCATTGTGAACCGCTGAAATCTAGTCCCTTATTTACTTTTTTTTCTGATTTTCTAGAAAACCGTAAATCTCATGTTATAGACAATTATATGGGACCTTGCTGTAATGTTACTTAATATAATGTAGTTTAAATCATCAAAATTGCCCAAGCCGTTTTTGAATAATCGTTCGTCATACATAAAAAAAAGTTGTAGACGAATTGATAACCTCCCCCTTTTTGGAACTCGGTTAATAACCAGAAAATAGTACTAATAAAACGCTGAAAGCAACAGAAAAACACAATAGTGGTATTATTATAAGTTTGGTTGCACCAAATTCCTCCCAAATTCAGATGGGACTTGAAAATCACAAGGTCTCAATATATTTTTACTAATTACTGTGGGTCTTAATTACACCCTTGTCTTCCAATTAATGATAACTTTATTCAACGATGAAAGCTACTTAGAAATTCAAAATACAACACAACTTATAAATTCAATTTACAATCTGATGTTTACTGTCAAACTAAACCTGAACTAAACTTAGATCTTGTACTTCTGGAGGTAGCCTGCAATGCACAAATATCGTGCCAAAACTAAATGAGAGGGCAATAGAGAGAGAAAGAGGCTATTTCACTCACAATTCACAAATACGTCCATCATGTAGTTCATTGGCTGCTTCCAGCCTCCAAGTAAAATAGCCTGTTACCTTCTCTATTGCCCCCTCTTTTTAGTCTTGGGATTTGTGCACAGCCTTAGAGCGTCTATCTCCTAGAGATAGCCTGCAGTGCATACATATAGTGCCAAGAAAGAGAGGGCAATAGAGAGGGTAAGAGGCTATTTCACTCGATTGGGAACTGTATCCCACGAGTCCATTGGCTCCACCTAAGAATCAAGTGAAATAGCCTCTTAGTCTCTTTATTGCCCTCTCTTTCTATTCGTGGCACAACAGTTTTACATTGCGGGCTACCTCCAAAAAGTCTGTGCTCTAAGTGCATTGAAGACTACCTCTAGAAGTAACTAAATGCCCCACTCAACTGGACTACTCATCGTCTCTGAACACTTTTTCATATGCTATTTGACGTTCAATAGTTTTCCAGATTGCACCATGTCACTCATTTAGAAATCAGTAGATTTATCCTGAAAAGTTAATTACCATTTGCTGACAGCTACATTTAGTTTTTATAACTTTCCCTGACACGACACTGCCCCCTCCCTTTTAGTTCCCATCGTCCCATTTACATGCATCATAAAGGATCAGACGATCCAAATGGACAACCTTCATCTTTGTCCTTGAGCTGCGTTGGATCTATACACAACATCATTTATCCTCTTGATAACCTCGACTTGCCCTTCGCCCTTTGTGTATTTACATACATTTAATGCTTTTTCAGAAGTCGGTACCAAGTTGAACATAAAAGTTGCAAAATACAACTCATTAACGTACTTCCTAAATTATTTTTACTTTAACTTGGCATCCACGTCAGAAAAAGTTCCATTTTTGAAGTCGGGTTTTGTGTTTGGCAATGTATTTATTTTACAATTTTTTAGTGATGGCTGATATCGATGCCGTTTTCACATCCAATTAATGTTTTCGATATTGCCAAAAATAAGGTATTTTACTTTTAAGCAAAATTCATTGTTTTGACAAATGTCGATTACCGTTGAATAGAATACAGTAACTTGTTTTCTAAATATTTTATATGTATTAAGAAAATTTTGCATATATTTCCAACGTTGGTGGACCCACGGTATTGTAGATGATTTGAGAATCTTCAACTTCAAGTTTAGGTGATATAGCATAAACTTGACAACAATTTCAGGTATTATTAAAAATAAAGGTACTTTACTTTGAAGACACACTGTATATAGAGACCAATTGAGAATCTCCATATTGAAGTTGATTAACTGACATTTATTTTGATTTAATTCCAATATATTTTCAATTTACTATAATAATAATAATTGTGTGTAAGTTACATCTTTGACAAAATTATTGGATCACTTCGGGATCCCCCTATACAGAATTCACTTTAAAGGATCCTTCAGTCTGTTTCGAGTAATCGCTGAATATATTGCGAACCTCTTTCTTTTTTAATTCGGTTAAAAAAAAAACAAATATTACTTGGTTGTCTTAGATATTGCTTTGTAGTAAATAGATTGAAGACGTCATTAATTGATTTGTTTATGCTCTGCTTTGTCTAGTGCCATCTTGCTAGTTTAACTGTGACTAAAGCCGATTTGCAGCCATCTACCGGTTATAATTGTTTCTAAATGGTTTGAACCAAACACATTTTAGCGGTTTAGAAGTAGTGGTGGAGAACTATCGATAGTCGGCACCATCGATAGTTATCGATAGTTCTGGTAACGACTATCGATAATTATCGATAGTTTTCGATAGTATCAGAAAACTAAAAATAGTATATCTAGAAATAAAAAACCATCTGATTTTTTAAAAAGATTTTATGAACAAACTAAATACTGCTATATATATATAATATATTATATATATATATATAATATTACACAAGGAAAAACATAATTTTTAACAACATCTATTAAAAGAAATAACTATTGGAATACAATATATGCCTGTTTTAGTAAATCATTTTTTTATTAACCAACAAGTTGTTTTTGTTTAAGAAAACCAACATATCACTGAATACTTTTATGTTTTTGGGCAATAACACCACAATCGAAATAAAACGACGTATATTGAAGGATTGTCAATGGCTTTATATTTATTGATGCAAATTTCAAAACGAAAATTATTATGACATTTAAATGTACATTAGAAATTTGTTGTTTGTAGATATACAGGTAGCACAAAAAAGTCTAAAGATCATTTATTATAGTTAAACAGCTTTCAAATTAGAAGAATTTGAAAGAGTTGTCTTTAGAATTTATAAGTGGCGTTCCTAGGTACGACTTTGTTATAAGATAGCGCATTCGCCAAAAATGCGATCAAAGAATTCTATTGTTTCAGTGACGCCATAAGGAAAAACCTAGGAAAAATCTTATGAACTATCCCGATACTGGGTGTTCAAAAGGAGGTTAACATTAATAATTTCTTCCTTAATTGTCGGTAACCAGATACGATTAAATTCTACAGAAGTAGAAGCGATACAATCGTCTCCATTCAAAAGAATTAAGGCAGACTCTTTTATTTTTCGTTTTGTGTTATGTTGTTCTTTGTGAAGTAAGTATAGTTGAATTGTTAAATTGTATTTTATGTCCTAGGTCCCAAGCATGTTCACAAATTTTCGATTTTTCAAATAGTCGTTTCTTTATGTAATTCTTGTGTTTATTTATTCGTACGTTTAATGGCCTCGATGTTCCTCCAATATAAAATTTATTGCATTCGCAAGGAATCTTGTATATGCAGTTTTTTGAGTTCTGGGTTTTGTTGGTTGGTTTTGTTTTCGATACTAGAGATTTCAGTGTATTTCTTGTTTGGAATGTTGTTTTAACATTAAATCTGTTGGCCACTCTTTTCAATCTTTCTGGCAGACCCTGTATATATGATATAGTTGTAACTGTAATGTAGTTGTCCTGAGTAGTAGTAGTAGTAGTAATAGTGTTAATAAGAGAAGTTCTGGGTTGATTCGGAAAGTTTGTTTTCTGTTCACGTCTGTTTAACTCTTTGTTGATAAATTTTTTAGGGTAATTAATTAATAACATACAAAAGTGGGTACTCAAGGCGATTATCAAAAACAATCGATAGTATAGACAAATTATCGATAGTATTCGATAGTCAAAACTATCGATAACTATCAATAGTGCCATCGATAGTTCTCCACCACTACCAACAGCAGGCTTATGGTAAGGCGTGCTACTGCAAATGAAAGTAGGTCACCTTTAGTCTTTGTTCGAAGC
This sequence comes from Octodonta nipae, assembly GCA_034190945.1. Taxonomy (NCBI): domain Eukaryota; kingdom Metazoa; phylum Arthropoda; class Insecta; order Coleoptera; family Chrysomelidae; genus Octodonta; species Octodonta nipae. The sequence continues at coordinate 78,725,100 of CM067216.1, forward strand.
AACGTTATCTTCAGGAAGTAGTGGAGCTACCTTAATCGGCTCGTGAATCCAATATTTCAACAAGATATTGTGGCTAGTTAATTTAAACTTTTTGTGAATCTGTTGTCATGGTCCTCCAGATCCCTCGATCTTTCGTGGATCTTTCGGGATAGAACATGTTTGGGATATGATGGCTAGAACGCTGGGAAATTTACCTTGTTGAATTAATACCAAGACATGTTTGGGGGTGTATAGATAATCGCGGTAGATTACAAACAAACAACTTAATTCTTGGTATTTTTTATTCAAATTTTAATCATTTACTCCCTTAGTCAGGCACATATGTTTATACAAACAATAATAAATTAAAACATCTCCTTCTGGGTGTTGCGATTTCTTTTCAGTGAGTATATATAAACTCCGTTTTAACATATCTCCACAAGTTTGTTTTATTATTTTATAATTAACAATTGAACATAGCATTTCGGATAGAGCAAATACTTTTTTAAATGGACCCTGTATATTTTCTAACATAACGCAATAAACTCCGTGGGTTCATATTTAATTAATTTTAAAAGCTGATAATCACTTCACTTTCTAGAACTTTATTTACACGTAAAAATCAAATATTTACAACAGCTGATTTCAAATAGCAATTCACACAAATATAAACTCAACTAGCTAAGCTATACCAACTAAGTTAGGAATTCTCTATTGCCTCTGATATCCTACATCGAATTTTCTGGTCGTTCTACATTTGTTCGCACAGCGTCCAGATTAACAGTTTTTGCCCAAGACGAAAATTCCAGTTCTTTTTTATTATCACAGCGATTGATGTTTTATTGGGATGAATAAGGTTTTGCTTAGTCAGGGACGGCGTAGATAAATTTCATAACACTAAGGTTACAAATCATACAAGATTAAAAAAGTTTTATATACTAATTGCAGGAAATTAAAAATAAGGAAGTTGTAACGATATATTACCTTAATTTCCAAAGTAACAGCAATTGATTGGTTGCTTGGCGATCCAAATGGCAGTACTCTCCGAGGTACATTTTCTTAGGACAGCAAAATAATAAATTTACAGATTTTGTTGCTAAAATTTGTTTCTAAAATGTTGATCACATATATTGAAAAATGTGGTATATTAAAAACGTACCTTACGGATAGGAAAAATAGTACTAGGGCAACAGCAGAATACTGCCGCAGAAAGCAAAATTAACTTTGTCGCATATTTTGAAGCACGAAAGAAAATTAGACAAGAGATTTAGCAAGAGATTTAATTATAGGCAATGTGGCGGGTCTTAAAAAAAGCATAACCTTATTCCAGATTGTTACCATCGTGATCATGAAATAATACGTTTTGTAATTGCTTGCGCAATATTTATGAAGGCAATTGTGAAGTACATAATTTGGAGCCATGAGGTATAATTTTTCAATAAAGATATGTTCATTATTTCTCACTGATGCCAGAAATCCTCAACATCAAGTTAGTGTTAATGTTTGGTGTGACTTAATAGGCAGCGTATAATTGGGCATTCATTTTATGAGGGTACTTTGATAGGAAGAAGATATGTTGACCCAAGATCCTTTTGGTAAGCTACGCCAGTTTCATTGGCCTTGTTTACACCTTTTGTAGAATAATCTTCCAGTGTCTTTCGCCAATCTTCAACAATGCTATATGAATTTTCGTTGATTGACCACAAAATGTTTATTTGGCCGTTACCAACACTTATTAAGCCATCCATGTCAAGCGAAGCCCAGATAAGAGTAGATTATTTCTTGAGTTATAAAACCATAACTAGTCAAGACCCTTCATCAGTTGTGCCGTCCTCAAATGACTGAATTCTCAAATACCTAGTTTGGTTTACTCCTTGATTATGACAACTTAAAGTTGTTGAAACGGCTTAAGTGTTTAAATAAAGGTTTGGTGTTATGTTATATATATATGCAAGGCTGTGTTCTTACATTTGTGACACACAAAAGGTTTCACAGCATCTCCATTTCAAATACCTATTTATATATTTCGTACATAGAACTGAATTTGATATTTTAGCGTGTAATAAATATTGGATCTCTAGAAGTTTTAGGGAAAACTAGCTGACAGAGACCCCAAATCGGGAGTCATGCTGTGCGTCATGCCGTTGCCCTGTTGTACCTAGGATAGTAATTAACTTCAAATGATTAGAATAAGGAGGACAAAGGCGTAATGTGATATTTTCTATAGAATTAGGTGTGGCTTTGATCTTAGCGATTTGCTCTCGGTCTTGTGTCTATTCAGGCCACTATGAGTGCTTCCTACTTCTCCAGATTTATCATCTAGTGAATATATGTAGTCATAATATGACAAAGAGCCGAGAGAATGCGATGAAGCACGAAATTTAGATGACTTTTTTGAAAGTCTGAATATACAAATTACTACACCAACTTCTAATGAAATATTCTGTAATGGAATGCCTCCAATGACATCAAATTATTTCAACCAATATTGGTTTTCTTGTAATAACCAGTAGCAATGTGTTTCCGATTATAAACAATCTTATATCTACAGGCGTCATTAGTGTATATATATTAAATAAATCAATTTTGAAATGTCATTTCAGACGTCAGTAAACTTGTTTACTCCTATTCTACATGAGTTATTGGAAAAAATTGCGAAATACGATAAATCACTGTTGAGGATATATATCCAAATTAAGAAAGTAAAAGGGACAAAGCAATCCAAAAACAGTTAGCTTTCAGTTTCTAAGGGGGAAAAAGCAAAAGATTTCGAGAACAATGAAAAAACTCACAACTTGAACAATCAGTTATGTTGATTGAAGTTTTTGGGTACGTCGGCCTGATGAATTGTTAGCAAAGTTGTTTTTTTATGGATGAGCGAAAATAATTCTTCAAAGTAAAAGAAACGTCTGACAAGTTGATGAATTTTCATGTCGAATGCTTTCTGTTTACACATACTTTCTATTATTTTCGATGGATAGATTGTGTTGGAAACATTTCGAAAACAATCATTCCTGTTTCACTATACAAGTCTGAGAAATAATAAAAAGAGTAAATCTGATATTGTCGTCTGTGTAATAAAACTGAGATCCACATATCAAACGTGGATATTGATTTAACATACTGAGATTCAAATTGAATTCAAACACAAGTATTAAGAATATTTTAAACTTATGGCGTGACAAATATTTTTTTGTGTTATTAATAAACAGTATAAGTAACACCACTTTAATTAAATATGAAATTAAAAAAAACGATTTCATAATAGAACTGAACAGGTAGCTAACAAAAACATAAGATTATACATTAAGTACAAATATCAATAGGTGCCTACTAAGTACTAAAATTACCTATCGGTAAACAGTTTTGATATGGGTGCCAAACAAACCTAAATATTGCATTATTTACATATTTAATAATTTGCGAAATTGCTAATATGTCTAGGATTCACATCTTTTTTGGAGCTACAGCGTAGTTTCGACTCTTAGGAAGCAATGTTTCGTCAACTGCTGTGAGAACCCTGGATGACAAGTTCACCAACTGTTTTTTTGTTGGTTGTATCCGTCGGCAAATGCTTCCTGCTAAGTTTATTCAGTTGCATTGGAGGGACAAAGCGACCGCTGGACACCAGGGTTAAGGAACACCGCATAGTTTCTCTAACTGCGGAGCTAACGAACACCATAGCATGGACCGAACACCATAGCATCAACTGGGATCAGACCAGGCATTGGTATAAAAGAAAATTTATAGAGACAGCATATATAATCTCGAACCAGAATACAATTAGGGCACCCAGCGTCCACATTAAAAACATTGGGAGACCTCTTCTTCGGCCACTGCCGCGAAGACATCTCGACAACGAACCGTCAGGTATGACGACGCTGATTGGACAGGATAAGACCCAATGATAATGACCGGTGACGGAAGACCGGTTAAAGGTATACAATGACGAATAAACTGAATTTCCCATCACCTGATGACGATAGCAGAAACAAAGCTATAGAAACGTTGTGAGATCAATCCTTTCAAGACGATAAAAGTCCAAGGAAATCTCGATGCTGTTTGTACAAATTTGGATTTCCAAACTTCTCACCACAACCCTAACAATAAATGTGTATAAAGACCATTTGATGACACATACCAAATTTCATTTAATAATTTTTCAAATAAACAAACAATAAAAATAAACAAGTAAAAGGTTACTGAGAATACAATGCTATAAACCTGAGCAAAAACAAAACTGTACTTTGCTAACTAAATAGCTTAATCCAAAGTATAGCAATAACGGTAGGTAAGAATAAAGAATATTGGATAAATATTGCCCAAAAAGACTGAATCTAAAGAGAAATAGACATTTTATGATACTCTTACATTGCAGCTATAACAATAAGAATTAGAAGTAGAAGCGATTACATTACTTATCTGACTTAAGCATTCGTCAACTAAATTGCAGTCGTAATTCCTTCATTTTATTTTACGACGGAGTGAAGGAACGAAAAATAACATTAGTTAGAATCCTTAGTAAGGCCCTTAGCGAATCGTGATTTAAATCTCTCCGACTTAATTTTTTGGAATAATTTCAAGTTGTTTTACTTTGTTATAAACCTTAATAATACTTAAATTTATTACACACATAACCGTAGACTATAATAAGATGCAGGTGCTATAATAAGAAATAGATAGTTGTAAACTTGCTTAAAGCAATTTACTATCACAATTTTTTAAAATCTAGTAATCAACATAGCGATGGAAGTTCAAATACATTTTTGTTAAGAATTTCAATCAGCATAACTTACCTTAGCGAATAAGGAAACGGCGGTTGATTTAGGTTGATTTATCATCAAAATAAAGAAGAAAATGTAATAGAAAATTGTATGAAGGATATTTTCACAATGTGACCAAATAATGTTATTTTAGTAAATACATAAAACATTAATAGTAATTTTACTTATCACTAACCTATGATTGGTAGCAGCACCAATTTACAACACACGCACAAAAAATAAATCACCCAAGAAAACATTACTGAACATACGTAATTTGGAATATAATAGTGTTACGAGAATTCATCCAATGGTTCGTCGAACCGACATTCCTCTGATATTTCCGGGAATTCGAGATATGGTTCGGCTGGCGTATCGAGGTCGGCGGCTTAACTTTGATGTATTTCTCGAAGAATCTAGCCTGGTCTCGGCGACTCTTCCGAGAAAAAATACAAATATACGGAGATCTGAGGAAGCATTCATTCAGTATTCGACAGCCGTATAGTTAAGTAGAGATAAATTGTAAATAGTTCTGTGATATAAATTGGGTTAAATTAGTGGAAATAAATTATAGTGAGTTGGAGAGTGTTTTTAAATAAATCCAAGAACTGAACTGGACCCAAGTGTGAAAATAAAGACATTGCAATATATTGGTCCAGTTTATAAATCCTCAGTAAATCCAGTCGTAAATTACATACTAAATGTTATGACTATCGTACATCCAACATGCACAGATTTTAAAAAGCCTTTGATATGATTGATCATGAGATACCCGCTCTCAGAATAAATTGTACACGGTTCTCAGCTGGGTTTAATTGTGTTCTTTATCGGTAATATTATTGAATCAAAATATTTACTATATGCAAATAATATGAAACTATCTAGGAAATAATGGAAACTTATGAAACTTCAACAAAACATCAATGGACTAAACAATTTATGCGAGAACAATAACTTAATTACTTTTATGTTATTTTGGGCAATAACACCACAATAGAAATAAAACGACGTATATTGCAGGAATAACAAACGTCTCAAAGTCTATTCTGACTTCGTTGTCAATGGCTTTTTATTTATTGATGTAGATTGCAAAATGAAATTTTTTTTGCAATCTACATTAATAAATATAAAGCCATTGACAACGAAGTCAGAATAGACTTTGAAACGTTTGGTATTCCTGCAATATACGTCGTTTTATTTCTATTGTGGTGTTATTGCCAAAAAAAAACATAAAAGTAATCAAGAATATGCCACAAACAACGTTTAGAAGACAATAATAACTTAGTAGTAAATAGGAGAGGCTCCGTGTTGTAATGAGTGACTTAATTGTCAACTTCATTTCGTTACTCTTTTTGCATAAAATTATTAACCTGTAGAACAACAAGGCGCTACTGTTTTTGTCAGCGAAAAAATGTCAAATGTTTTATTGATATCTGCTATCACCACAACATAAATTTGAGAACGTGGAATATGACATACTCGATACAAATATTATGTAACAATTATTTATGTGGACAAATAATTAACTAATTTTTTTCTAGAATTTATTTAACCTTTCGTATTCTATAAAGTTTCTTAAAGAAAATGTCATAGCAGCTTTTGTTAGTTTCAGTGAAACTTCATTTTCAGCCAAATTTTATCGAAGTAGTTGAAATTAATTTTAAAAGTAGGCCTAAGTGATAAACAATTCCGAGTAAGGCATAAGATATTAAATAATTTTCTAACATTTTAAAGCCTATTTATTCAGCAGTATTTTGTTACTTTAAGAATAAATTATGGCAAGATTATTATCGTCATGGATGTAGAGGTAACTTACATCGAAATAAGTTTACTTAAAAATTACTAATTTATTACATTATTTATAACTGTAAAGTTAGAAAATGATCAGATTGCAAAATCTGTAATAAATTAGACAGTTAGAATTTGCCAAAATTAGCCTCCACGATGTACTGTTCATTCATGAACTTCTTTCGGCAACTTATATGGAGGAGGAGCTACCAGTACTGGTTGACAAAGTGCCGCTAGACTTTACGCCAACCGATAATATCCCAAACAAAATTCAAATGAGATAGATCGGGCCATCTTGTTGGTCAAGGCGACAAATCGTTGACCGTTGAACAGTAATGCTGCTTCTGATAAAGACCAACTGTGATCTAATACCGTAAGCAGTAGCCTCCCGCTCTACAATTTCGACAGTGTGATGAACGTGCCTTTATACCGAAAATTGATCGTTGGTCCTGTTGCCATGTCACTTTCTCACCAGCGCCTGACCAAAATGCATACCCAAACAGAATCTCGGTCGATGTAGAAGCTAGGTGTGAGAGATAAGACAATATGAGAACGGTAAGCAAACAATCTAAAACAGTTGCCATTGTCAATATGAGAAGGTCCCACAAAGTCAAAATTTTAAGGCGTCGATCTTTATGGTCTAATTGTTATCTACATTATATTATTCTTACTGAATGAATACACATTTCTATAAATAATAATATATTTTTTAAATCATTTAAAATATGTACTGTATTCTTATACAAAATCTTTCTACAATCTTTATCGACCTAAATTTGAAGGTTACAAATGTAGCTTAATTATATTTACTCTGATTTACTGATTTAATTGAATAATATCTATTTATAGTAAACAGGGAGATTATAACTCCAGAGATATAAAAATCCGAACGTAAAGTTACTGCAACGCGTAATTTTCACTTCTCAGTATTTTGAATTTCAGACACTTGTGACGTATTCGCCGACTAACGTTTCATTGGATATAGGCAACCCCATAGATTGTATAGACTGTGCTTCTATACCACCTGCTCTTTGAGTTCCCCTTTCTGGAACCACGCTTTACAAAAAGGCCCCATGGTATTGAATGAATATCCGACTTCTCGCAGGCCCACAAATCGCTCATCTATCAAAGTCACTTACTTGATGGAAATTTGAGTTTTTTCTTATTATAGGCACAATAAACACATGAATGAACAATATAAAGACGACCTTTGCGATTAAGGTGCTTACTGAAGCCAAAAAATTTATTGTCTCTCAATGTAAGTTTAAAATGAAAACGTTATAACACAAAAACCAACGTATGATTACATCTAAATAACTAATTGTTTTTTTGCCTTAACAACTTTAATACAGCATATTTTTTAAATAAACTTACAATTGTAATGAAAAATTATTTGTGCAGCAATACTCCAATTCTAGAATTTATTGCTGAAAAATTAGTTAAATAAACTCAGCGCTTAAACTTTATATAGCGACAAGTATTTAAAGGTCACATGGTAAGGCATACGCTATTAATCATTGGATTATGTGGGTAAATAGCTTGCGGACCGAACGAGATTATGTGATGCATAGCTAACTCCAGTTTACAAACTTTTACCATAAAGTCAGTAATCCTACCTCATTTCGTTTTGGTACAAAGCCTCATTTAATTTGTAATATATTTTTTCAGCATTGTAAACAAGCACATTAATTTATAGGTATATTCGATTATCCCGGGTAATTAAGGGAATTGAGGAATGAACGGAAAATTAAAAAAATTCTGGAATAAATTCATGTGGGTTTCTTAATTTACCGTTCGAGTTCAATCTAATTATAAAATTTGAAGTGAACACATCTTTTCATCATTTTGTAATGTACTTTTCTCAGAATTTTTTTTTTTTTTTGCTTTTTACATGTCTGTTGAGCGTTCTTGCTTGCAATATTACTATGATAATGACTCTCTGTTATCATGCCAGATGACCAGATGTCCAGTGACGGGACTCAGTTTTGGTTTGTCAATTTCACTTTCTGGATTCATTTTCATAATACAGTTTAATCAGAAATACTGTTTCTGTAGTATAATGAACAATTTAATACGGCTTCGTGCGGCCTAGACAAATCGACTTATTTGACATATTTATCTTGAACATTTTTTAATTTGGTGTTGTTCACATCCCGTACATTTTTAGTTTATTTGTGGAAACCATTTTAACATTATCATTCATGAGTGAAAATTATTTTTCACGTTTTAGGTTTTTGACGCAATAAATTTGATAACTGACAAATTTTATATTGTAGTGATGGTTGATGTATTTAATATTTTTAACGTTTGGAGGTTTATAATATTTTTGTCATTTTTTGAATCTATTTTTATTTTATAAATCTTAACTATCACTTAACTTTTTCAACATTTTCTATTTTTTTGAGATTTTGCATGCGATAACTCAGATAGTGGAGATATTGCAAACCCACCCCCTCAGTACTGGCTAAATGACGAATAATGTCTTTATTTTTTTAAAGAACAGAATAAATTTATCAACTTACTTGCAATTAATAAATACTCCACATTATATTTATCGGCTACGTGATGATCGCTAGGTGATTAAATTCAGTTCTAGTGATTTTAGGAGAAGAACATGTATACCAACTTTCACGCCTGCATCTTTTTTGTTCCCTAAGAATTACTAACACCCGTTGTCTCCATTTAATAACCGAATTTTCGTAAAATGTTACATCAAATCTCTATTAATTTAACAAATTAATATTATAATTCGGTTCCCGGAAAATAGTGATTTTTTCTTAAAAATGCCCCGCTTGCCCCTAACAGATAACTGAATGTTCTCAAATTGATAAAACCAGCTTCTGTTTATTTTAGTAGAGTACGTATATCACGATTCACACCAGTATTATTTTCTATTTCGGATATATTGAACTCTTTCTAAAACAATAGTAATCCCCCTTTTCATCCATTTAATATTTCCATTTTGACAAAATGAGGTCTCACGCATTACTTCACTTAAAAAAAGGAATCAAACGCTTAATTCTTATGACTATACTACTTTAGGTTCCGGAAAATAGTAAATTTTTCAAAAAACGTGTACCCCATGCGTTAAAGAAAATTTTGCATAATCGTAAAACATAATATTATTTTTCACGTCTGTGTCACATTTGGTTTTCGAGATATTAAATTTTTTTATTATTATTTCTGGATAATGAGACTAGCAGTATGAGATATACTTTACAACCTACTTATGTAATATGGAAAAAAACATAATCTTTATTTATTTTGATGTATTTTATATAAGTAGGTAAAAATTCATTTATATGACACGTTTTTCTAAAAAATGTAAAATAAAAAATATGACTACCAATTTTAAATGTCTTAAGTAGGCCCCCTCCAACTTAAATCCGGCACTGATAACATATTGCAATATAGTTCCATTTAAAATTATAAAACTAATATTCACTCTCACTTTTCTAGAACTTTATTTACATTAAAACAGCTGATTCAAATACAATAACAATCCCATATATGCTAGTCGTCGCGGTATAACTGAACTGGTGATCGTGGCCTGCTTCCTTTCTAACACCAGCGTCGAATTCTCCAGTAAAAATCATCATCACTCATTCCGCTGCCGAGTCTTTTCGAGAATCGTTTTTTTTTATCTTAAAGCGTTTGTTGTCGTACTGTAATGAAACAGGGTCGGCTTTGGGTAAATTTCGTAACACTGCCCCCCCTTTAATTCTGATCATCCCGATCAGAAACATCCCCTCCATGGTAGGGAGCGAGTCCATCTAAATGAACCACCTTCAATTTAGCCTTGGGGTTTCGACGGATCCGGTAGACGACGTCATTAAGCCTCTTGACCACCTCGTAGGGACCATCCCAGGAGGGTGTAAGCTTTGGGGATTTACCCTTGCTCCGTTGGGGGTTGTACAGCCAGACTTTGTCCGTCTCCTGGAACCCGAGTGAATTGGCCTTGAGGTCGTATCGCGTCTTCATCTGGTCACTGGTGGCCAACATCTGCGTTCGGGCTAATTCGTGTATTGCCAGCATGTTATGTCGGAGCTGGTCGGCATAATAGTCGATGTCTTGAGGAGGTTCTTCGGGGGAGCCAAATGCCAAGTCGCATGGTAATCGCAGCTCCTTTCCGAATAGGACCCTGGCTGGGGTCAGGCCTGTACTATTATGTACAGCAGAGCGATATGCCAACAGGACTAGGGGAATAAGCTCATCCCAATCACGCTGGTTATTGCTGACGACCTTGGATAGGTGTTGTTCCAAGGTCCTGTTGAATCTTTCCACCATTCCGTCTGACTGTGGGTGTAATGGTGTTGTTCTCGTTTTCCTGATCCCCAACATCGTGCAGACCTTCTGCAATACATTCAATCCGAAGTTACGCCCCTGGTCTGAATGTAGTTCTATGGGGACGCCAAACCTGCTAAATAGTTGTTCTACTAGCACCGTCGCTACCGTGGTTGCCTATTGGTTGGGTATCGCATATGCCTCAGGCCATTTGCTGAAGTAATCCATTGCGACCAGAATGTATTTGTTCCACCTCTCGGACTCGGGAAACAGACCGGCGACATCGATGGCAATTCTCTCAAATGGGACGCCCACATTGTACTGCTGCATTCTGCCCTTGGTCCGGGTCTTCGAGCCCTTACTGGCTGCACAGGTGGCACATTTGCGGCACCAAGCTCTGACGTTTTCGAAGTAGTTCACCCAGTAGTACCGCTGGCGAACTTTGTCTAGGGTTTTATTCATGCCCAGGTGGCCTCCGGTAATTCCATCATGTACTTCGGTCAGGATGGCTGGTATCTTTTTCTTCGGAACTACCAGTTGGGACCTGGTTTCTCGTCCATCAGCGCTATCCAAAACTCGCTTGAGCATTCCATTGTCTACTCTTAGAGAGTCCCATTGAGCCCATAACGATTTCAGCACGCCGGAGTATCTAGCTACCTCGTCCCATCGTGGCCTGGGTGCCCCTCTCATTTTGAGTGACCCGGATCTGCCTGATGGAGATACCCTCTCGCTGTTCCGTCTTCAGACAATGCTTGCATTCCGCTCTACAGGGTCTTCTGGATAGGGCATCGGCATTATTGTGCAACCGGCCGGCACGGTGTTCCACCTTGAAGTCGTATTGCTGTAATTTCTCCATCCATCTGGCCAGTCCTTCCGGTGTATTCATGTCCAGCAGCCATTTGAGTGCGGCATGATCTGTTAGGATTAAGAAATGGCGACCATAGAGGTATTTGTGGAAATGGTCTACAGCCCTTATTATTGCAAGAAGTTCTTTTCTGGTGACGCAATAATTTCTTTCTGGTTTCAAGAATCCACGGCTGTAGTACTCGATCACCCTCTCTTCACCGTCTTGCACCTGGGATAGGACGGCCCCTAAACCGGTGTTGCTGGCGTCGGTGTCTAAGATGAACTTGCCGGACTGTGTAGGAAAGGCTAGGATTGGGCTGGAACATAGTGCTGCCTTCAGTCCAATTCCAATGGAAGGTCTCTTTCTCAGTGCTCTGCCGATGTAGAGCGGCGGCGATGGTGGCAAATCCCTCAACAAAACGCCGGTAGTATGAACAGAGGACCAAGAAGCTTCGGAGTTCATGTTTGTCTCTTGGAACTGGCTAATCACGGATAGCTTCTATCTTGTCTTCGTTGGTGCGGATTCCTAACTCGGACACTACGTGACCCAAAAACTCTACTTCTTTTTGGAACAAGGAACACTTCTTCGGATTAAGTCTCAGGTTGGCATTATTAATTCTGGAGAATACTTCGTCCAGGTTCTTCAGATGGTCGTCCAATGTCTGACCCATGACTAGAATGTCGTCGAGGTATACTAAGCACGTCCTCCATGTTAACCGGCTCAGTACATACTCCATTAGCCTCTCAACTCTCAAATGTAGCGGGTGCATTACATAACCCAAAGGGTATGACCGTGAACTGAAACAGACCTTTACTGGTGGAGAACGCTGTCTTCTCTCTGTCGTTTGCTTGTAGACCAACCTGCCAATATCCACTTCCAAGGTCTAGTGTGGAGAACCAACGGGAGCCTGCTAGTGTGGTCAAAGTATCATCGATTCGGGGTAGTGGATAGCTGTCTTTCTTCGTGACATCATTCAGCTTTCTGTAATCCACGCAAAATCGGGTGGTTCCATCCTTCTTTTTAACTAGCACGACGGGAGCAGACCATGGACTGATGGATGGCTCAATAACTCCATTTTGTAACATGGACTCGATGTTTTCCTCGACTGCCTGTTGTTCCCCAATGGTAGTCGTCTAGGTGGTATTCTGATGGGTTGAGCCTTTCCAGTATCTATTCGATGCTGGATGATGTTGGTGCGACCGGTGTTTCCATTTTTACTGTTAAAAATTTCTGATGTAGTTGCTGGACAAATTCAGGACTCTGATTGGTATATCTCGTCCGGCTTTAACTATAGCCCGTCCAACTAAGTAGTCATGAGCTGAGTGTACGGGCTCCACCATTCCAACGCAGCTCCCAGGATTGCTGTCTAGCTGCCCATGAATAATCTGTTCCGTTCGACCGGGAATTCTAGCTGAAGACTTTGCCACAATTTTTATGGGGATGACTGATATGTTGACGGGCCGTGTCAATACAAATTCCTCATTTTGGAACCGAAGAACATCATATCTCGGGTGGAACATAAATCCATGCTGGCTAATTAGGTCCATTCCCAGTATAAAATCGTCCTCAATATTCGCTACCAAGACCCTATGCCGGATCATGTTGTCCCCTATCTGTAGCACGACATCTGCCTCACCCTGTAAATGGCCGAATTTCTGATGCTCTCAAAACCCTGGACTTGGCAATGGACACAGCGGCGCCGGTGTCGATGGTGATGGTAACTGCTCGCCCATTGATGGTGCCTCTGATGACTAGGCTGCCGCTATCTCGGCAAAATCCCCGGATGGATGACGTTTTGGGGGCTGGTGGAGGGACAGTCAGCATTCGCCCCCCTATACTGACTGACTGACTGAAGGTCCCTGGACATGTGGCTGTTTTGTTGGTTACCCCTGGTCGGTGATCGTTCAGGTGGCCTCACTCGACAGTCACGTTGGAAATGCCCTGTCCGTCCGCAGCGGTAACATGCCCCTCTGGTGCCAGTTCTTTGTGACCGTTCTAATATTTTGGTCAGGCCAGCCAGCAGCGCTTGAAATGGTGACTCTGACTCTTCCTGGTTGAAGGAAACTGCTCGGACCCTCGGCTTGGACATGTTCATGGCGGCCTCTACTTCCAAAGCCCGAAGTAGAGCTTCATTACTTTTCTTGACGCCACTTAGTCTTAGATTTCACTGTACTTCCACATCTCTGATGCCGTTTATGAAATTCTGTTTGGCCAACTGGTCTTTCGTTTCCTCTGGTAGGTCTGGGTAGGACAAGTAAACTAACCGTCTAATCTCTGCTTCGAATTCTTGAAGGCTTTCACCGGATTTTTGCGTTTTCCCACTGAGTTGGACTTGGTATACCTGGCTCAAGGATTGATTGTCGTATCTCTTGTCCAGAATGGCGATGATCTTGTCGAAATTGCCTTGTTCTTCGACTGGAATGCTTTAGAGGACCTCTTAACGAAATTACCAGAGACGTGGATTTTTCTTGGTTGTCCCATCCATTAGCTGTAGCCACGGCTTCAAATTGCCGTTTATACATGGGCCAAGATGAGCTGCCATCAAATGTGGGTGGTTTGCTAACGGAACCTTTGGTACTCACGGTGTGCTGGTATTTTCCTCGCTGTAAGTCTGTTGCATTTTTTTGATTTCTGTTTCTACCTTATTCTGGATGGCAGTGATTTTATCTTGAACTGTGTTTTGAATAGAACTGATCATCTACTTTGGTTTCAAGAGTGTCCACCGTATTTTTTATGGTCTTAATGTTATCATTTATTTCTTTTATGTCTGACTCAACTATTTGCATTCTGTCATTAACTGTTTCATTAACTTGTGCTACTATTTGCATTCATTGTTCAAATTGCAGTTGTCTTTTCTCTTCAGTTTCGTGTCGATTCAATTCAATTTGATCTTGTTTCTCTTCAAATACTTTAAAATCATTTTGTCGTTTTAATTCAAGTTGATCTTGTTTTTCTACAAATTTCGAGAATAATCCTTCAATTAAATTATGTTGTTTTTCTTCCATCGTAGAAACAAGATTTTGTTGTTCGCTTTTCATCGTAGTGACAAGATTTTCTAATTCTATTTTATGCTTTTCATCAAAAGATTTTACTAACCTTTGTTGAATTTCTTCTTGATGTTGTTTTTCCTTCTTGTCACGTTTTTCTAGAATCTGTGCATTTTTTCGTCCAGTCCCTCTGTAACCTGCTTGACTATTTTTTTGGTAGTTTCGTCCATACTACGGGTTTCCATAAATCAAATTAGGATTTTAACTGCACTTAATCCTTTACTTCTGATCACCAAATTGCAATATAGTCCATGGGTTCAATTTAAAATTATAAAACTAATATTCACTTTCACTTTTCTAGAACTTTATTTACATTAAAACAGCTGATTCGAATACAATAACAATCCCATATACGCTAGTCGTCGCGGTATAACTGAACTGGCGATCGTGGCGTGCTTCCTTTATAACACCAGCGTCGAATTCTCCAGTAAAAATCATCATCACTCCTTCCGCTGCCGAGTCTTTTCGAGAATCGTTTTTTTTATCTTAAAGCGTTTGTTGTCGTACCGAAATGAAACAGGGTCGGCTTTGGGTAAATTTTGTAACAATATACTTAAATATCGGTCTAGCCGTTTCGGTGGAGTTCGACCACAAATACCATGACAGGGGATTGCTGTATATGTATTAGATTTTGGTAGATTTTACTTTTAAGTTTATAGTTAAGAATTTATTAAAGAATGTTAAAAATTTTGCTGCTTACCTTTTAATTACTCTTTTTTCCTTTTCTCAGGACTTGGGTTCAAGGCTTAATGTACTTATTTATTAAATTCAACTATTCTTTCACTTATAACACGTATGTGTTATTTCATTAATAACATTTATTGAAATATAATTTTCTCAGACTATTAAGATGCAATTATTGAATAATTGCAACTGAATTAAATTTGTAACTAATAGACAAAATTCTGCTAGGTACCATACTGAAAAAAATCAATATAAATATTCGGTCTTTTTCTTTGGCTGATTGCAAAAATACGAGTAGGTATTTCAAATACTAATATTACAATTTACTTTAATCCTTTTGAGTGATAAATGTAATCAGAAATGTAGAAGGCGTTTATTAATTTTTATGTTTGCTCTGTTAAAATCAGAATTTGACGGCTATTAGATTGAGGATCACATAAAGTTTAAACCCATTTTAGTTTAAGGGTTGAAAATCAACTCTGCAGGTGATTGAAGTGACACAGTGGAACATTATGGGTGCAAGCCTTCTTCTTCAAGATAAAATCAACGTCATTGCTTTCACCGGGCAATACTAGAGATATCTCATTATCCTTTCCTGATTTTCGCAAAAGAAGTTGCATCCAATTAAGATGCATTGAGCACGAATTTTGATTACTTTCAACATAAGGTACAACTAGGGTCAATATTTCCATTTAATGGTTAGTTTTAAAGCTGGCCAAATCTCTGCAAGCCTCCACAAACGCAAGCATGTAAACGTGGTATTTGGCTTGGCTTGCACGAACTTGGAGAATTAGAGGAAGTTTGCGACAAGTGCTTGGGAAGTGGTTTATATGTTTGTGAATATTTAGTGTCGCTTGTGAGCAGTGTTCCAGATCTATTGTTAAAACAGTAGATCTACTATTTTGTTTCTCCTACCGTTATACTCTTAGGTGCTCCTATTCTAATTTTTGGTAGCAAATTATGGTATCGCGTTTATATATTTAAAAAAAAAAACAACCATTTGTATAGTTAAACCAATTAGTAGCACATTATACAAGAGATTCAGGGTATTGAGCAATAACTAGTGGTTCAGAGTATTATTCAACCATCAACAGGTTAAATCAGGACTGTATTTTTAGGTGGCGCATTAATATTAAACTTAAGTACGAACAGTTTGACGAACAACTAACAAGTTACTAAGGTCATTTTTCAATATTTAACCTTTTATTTCCAATGAACTATGAAAGGGACCTGCAAGATTTAAATGGAAATTGGGCTTCACTTATTGTTTCTGAAATTTTAGGGGTAGATTCTTCAAAGTATGCGGATAAAAAGTTCTCAGTGGACAGAATGCTCCAAAATGCCAAATGCCAAAGATGTAAAGACCGATATATAGGATTTTCGGGAAAACTAGCACACAGAGCCCAATCTAGGGCCGTTCCGTGTAATTGCTGTTCTCTCGTAACTCCTAGGTTAGAATGTCGCCATAAAAATTTCAGGTTACTTCACCGCTCAGAGATATTAAATACTCTCTTCGAGGTGTCATCTTTTGTACGCAAGGCAATATATATGATATATATTTTTTCTGGTCGGGAACCTTCATCAGTCTTTACATCTCACGTCTACAAATTAACCGTTATGTATCAACTAGATAAATAAGTGTTGGAGATGACATTCTATTGTGGGAAGCGCAACTGTTGAAAGTTCCCGACTAGAAAAAAAAATCATTTATATTGTCTTGCGTACAAAAGAATGATCCCCCGAAAAGAGTACTTTGTATAACTCTACTTCCCCCTGTGCTGCAACCATCCGCTATATGCTACTGTTTATTTGTCAACCAATATCACTTTTTATATTTTAGTTATGCAACTACTTATGGTCTCCGCCATATAACAATTAATTCTGATAATTTTTCAGTCACTATAATTTCTCTGCACCCTATATTTTAACCACCCTTTATGTGAAATTTTTTCTAACATTGTGTTAAACACACTGTACAACTATATTTGCTTTTCCCAATATCTCAGGTACTCCATATACTAGGATGCTACTGGTCATGCTTTACCCTATATAACATTTAAAAAATATATATTTTTTGACCTACCGTGTAAATATTTAATTCTACCCCGTCCTCAATTTCAACCACCTTGTATAGACAACTACTTGTGGACTACCCAATATAACATTTTTTATACCGCCCAACCAGCAATCCTTTATATATATTTCACCAAACTGCAACTGCTTATGAGCCACGCTATATAATAATTTTATTCAACTTTTTTTTGAATCAACTGGTATAACTCTTCTTCAACCTATATTATAACCATTCTGTATTTAATGCTGCTTATGTATGACCCAATATAACTTATTTTTCTGTGAGGTTTTTGAAACACCCTGATTATTTATACAAATTATTTCAACCATCCTGTATATGCAACTGCCTATGTGCCTCCGAACATAATATTTTGTCAAACACTTACTTTGCACCGCCCTATATTACAATTATCCTATCTGTGCAACTCCTTATGTGCTACGCAATAGCAAAATGAAATATCATTTTTTCGCATATTTTTGAACCATAATGTATAGTTTAATTTCTCTACACCCTATATTTAAACCACACTTTATGTGCAGCTTTTCCTAATATTTTTTGAAATCACTCTGTATACCTATAATTTTACTTCTCCCTATATTTCAGGTATTACAAATATGAAACTACTTATGTTTTACGCTATATAACATCATTTTTCTATAATGTTTTGATCCACCTTGTATAACAATAATACTACTCTACCTTTATTTCAATCGCATTGTATATATGTAGTTGCTTATGAGCCACCTAATATAACTTTTTTTAAGATTTTTTAAACCCATGTAATTCTACTGCGCTCTATGTTTCAACTATCCTATATAAGGAACACACTTTAAAATTACGCTTCATATATCTGTTGAATTTGTTTTTAAGTCGAAACATTGTCATATTCCAAATTTTGAAAAAAAAACTAACCTATTGCATGTATCTATTACTTGGTGCTTGCGGTGGAACCATAGAGTATTGTTACCCAAAATCATAGAAGTTTTTTGTTTTATCTATCGTTTCCGTCAATATTGCGAAATAAAATATATACCAGACATTAAGTCCAATTACATAAACATATACAAATTTGTGAAAGTTGCGTTTATAGCTATATGTATACATATTTGCAAACTTCAGTCCATTGTAAATAAAAAAATAAAGTTTTTGGGGCTCTGAAGAATCTACCATCAAAATTTGGGAAATTTGGGAAAATCAAAATTTCCATTTTCCTTTTTTTACTACGTTACTGATTACTGGTTCCTCAATCTTTCACAATTTATAAACAGGCTTTAAAAGTACTTACGCTGGCAACAAGAAAATAAGAGTCATTTCAAATTTCAAATGAAGTAATAAGTAAAGAGTAATTAGAATAGGTTAATGAATTTTTAGAAGAAAATGTTAAAATTAAAATATTGGACATTTTAAATTATTTATAAACTTTATAAAGATACTACAGATATTATTTGTAATTTTTTATGTTTTTTTTTAATTATTCTAAGTAAGTAAAACGCTTATTTATACTTAAATATTGTCAACTCTATGTTCCATCTACTGTTATTTAATCGACCTATCACCTGTTTTGCTGAAAATTGACCTGGCAACATGACTTGTGAGCTAGCCTTGGACACTCGGGGAGGTTCTTCTGAATTTTAGTTATCCGCACCTTCAGCTTTGTCGGACTTTTCTTTATACTGTCTTATTTTGTATAAATATTTAATAAAAATAAGACAAACCAAAAGCATAAGCCCAAACAGTCTATTAATATATCACAAGAAAATATTGTTACCATTTTAAGTTTGATCAATATTTTTAAACAATAACAGGGTTAGAATAATAAACTTAATTAAAAGGGACATAATTGTAATTTTTTATCATAAATTACTTAAAGCAAAATTTTGCTTGTACACAGAACGATATTCTTCGATGAAACATTAAAGTTTCAATAAAAACGAACAAAATTTCCATTATAATAGAATGAGCAATAAACAAGTGTAATAGTGAGATTGTTTATCAGCAAGACGAGAAGTTTAAGACACCAGAATTATGTAAACATCTTCGTTTAAATTTGTTTATCTATTACCCAGATTATTTTTAATAGGGTAGTTAGTTTGTTTGATTAAAACTGATTCACGATTAATTCAAATTACAATGAAGGTTTATTAGGTCAGCATATTGAAGAATTTTATAGCTGGAAATAATTTTTCAGGTTGAATTTAGATTAACTATTAAATTAAAGCACTGTTATATAGAGAGTTTTCAAAGTAAATCAGATTTTAACAGATTTCTGTTATTTTTACGTGGGTCTACATATTCTCTCTGCACGTAACTAAAAAAACTTTTCAGGAGTTATTAATTAAATGAGTAGGTACCAAACCTCTATTAAATAAACTGCAGGACTCAAAATGACCTTTATGTGGGTTTGAATAAATTTGAATTTTGTTGTCGAAAATGATGGCGAGACAGTAACACCTGTAAATAGTTTTGTTATCAAAAATTAATTTGTTATTTGAAATACTAAAAAACCTTTATTATGCTTTGTGATTAAATAAGTTATTTTGGAAGGTGTACAATTGATTTTTAGTGTTAAACAGATATTTCTTTTGATGAAGAACATTTATTAGATTTAAATTGCAGCAAAATATATGTTAATTGAAGTAAAACACTCTCTAGAAGTGAATGGTATTAATGAATTCAGTTCTTAGTTGAGTTCGGGAGTCCAAGTGTGGCTGTCTCACATGTCAATAATTTTTGGTGTAGCATGAGTTTATTTTTTATGTTTGATGGAAAACGGCTTGCAAATAAATAACATTAGATAAAAAACATGTCAACCGAAGGAATTAATTTTTTGAAATTTATTATATACTTAATGTCAATGTCAAATTTATATTTTATTTATTCGTGTGACAATATCATTGATGTCATATTCGTATGTTGAAATGTTTTGATCTTTTTAATATACAGGCTTTTGTTCTCAAGTCTTGATGTTATTTACCTAATGACCATAAAAAGAAATTTGAAAATGACACAAGTAACCTACAGAAAAGAACTCTGTGTATAATGAATATATGTATTTTTATAATGTAAATGTCACACCTGAAACCTTAGAGTCAAGAAATATAAAATAGTAATGATATCGATTACTAATTTGCAATTGCTGTAATTAGATTTCGACACAGCTTAATTAGAGGAAGCAACACAAATAGATAAAAAAATGAAACTGGATTCGATAGAGCTTCGTAACTGTACAAAAGTTACTTTGAAGGAAATCAATAAGTTTATGTGAACACAAAAATATTAAATGACAATTATTTAATCTTATTTTTGTTTAATTATATAAATGAACAGATCACCGTCAGAGTTGGTCAACTCAACTACAGGACCATTAGCTACAGTCAGCGAGTCAGTATACTGTTACGGCATTAGGCAGTCGAAAAATTATTGCAATAGGGCTGTTCTACTTTCGGTGTATTATGCCAATTTTCACTCCCAATTGCGTTACGGGATTTTGCTATGGAGTCAATGTTCCCAAATAAATAGAGTGTTTTGTTGCAAAAATAAGTAATTAGAACTATCTGTGGTGTATCATTTCGTGAAACATGTAAATATAAGCTTTAAGACAATTAAAAGTTCTTACTCTTGTGGGTAATTACATTTATCAGGTCGCCTGTTTTGTTTATAAGCTCAAACTCATATTTCTTGAAAATCAGAGGACTCGTATTTATTCTACTAGGTTTAGGGATCTTCTTGTGCCCGATCAGCATTCAACATCTTTATACCAAAAAAGTGTTATCTTCAGTGGTTGCAAAATATACACTCTCTTACCAAGTGATATCAAGGAAGCCAACAATTTTTTCACCTTTAAAACAACATTGAAAATATATCTCTTGGCAAAAAAATATTACTATATTGCTGAATATTTTTGTTCATAACCTATGTTTTTTGTCTTTATATATTTATATTTTTATTATATTTGTTTGTCTTTTGTACTGTACCTTCTATTTGCAATGCAATAGACATTTAATGTATAATGGACGCACTCATCATACAGCAATGGATATATTTTATAATTTTTAATTTGAATGTATCTTTTGTTTGTTTGTGAATAAAGCTATTGAATTGAATTTAATTGAATTGAATTATACGAGGTCCAACGCTGACAGATCCACCACCAGCCCCCAAGATTGGAAATATGTAATCGTAATAGGTTTATTCTTACATACTTACCAGTAACCAATCATACATTCGATTTTAAAATTTTCCGCCAATCGAGTATTAGCACATCTAACTGTCGACATCGCTGATTCGAGGAAAAGTTTTCAAACCGTTGGCAACTCGTATCTTCGAACAGACCATGTCATCATAATGCAAAGAGCGACTCCGAGCCACAGAACATTTCATAACTTTACGTTCTATCGTAACATTTTAATCATATATAGCTACATGACAGTACTCGCCAATACAGCAATGTGTACAGGAACAACTGGCTGACCTAGATATTGAACCAATCGTATCACAGAAGAAGAGAGGAGCACCAAGGCTCCGATGGGACGTGGCAGTTAAATACTTTGGCGTTCTGAAGTCATTGTGGGCCCACTGGGACTCTCTAGGAATAGAGACCGGAATGCTGAAGTCCCAACTGGTAGTCCCAAAGAAAAACATACACTCCGTACTAACCGAAGTACATAATCAGATTACCGGAGGGCATCTGGGTATGAATAAGACTATGGATAAAATTCGCCAACAATATTACTTAGTATATTGCTTTAAAGACATCAGAGCTTGGTGCAGGTACTGTGACACCTGTGCAGCCATCAAGTGCTCATTTTAATGAATAGCTATAGATGTCGTCTGTAAATTCCCCAAATCTGAAAAAGGTAACAAGTACATCATGGTCGGTACAGATTATTTTAGTAAATGACCTAAAACATATGCTTTATCTAGTCATAAGGTAACAAGAGTAGCCTCGGTGTTAGTATAACAGATTTTCAGCAGATTTGGTCTACCGTTGAAGTTGCATTTGGACCAAGAGCGGAACTTTTAGCCCAACATATTCCAGAAGATTTGTACGATGTTGGACATTAAGCAAACGAGAACCACACACTTACATCCTCAATCGGAGGAAATGGTGAAAGGATTCAACAGAAACTTGGGACAACATGTATCAAAGGTCGTTAGCAATCATCAGCGCAATTAACATAAGAATATTTACCTATTCGCTCAGCCATTCCCAACAGCACGTGACTGACTAGAGTACTCCTCGGAAAGGAGTTGAGACTACTGTATGATTGGGCTTTCTGCTTGCTAGAAGAACCGCCCGATAAAGTTAACGATTATGCTGATCAATTCTACAAAGTATGCTGGAACCTAACATCCCAAACTATAGAGTATGAAAACGTGTTTGTACTCACCGAATTGTCATGACGAATCGAAAATAGTAAAATTTTCTTAAAGTTCACCACGGCAGTGTACATTATCTCTTAAAAGAGTAGTAATGTATCACTCTTAAAACAAATGGAACTTCTGACTGACGTGTAGTAATATGATATCACCAATAGAAAGTCCAAAGTCACGTACAAACGTTGAAATGAAGAGATGAAATAACTTTCAATACATTAAATACTTATTTCATTAGTAAATAAATAAATTATAAGATGTTACCATTCATATTAAAAGTACACGGGTCATTCAAGAGGATTGGAAGTCAGCTGCTTTTTACTTGATAATAAAACCATTAATATCCGTCTACTGAAATGATTTCACTCTTCCGTGGACAGATATCAGGGGAAATGAATGATATGGTAACTGTCTCAGACTCCAGAGAGCTAGAGTGATATTTCTTGTAGCGAAAATTTCAGACTTGGAAAATGTCTTTCTCTTTGTGCATTTCTTGCAAATTTAAAATTTCATTTGTTCATGTTTAAATTACATTGGGCAATTCTTTGTCTTCTAAACTTTAGACTGTTATAAAGAGAAAAATGGTTTATCAATACACTCAAGTAAAACTTACGTGTTGAAAAATCTTATACAATGTGTCTCCCCAAAGTTGTTTTATTTATTTTTGCAACATGTAGAACTTGCTAAGATTTATCAATAATAATCGTTATAAATAATACTAAATTATGAGCTCCACGTCGCACTAAATATTAAAAATTATATATGGTCACTAGCAAAATACACTTTCTTCAAGAAAAAGATTAAGAGGCAACGGACCTGGCAATGCCCGACGGAGCTACTAGTAAATGAGATCGATTATATTATAACCAACAATAAACAAACAATTCTCAATACAGGTATTTAAATTCATTAAGATGCATTTTTATTAAATTCATGTTAATAGTCTTTGATTTTAATATCTAATAAAATATATTGTGCAGCCTTCTGAGTAGGGGCGTTGCGATACAACTAGATGATCGATACCGCTATCGCAAGGGGTATCTATATATAAATAGGCAAAGACAAAACGATTAGGTACCATTTTCTCTTCTGTCTCTCAACCGATTTTCTTCAGTACAGAATGCTTATATTAATTTATAATATTGGTTGATTCATTAAATAAAATATAATAACTATTCATTGAGTAATTATATATGGAGGGAGCGATCTTTATATCCTGTTATATTCTAAGAGCATGTACTTCTGGAAGTCGCATGCAAGCGTTGTTATTGTTTAGTGGTAAAATAGTCAATGTAGTAGAACAGTATTTTCATATTAAATATTCTGTTTTTATTGTGAATTTAATTATTTGATTAACATATTATTATCACAACCTTCCCGAAGGTGTTGTGTAAAAAATTGTCAGACAGCGGACAATAGAGAATATATTAAATATTTAAGTTGTTGGTCCTCTCTTTTCTTTAATATTCCTGAACTTGATTGAAACCAATTATTATATCGAATATTATGCCAGGAGCGGTCATTCATTTGTCAAAAATATTTCGAATACCGATATTTGATTACATTTTTATTTTCTTTTTATTTCAATAGATTTGTCAATATGAGTGAACAATTTTGGTCATTACATCTACTTCCGACTTCTCCACAACTCTTTCTTATAAAAATATACTTTTTACAATTTCATGAAATAGGGTCGAATTTCTACCACTGGGCGACCACTAGTTGAAATAAAAGTATCGGTAGAAGTATCAAAACAAAGTTATGCGTACTGATATCCAAAGATAAAAATCCATATGGGTATCAAGTATCACAAGAAAGGTATCCAAACCAAAACATCGATACTGGCATCATATCAGTAGTATCGCAACGTCCTTATTTCTGAGTTGATGAGTTAATCTCTATGACACATATTCCTTCTCCTTCTTGACAAATCTCATCAGAAAATTAAAATGTTAAATGTTGTTATGTGTATTCTATATTGGTGGTTTCGTCCGTACTTCTATAAAGTATTCACTTAATCAGTGTTAGGATATGCATAATACGATGTAATAATATTTTAGCAAGAAGTTTAAGCATTATTATTTAAAGACACCAAGCTAGTTTGACTCATATTTATCCACAATTATATTTGGAAGTGAAACTCAGAACCAAATTCTATTTTCGTTTTGAAATATATCTGTTTGCTAAACTGCAATTTATAAAACGTCTTCCTGATGGAGTGTTTGTTCGACTGTTTCTTTATAGAGAAGAATGAAATTGTATTTTCTGAAAGAAGGTTATGACAGGTTAATAGATCCTTGATTGATTACTCAGTATTTATGCTCAAACATTCTAGACGATATTAGATTGAAAAAAGCTTCCTCTTTTGTTATTTGCTGATATCACTTTAGAAGAATCCTATATTGAAATATTTTTCTCAAAAATGTCTATATGTGTATTGGACGGATATATTTATTATAATGAAAAGTTTGTGCTCTTAATGACAAATGAATTCTTCCTTTCTTGTAAATAGAGCTCAATTTTGGGGAGAATATTTTAGAAATTTCTCACTAATCAGTTATTGAGCATTTTATACTTATATGAATGAACTTTCATGATAACCTTTCAGCATAAAATATAGGCGAAAATTAGAGAGTGGGAGAAACGCAGCTGCCTAGGTAAAAAATGTGAAAACCTAGTCACCAACTATGAAATTAAACATTTTAAAGAGAAATCAATATCGACATCTAAAAAATTCAGAGAAAACTAGATACGAATTATAATTTCTCTAGTAGTATTAATTTACTAAAATAAGAATTTTTTGCTTTTAAGCAAAATTTATATTTTTCGTATATTATGGATAACATTGACATAGTATGTTTTATTTTAGGGTTAAACCATGAAGAACTTTTCAAATGTGCTTTCTTTTAACGGAATATCAGTCGTCAAAAATATTTGTGGAGGCCGTTTATTTCCTGACATCGTTTGAAAGTTGGAAGATGAACAGTTGGGCAGAGAATTTTTAGATTAGATTTGTAGCCATTATGTTAGAAGGTGATTGTAAACGCCATGAGTGTAAATGATCATAAAGCAATATTATTTTAGGTTTCTTGGTTGTGGCCGTGTGTTTTAAGGTTAGGCCTTTTATTCATTGAAAGGGCCGTATTTAACTGATGGACCTTACTTCGGTTTGGGAGTGATTCTCCCTTAAGCAATAATTTTTGCCGTCTGGGCATTTTTTGTTGCGACATATTTAAAGAATTTGCCTAATTATATATTAAGCTAATTTAACAGTCTAACTGATTGAGATATTTCTACTACCTATTTGTTGGATGAAGTATTTTGGCTATATAACCATGCTTTCAATGTAATCTGGAGGATGTTTTAGCACGTTTTAGTTGGTTATCTTATAGGAATAATAGGTGTATTAATTTTGGTTTTGGGAATACAATTTTATATTTTTGATTTTCGTTTTTGATGGCGATAACGTCTGAAGTAAGACAATAGTCCAAAGAATAGTAGAAATAGTTTTTCTTGTCTATATATAGTATTCAGATTATTATCAATTGTACATGATAAAGTGATACTGACGGCAGATACCTATATCTCTTTAAAGACATGCCACAATATATCTTGAATCATGATGTAACATTTGTTGCAATTTTCAATTTTTCAAACATATTATAACGACTTTTTAATTGGAATAATTTCGATGATTTAATGTTCTAAGATTTAAATAACATAGAGATATATTCCTTTTTGAAGAGCTATTTTCATTACTACGCTAACAGTGTATCATATACTTGCACTTTTAGTGAAATATTTTCCGTTACTTTAAAAAAATTATAGCGATTTAAACAAATTGGTGAGCATTGCATGCACTTTTAAAATATCTTTAGTACTGAGCGATCGGAAAACGCCTGGTTAATACGGTGAGTTTTGGAAAAATCGCTCTAAATTATTTAAATTACAATTCTTCAAAAACTTCTTATCCAACATTATTAGTCTTCAGTCCACACAAACATTATAAACAATCGTTTTGACGAAGATTAATGTTAACAGAAAGTTATTGATTTTTGAAAAAAATACACTTTTGACCAGTTTTCCTGGCGTTTTCGGTTGAAAACTGATCCAATCAGGACGTTTTAAGGCACATTAAGAAGGGTTTCTGATTCTCCACCACTTTTCTACTGACTCTGTATAATATTTCATAATATAATAAAATATAAAAGAAATCCCCTTTTTGGCGAGTTAATATTACTTAAATAATTTACTTCCCGGAATTTGCTGTTAAAATCTGATCAGTTGTTCTCTATAAACTGTATAAAATAGGCTCGTGTTTTAAATTAATTTTTATTTTCAAATATTGTCATGTTATATTTGAAATAAGGGTGTTGAGTATCATTCATTTGTTACCTGGTGGAAGCACCAGCAACACATTTTGTACTAAAGCATATAAGTTAAGTCGTTTTCGATTAAATCGTTGAACATGAATCTTTATCATGAATTCACAGTTCTTGGAAAACCATTGCAAATATCGATATGGATTGAACAGTTTTATAAAAAACTTTAAAATTGTGTAAATTTCTATTGCATTTACTGTAAGTAAAGTGCTAGTAAACAGTTAGGCACCTACCGAATCCTCTCGACAACAAGCAAGAAGATGACGCTGACTTTACTACTAGTTTGGAAAATTCAAAAGTGCGCGCCTCACATATAGATAGAATTGCCGAGGTTTAAAATATACTAGTGGTCGCCCAGTGGTCGAAGTTCGACCCAATTTCATGAAATTATAAAAAGTATATTTTTATAAGAAATAAAGTTGTGGAGAAATCGGAGAAGTAGATATAATGACCAAAATCGTTCAGTCATATTGACAAATCTACTGAAATAAAAAGTAAATAAAAATTTAATCAAATATCGGTATTCAAAATATTTTCGCCAAATGAATGACCCCCCAAATTTTTGGGTGGAACCGCTCTTGACAAAATGTTCGATATAAGAATTGGAAGATTGTTTTTGCAACTTAAAAGTTTTCATCAATTGGGGTTTTAATCGAGTTCATGAATATTAAAGAAAATAAATGACCAACAACCCTATGAGAACTTCAATATTTATTACACCTTCGGGAAGATTGTGATAATAATGTATTAATCAAATAATTAAATTCACATTAAAAACAGAATATTTAATATCAAAGTTACTGCAACGCGTCCGAAAAATCAATACTGATCTACTATTGACTATTTTACCACTAAACAATAACAACGCTTTATGCTGAACTATCCAAGATAGTCATTTCCTGTCACTGTCAACCATTCTAATCGTAGAGCTTGTACTTCCTGGCGGTAGCCAGCAATGCACAAATATCATGCCAGCGCTAGAAAGAGATGGCAAAAGGTTATTTAACTCGATTAAGAGCTGCATCCAAAAAGCAATGTGCAGTATGTAGTTCATTGGCTGCACCTCCGAATCGAGTGAGATAGCCTCTTGCTCTCTCTATTGCCCTCTCATTTTACGCTTGGTTCATTGTGTATTGCATGCTACCTCCAGAAGAATATAATAGCTACACCGCAACGCTCGCTCCCTCCATATATAATTACTCAATGTTTTGAGTTTTGACTCTCTGGCGGCACTGTCACTGACTGTCAGTATTATTTGCTTGGGGTTGACAGTATGGACGTGAATAATGAATTTTTTATTATATTTTATTTAATGAATGACCGAATATGATAAATTAATATTAGCATTCTGCACTGAAGATCGTTAGTAGCTACTAAACAAAACAAAAATAAAGCAAATCGGTTGAGAGACACAGGAGAAAATAGTACCTAACCGTTTTGTCTTTGCCTATTTATAATATATAGATTAATAACTTGATAGTATTTTTAATGTACCTATTTGCATACTGCTTTTTGAAATTGCTGGACAAATAAAACTTAAAAATTTCAAATTCCGCTCTTTATATTGCAATACTTATTAATAATATAAAAAACCCCTGTCGGTTTATAGTTCAATCGGACAAATTTCCACATTTTCACACCTCAAGGACTCTGTAGGATATATTGCCGGTCTGAGAGAGTAAATTTGAAAAGGTTAGGGTTTGTTAAAATACTGTAAGCTTATTACCCGCTCTAGGAATACCGATATAGTGAGCAGTTCACACTACATATAAAGTTTAACAAGACCAAAGTGATTGTGTTTTCAAAAGCTGATGTTAATGCCAATCGTCTAATTAAAAAAATATATTGCATCAGGTTCTTTGAATTATTAGGGCACATTTATAAATGATCAGAACAAAGCTAAGCAAAATTTGGAATTCATATGCCTAGATCTTCTCAGTTTTGCTATACGGTTGTGGTGAACAGTTAATAACAATAAAACACCAGAAAGCCAGTAATATGAGGACAAATACTGGGCAAATGGTTAATAGGGAGCAGTAAAAATTCATATTGAAAGGAAAATGGTTCGGATGCTCTCCTGTATTCGGATACTACTAGACCCTAAATATTTATCGCGAGATTTGGTTGGCGATATGAACACTGAGCTTATATTACCTGAAGGTAGCATACTATACACTGATTGTGTTAACGAATTTGCCATAAAGTAGAGAAGCAGCATGTAGTAGTATCAAGCACATTCGGTAACACTACCTGTAAATAGAGCGCTACCTTCAGGTAACAAATATAAGACGTTCCTATCGTAATCGAAATATCGCAATAAATATTGAATGTATAGGGTTCGCCTTTGAGTTGCAGAATCCAGGACTATGTTAGCATTTGGATCTCCAACTTTCGCCAGGAACCGACAGCTTAAGAAGAGGTGAATTCATTGAGGAATATGTTATGTTGAATCCTCCTGTTTTTGAAAAAGGTATATTCTAATGCAAGAAAACGCCAGGATGTACAAAAATGTTTAAACTTTCCAAATCAGTCAACCTGTTTCCGGTATATAATTGAACATACTAAAAATGGTAACTGCAAAATCAGGGTATGATATGGTGCACCTAAGTATCTACCTTAGTAGAATTTTGATTAGACTGTCGAAATTATAAAAGGCGTTTGTTACAAATCAGTGAGGGTAGGCATATAAAAAACATATGCGTTGAGAATGAAAGATTTTTTTTATTTTAGAAGTAATATTGGGATTCATATCTTTACATACTTACCTACATATATAAATTTTGTATAATAAGAATTTCTTTCCTCTCAGGACGATTGCCAAGTAAACAGACACATCCACTAGTAGCTAAAAAATAATCCATTTAGGAATTGTTTGTTAAAGTCAAGTTTAATTTACAGCTCAATCCCCTTATTTTGATTCGGCGTCGGGCATTCTAGGGAAACGTGCAATTTCTTAGCATTATATAATGTTTTTGGAGTCCTTCCCCATCTCTGTCTCTATCATATTAATATATTTTCCAATCTGCAGTGTATTACTTACAATTATACCCCATAAAAAGATAGTTAAAGTACTTCACAATTTTTGGACTTGTAAAACTGCACTGCTTTATTTTTGTTTAAATTCATTAGAAAATGAAAACTGTTTTAAAATAGTTGTTATACACCTTGACGCTTCAACAAGTACATTTGTGTACACGTATATGGATAAATGTCAACAATATCACAATATAAAACAAAAGATTCCAGTATCAGAAAAGAATATCTTTTAAAATAAGCTTTTTAAATGTAAAAAAATATAGACTTTTAGTTTCCATACATGGACTTTTTATTTTATCTGCTACATGATTCGCTTGATTTTTATAAAAATATGTATTAAATTTTCTAATTGGGTCTCCAAAATTATCATTAGGTTTTATTTTACTAATAAACTTTCAGGGAAGCCTTTTATAATCTACTGTCTGAAGTTTTAAATAATAAATTTTTAAATCTTTTAGACAGATTATATAAAAATACAAATAAAATATATTTTTGCAAATTTTAGACAGTATAGTTTCTAAAGTGGGAATTAAGACGATGTTTAATATTTTTGTTAATATCTTTAAATGATTCAAAAATATTGCAATATAGTCCGTGGGTTCAATTTAAAATTATAAAACTAATTCTTTCTTGGTGACGTCATTCAGCTTTCTGTAATCCATCTTTCTTTTTAACTAGCACGACGGGAGCAGACCATGGGCTGATGGATGACTCAATAACTCCACTCTGTAACATGAAGTCTATGTTTTCCTCGACTGCCTGTTGTTGCCCCAATGCTAGTCGTCTAGGTGGTATTCTGATGGGTTGAGCCTTTCCGGTATCTATTCGATGCTGGATGATGTTGGTGCGGCCGGTGATTCCATCTTGACTGTTAAAAATTTGCCAGTGCTTTGTGATAAATTGCTTGGCTTTCTTGGTCAGCAAACTGTTGTAGGAACTCTTTATCGGGCCCTGTCTTCTTCACCGACGTCTGGTACTCTTCTTCGCAATTGATGATGGTCTCTACTGGCTCGAAACAAGCTATCTCTTGACCATTGGTAATTCTAATGTCGTTGTTGGCCAAATTCAGGACTCTGATTGGTATATCTCGTCCGGTTTTAACTATAGCCCATCCAACTAAGTAGACATGAGTTGAGTGTACGGGCTCCACCATTCCAACGCAGCTCTCAGGATTGCTGTCTAGCTTCCCATTAATAATCTGTTCCTTTCGACCGGTAATTCTAGCTGAAGACTTTGCCACAATTTTTATGGAGGTGACTGAACTGTTGACGGGACGTGTCAATACAAATTCCTCATTTAGGAACCGAAGAACATCATATTTCGGGTCGAACATAAATCCATGCTGGCTAATTAGGTCCATTTTCAGTATAAAATCGTCCTTAATATTCGCTACCAGGACCCTATGCCTGATCATGTTGTCCCCTATCTATAGCACGACATCTGCCTCACCCTGTATTGACATGGACTCGCCGGTTACTGTTCTGAGCTGGATGTTATTGGTAACTGGCCGAATTTTTTATGCTCTCAAAATCCTGGACTTGGCAATGGACACAGCGGCGCCGGTGTCGATGGTGATGGTAACTGCTCGCCCATTGATGCTGCCTCTGATGACTAGGCTGCCGCTATCTCGGCAAAATCCCCGGATGGATAACGTTTTGGGGGCTGGTGGAGGGACAGTCAGCATTCGCCCCCCTATGCTGACTGGCTGACTGTCCCTGGACACGTGGCTGTTCTGTTGGCTACCCCTGGTTGGTGATCGTTCCGGTAGCCTTACTCGGCAGTCACGTTGGAAATGCCCTGTCCGTCCGCAGCGGTAACATGCCCCTCTGGTGCCAGTTCTTTGTGACCGTTCAAATATTTTGTTCAGGCCAGCCAGCAGCGCTTGAAATGGTGACTCTGACTCTTCCTGGTTAATGGAAACTGCTCGGACCCTCGGCTTGGACATGTTTATGACGGGCTCTACTTCCAAAGCCCGAAGTAGAGCTTCATTACTTTTCTTGACGCCACTTAGTCTTAGATTTCGTTGTACTTCCACATCTCTGATGCCGGTTATGAAACTCTGTGTGGCTAACTGGTCTTTCGTTTCCTCAGACAGGTCTGGGTAGGACAAATGAACTAGCCGTCGAATCTCTGCTTCGAATTCTTGGAGGCTTTCACCGGATTGTTGCGCGTTGGACTTGGTATACCTGGCTCAAGGATTGATTGTCGTAGCGTTTGTCTAGGATGGCGATGATCTTGTCGAAATTGCCTTTTTCATCGACTGGAATGCTTTGGAGGAGTTCTAGGGCCGGACCTCTTAACGAAATTACGAGAGACGTGGATTTTTCATGATTATCACATCCATTAGCTGTAGCCACGGCTTCAAATTGCCCTTTATACATGGCCCAAGATGAACTGCCGTCGAATGTGGGTGGTTTTGTACGGTGTTTTTAATGGAACTGATGATGGTACTCACGCTGTTCTGGTATTTTCCTCGCTGTAAGTCCTGTTGCATTTTTTAAATTTCTGTTTCCAGTTTATTTTGGATGGCACTGATTTTATCTTGTACTTCACTGTGTACTGTTTGCTTGATGGAACTGATTTGATCTTGAACTGAGTCTTGAATTAAACTGATTTCAAATTTTACCTGGCTTTGGATGGAATCGAGATCATCTACTTTTGTTTCAAGAGTATCCACAGTATTTTTTATGGTCTTAATGTCATCATTAATCTCTTTTATATCTGACTCAACTATTTGCATTCTTTCATTAACTGTTTCATTAACTTGTTCTACTATTTGCATTAATTGTTCGAATTGCAGTTGTCTTTTCTGTTCAGTTTCGTGTCGATTTAATTCAATTTGATCTTGTTTTTGTTCAAATATTTTAAAATCATTTTGTCTCTGTTAATCTAATAATTTAAATTTCGAGAACAATCCTTTAATTAAATTATGTTGTTCATTTGTCATGGTGGAAACTAGATTTTGTTGTTTTTCTTCCATCGTGGAAACAAGATTTTGTTGTTCGGTTTTCATCGTAGTGACAAGATTTTCTAATTCTATTTTACGTTATGCATCAAAAGATTTTACTAACCTTTGTTGCATTTCTTCTTGATGTTGTTTTTCCTTCTTGTCACGTTTTTCTAGAATCTGGACTATTTTTTCGTCTAGTCCCTCTGTAACCTGCTTGAATATTTTTTAAGTAGTTTCGTCCATTTTTTCCATTCTTCGGGTTTCCATAAATCAAATTACGATTTTAACTGCACTTAATCCTTTACTTCTGATCACCAAATTGCAATATAGTCCGTGGGTTCAATTTAAAATTAGAAAACTAATATTCACTGTCACTTTTCTAGAACCTTATTTACATCGAATATACAACAGCTGATTCACATATCACAATAACAATTTCACATATAAGCTCTTCGTACAACCAACAAACTCGCGATCGTGGCGTGATTCCTTTATAAAACCAGCGTCGAATTCTCCAGTAAAATCAGTCATCACTCCTACAGGTGCCGAGTCGTTTCGATAACCATTTTTTATCTCAAAGCGATTGTTGTAGTACTGAAATGAAACAGGGTCGGCTTTGGGTGAATTTCGGAAAACTATGGTATATATGTAATTCACATAAATATCCATTTATTTGGTATATTACATGAGGCGTTTGAAAATTTAATTTTTATTTTCCATTTAATTATATAATTAATCCTCAAAATTAATGTTGGTGTCTTCTACTAATATTTCTTATAAATTTCAAGTGAGCCCCTGAGCCCCTAAATATTTTCAAAATTTTAGGTAGTATGGTTTCGAAAATAAAGCGGGAAATGAGACTTTTTTATATTTTTTGTTAATATTTTGTAAACAATTAATTTTAAAAATATAAAAAACATATATTTGTATTCCTCATAACAAGCTCTTTCATTTGATGTATTACATAATGCGTTAAAAAATATTTTTTTTATTTTCCGTTTATTTCTATAATAACATTTCTCCTTATTTTTCCAGTAAAGTCATATCCCTATTTTTTTCAAATTTTTACGTCTTATAGTTTCGAAGATAAGGGGGGAATGGGTATTTTTTCTTATATTTTTAATAATATCTCTTAAATAATTTATTTTTAAAAATATGAAAAAATATGTTTGCGTTTGTCATAATGAGCCCTTTGATTTGATATGTTACGAGATACGTTAGAAACACTTTAATTTTATATTTTTTATTTAATTCTGTAATTTGCCCCTCAAAATTAATAGTAGGGGTTTCTTCTTATTTTCCGGTAAAATTCAGGTGAGGCCCTATATGTATCAGAAGTACCCCTAAAATCAAAATTTCTTCATTTACGATATGTACTCCTGATGAATTATACACTGATACCAAATTTCAACCTTTTCCTTCCAGTAGTTTATGAGAAAATTGCTGTGAAGGAGAAGAATTCCGGAGTGATATTATAAGGGTATCCGTATATTGTATATACGGAACCCTAAGAATACTTATGTGAAATTGCTTCACATTGCCTTTTAATAAGGCTACTTATATAGTGAGAAATTTTATTCATGATTAAATACCTTTGACCTTTTTAACAATCTTCACATAAGAAATTCATGTTGAGAATAATGATGCTAAAAAGCAAAAAACTCTCAGTTTTTGATTTTAGTGGAATGGTAAACATAGATTATAAAATTAATAATATATAATTATATGTAGAAAGTTTGGTACTGCTACTAAATTTGTTCAAGTGATACTAAATAGTAGGTCAATATGGTATTAATTAGTCATATTGGGAACGATCGTTTAAAGCCAGTAACCGAATTTAATAAAAATTAAATACATATTTTTCCCTGCCTATGGTACCGTTGGAAAACAATTATTAATAGGAAAACATATGAAACAAAATAACACAATTGACAGTTTTTATATATTACTTTCAGCTATTTTAAAATACCAGAATAGGTATTCTCTGTCAATATGAAAGCATTAGAACAAATGATCAGATGTTCGTGTATGATTTCGTGTGTTCTCTGAATGACGATTCACATAAAATTAAGCTATATTGTAATCACAAGAAGTAGTTTTCGGAATTATAACAAAATCTAAAAATATTTCCAGCTTGTTATAAATTAATTTCATAGCATATGACATAATGTATTGGTAATGTGCCCAGTGTTCGTTAGGTGTCGAGAAGTTCAGCGGGTCTCTTTTCAAGAGGGTGTTGGTGTTTCCGCGTTTATTTGCTGGGGAAACAAATTTTATTTTATTAAGTAAATAAATGACATCGGCATTAATAAGCTATTTGATTGAAGTACGATGAAGTTTTATTGCGAAATATGAGAAATGTTGAGATGTGATATGTACGTAATGTTAGTCATCTAGAGCTTTCAGAGACACAGGCACACCAGATTCCGAATCTCAACCCGCTCCATGTGATTGCTATTACATATTAATTCCTGGGTGAGAAACACACCTTTAAAATTATCAAGTTAACTTCACCTATCAAAGAGGTACTCAGCACGCTCCCCGAGAATTCATTCTTATGTTCATAAATATACGTTGTTTCTGGCCAAAAAAATATCTCAAAAAATTAATTATGCCTTTAATAAATCACCTCCAATAGTACAAAAGGAGAATACCTCGAATTAAATGCCTAAAAATATTTTAAAAGTTCAGCATTGATGCTACGAACTAAAATAAATTATTCTGCACCAAAAAGTGGAAATGATAAGTTTCCTTAAGAGCTGAGTGTGTGACAAAATTTTCCTAATGAAAATAATAAGTAATAAATTATAAATAAATTTAATGTTTACGCAATACTGCCTTACCTGAGTTCAGATCTTAACATCAAAGTGAGGTTATCACTTAAAAAATAATGGCGAACTTGTACTATTTTATTATGACCAAAAAAGCCACGATTTCCACAAAGTACAGATACTTCTAAGTTCCCAAAAAAGCATAAACTGTTATTCTGTCAAGATGAGATGGAAATGTTTGTTACCAAAATAACAAATTTTCAGAAAATTTGTTTTAATTTTCTCATTTTATTCCGGAAAACAACAACGAAAGTCAGTCATAAATCAAATGATAACGCCAGCTCGTTCCTTATAAGATAATGAGCATTTCAAGCAAATGCCTAATGGAAAAGGTCCATTGTGAATTATGATTCTCCTTTATTAACATTATTTGTCAGATTTTCTCTCAGCGCTAACTGTTTCCTTAAGATTAATTAATGGAGCAGAATGTTCCATAACGATTTATTGAATGATATATATCAAAAGGAATGTTTAGCAAGTACTACAAAAGGATAAATATCATGGGCTAGCTATAAAAGAGCATAATTGAGACTAAGTATTTGATTATTATTAACATCCTCAGTTTGCTTGGAGAATTATACAACCTCTGAAAAAATTTTTGTTGGTAGTAATTCCCTGAATTAGTATGTTTGTTATTACAGTTATGCCTATTAGTTACTGTTATTGGTTCCCATCCTTACCGTTCGTTTGGTGGTCGGTGTTTTAGTTACCTTTTGTTTGAAATGATCCGATTAAAAGGTTGATAATTCCGGTGATTTAGGTAGGAGCTGAATTTGCTCGATTTGACAAATCTACATATTGAGAAAGACAAAATTATCTATAATTTTAAGACTTTTTATATCCAAAGTATTAAATATAAAACATACAAAATGAGTGAGAAAGTAAATTTTAGTCAGACTTTGTGTAATGTTTTAATCCCGGCAAAACCTGGCCGATGTGATTATAGAAGAAAGGCAAGTAAAAAATGAATTATATAATATTCAATTTTTCAGGGGATAACAAGGGGGGGTCCGGGGGTGAAACCAACCTAACAAGCAAAGAGAAGACAGAAGAACACACACCCACAAAACAAACGAGGACAATGTGCACGCACACAGACGGATACAATTAGCTATATATCATAGCAAAGAATGAGCCACGAAACACAAATAAGACAGTTGCTGAGTTGCTGTAGTACAAATCAGGTAAAGCAACGGAACCAATCCAAAGCCAAGCTATCCCAACAAGACGACAGCGATTATGCAGAAGGAAAACTGCGTTAGCGTGAGGACCTGAGTTAAGTCTCAGGGGGTGGATGGCAAAGCTGGAAGTGTTCATCAGTAAATTTTCTAAAGGGAAAATCTAGTTTCTGGGCTCGCGCATGGGTGCATGACTGTCGTGGTGAATTTTCAGACTTGAAACTGTTACTCAAGAGTTAGAATCACTGGAATCTGCGTGCATTAGAAGTTAGACTGGAGTTCTAGACTAGAAATTGCATAATATCGATTTTATTAGAATATAGGAGAAGAAAATTCATATATGAGTTAGAAATTGAAAATACAAAATGTTCTCATGTACAGATAGGATTCCACGTTTCACAGTTAAGGGCTGTATATGTAAAGCTTGTACACTTTTATAAACATTTTACAATCTTTCAGCTACAAGTTTTGCTATTTAGTAAATGATTCAAGTTTGTCCCATCTCAAAATAAGCAAAGTAAATAAAAAAACCAAAAAACTTGAATGCAAATTCGATATTTTGATTTTTTTAAGAAAAGACTTGCTCCCTCAATTCGAATATAATGACGTATGATTTATCAAAACCGGTTGAGCCGTTGTGTAGTTAGTTAAAAATGCACATAGGAATCAACGGACATATATGCATACAGGTCAAACCCATAAGCCTCCTTTTGGGCTTAGTTCAAGCCAGGAGATAATATTTAGTCATTACTTATTGAAATGTTTCTGTACCTACTATCCATTTTCATAAATCGTCGATTCTACTTGCTTGGATTTTGACCTCAGTTGTTTTCTCCAGATAAGTTGTGGGGTCGGTAGTAATTTGTTTATATGCTAGATCTTGTAGCAATGTTTGAATTTTGTTTGAATAATCCGCTGTATCTAAAATTACAGTCGCATTTCCTTTATCCGCAGGTAGAATGACAATGTCCTTGTTGAGGCGAAGTTGTTTCAAGGCCTTATTTTCTTCTATAGATAGGTTCCTTTTGGGTGGTTTAGACTTTCTTAGAACGTGTGACACATCTTGTCTAATTATTTCAGCGGTGTTCGCATCTAATTTTGAAACTGCTGTTTCCACGCCACATATTATGCTCTCTGTTGGTATGTGAGAGGGAGCAATAGCGTAACTGAATCCCTTAGCCAACACGCCAATCGAGGTAGAGTTCAATTGGACCGACGGTTCTATTCGTTTCCAATTGCCTTGAGGTTAGACTGTGACCGTTATTTTCCGAGAAAAATTCGTTTTTGGGCTTCTGTTGGAGCTACAAATTGTTAAATTTTGTCGGTTGTTGCATTGTTGTCAACTCTGCATTCGTTTCGGCACTAAAAATGGCATCCTTCATGGACGTTGAAGCCAATAATCAACTGCCATTCCTTGATGTTCTCATAAATAGGAAGGAAGATGGAACCCTTGGCCATACAGTATATATTAAAGCAACTCACACCAACAGATACCTTCATGCTAATTCTCATCACCACCCAGCCCAACTACAAGCCGTCGTCAAAACTTTAGTAACCAGATCACAAAGACTAGCTGACCAGGACAACATCAAACAGGAAATGGACAGTTTAAAAACAGCTCTGAGACAAAACGGATTTACAGACCGAAATATTCAAAGAGCCCTAAAGTCAAAACCGAGACGAACAGACGAGGAGCATGAGACACCAATAACCAAGGCTTATTCACAGTATGTCAAGGGTACCACGGACAGTATCGCAAGAATTCTACGGTGACACAATATCAATACTATTTTCAATACAGTCAGAAAAATAAGTACGGTGTTGAGGACTCCGAAGACGAGGATCCCTTTAGAACAACAGGGAGTGTACGAGATTCCATGTGCAGACTGTCATAAAACCTATGTGGGGCAAACTAACAGAAGAATTCAAGCTAGATATGGTGAACACCAGAATGCTATAAGAAAGCAGAAAAAAACAACATCCATTGCGGAACACGCCACCACGACGTCACACCGAATAGACTTTGAGAACACAAGAGTAATGGCAAATATAGAACACCCGAAATCAAGACTCGTAAAAGAGGCAATTGAATAGCGAAGAGGCCTCACAGTCTAAACGCACGCAATGAAATCCACAACTTATCGAATTGTTGGAAAATTCTATTAAACACCGTACCGGCCCGGACCCGTCCAATAACAACTCAACCGGAAATAACAAATCAGCAGGATGGAGCCGTGCCCACTGAGCGCCAAGGGCCAATCACACGCAGCCGTTCACGGTGTCAACCGATAGGCGCCGAGCCGCGACTATATAACAGCGCGCTCGCTTCAGAAAATCTTAGTATTCGAGTAACTAGAAGCGAAAGCAGAAGGCTACGAGAATTATGCGAACCGACCTGAAGAGGGCAGATGTGACTCTGCCGAAACGTAGTCATTTTACCATCGATCCCGGCAGGGATCAGTTATCAACTACGCGGATGAATTCCCGGAAACCATCTAAAACATTTAGTGCCCGCGAAAACTAAAAAACAAATATATATATATATATATATATATATATATATATATATATATATATGTTGAAAAAAATTGAGAAAAGTAAATTTCAGTAGTTTTTTAATAAATCTGCTGTGTTACTCTAAACTCTAATCTGGAATCACTCCTATTATTTTTATAGATTTCGAATGACTTATGTCCCATCAATTAATTGTATTAGTTTATGTTTCATTAGCAAACAAACTATACAACTCTTCTGAGTATTAATGTTCTTCTAAACTTTAATAAAACAGGAAGTTCCTGCATTGTCTTGGATGTATTTTGTTAGTTTACCAAATTAACCAATTCATAAATAGCTTATTTTGGACTAGAAACGAAAACTGACTTGAACTAAAAAAATGTGTTTCTATTTCTCCAGTTTCCCTGTATGAATTTATGTATTTTCTTCATTGTGATAGGCACAATCAACATTTACACATTTGTATGATACTACACTCTTAACGATTTTATTTGTTGGTAGGCGCGGATCTATAGACTAGCTTCGAGGGTGCCCATATCGTGCGTTAGGTGAGGCCCCTCATATGAAATTAACCTAAGTAGGGATGGACTTCCTCTATGGCTTTGGATACCTTGTATTTCCTTTTTTCCAGTTTTTCCTGAAAATTCTAATTGTCGAAAATTTTTTTTTCGGTTTAAACACACAGAAATTACTTAATTTTAGGCTTTTGGATGTGTTGTTTCGCCAGTTGGTGGCGAACTAACAGAAAATGAGACTCTTGGAGACAGAGTTAGCCGCCATCGCCCCCCTTTGAATCCACCCCTGATTGTTGAATACTAAAGGATAAATAAATAAGCAATACTTACAAATGAAATAAGTGACGAAAATTTTGAGAATTTTAAAAAATTATTATGATGTTATATTTGTTCATTTCAGATATTTTGTCATTTAACACTGAAGGAATAGACTGACTCATTTCACCTCTCAAACATTTAAAGATTATGCACTCACCTCTCATATAAATATACGCGGTTCCTCTCATGTTTCTTCTAGTTAGTACGATTAAATTGAATACATTTCCAATAATTCCTAAGAAGCATATCGATGGCAGGGCGATTCCATACGAATAGCGTCGTAATGTTTCAATACGGGGATCTTCGGAGCTCCGGACGGTACCAAAAATGGAAGTGGATGATAGGTTGTCCCATGTACAAAGTGTACAATCAGATTTGGAGTCATTCACGCACAACGTCATGGAGTACGGTGACTCGTTGGAGTACAGTAGAGACATCTCTTTGTCACTTGTTAAAGGTCATCTGTAAAGAGAGAGAAAATTCATGACATTTGCAAACTACGAGAAACAGTAATTTATTTTTTTAATGCACGCATGGTAAAAACACGGTCGCTTTGATTAACAGTTTAAATCACTTTTAAAAGAAATATAGTGAATCTTCAATAATTTACAGACGGTGTTGTAAGTGTCGACCATATACATCCATACACAAATTATAACGTCTTAACATTTTTTAGACAACTCTAAGCAGCTAATTTTCTGATATTTCCGCAATTGTACTGCGAATGTGTATTTTGAACTCTTCTGGTGAATGGGGATTGCAACACTTTTAGAAGGACCAGAGTTTTGAATATATCTTAACGTGAACCTTTTAAATACTGAATTGATTCGGCCGAATCATTATAATAATTAACTGATAATACAATTGCAATTTCCACAATTTACGTTTTTTTAAAAAAAAACTGTCCGACGCGTTTCGACTAATGTCTTTGTCAAGGAACTAGACTAACTGGGTATTTCTTGAGGAAGTTGTATTTATATTCAAGGAGTGGTATATATATATATCACTCCCATATATATATATATATATATATATATATATATATATTTGTAAATTTCTTATTTTGGGTATGCTCCAATAAAACGGAATTTTATTTTGTTCTAAATTTATTTGTATATAGGAACGTTTCGCTGTTGGTTTTACAGCTTCTTCAGCCTAACTGGAAAAGATTAATAAGTCTAAGTTGGACATACAAGAAGCTTCAAAAAATTACTATGGCTAATTTAGTGAAATTAAAATTAAAGGAGTACCGTAAAATGGGGTGAATAGCAACAGTGAGGTGAATAGAAACGAAACTTCTGAAAAAATTCAATATTATGTAATAGGGGGTAAAGTAAAGCAGACAGGGATATTTTTTTTTATGAGATGGAAATAAGGTAAGATTTAAGGGAAATGTGATTTTGTGTGGTTGGCAATACTGAGATTCAGATTCAGTGGTGTGACAAAGCAACTTCTGTTACAGCCGATTTTCATCGTTTTCCAAACTTTACATGTAAGTACCATACCTCATCACCTCACATGTTTGAATTGTACTATTTTTTATACCTTGTATACCTGTAGAAGA
The DNA here is from genome assembly GCA_034190945.1 of Octodonta nipae. Classification (NCBI taxonomy): domain Eukaryota; kingdom Metazoa; phylum Arthropoda; class Insecta; order Coleoptera; family Chrysomelidae; genus Octodonta; species Octodonta nipae. The sequence goes on from CM067216.1 coordinate 78,767,230, forward strand.
TATCACATTGTTTAATATAGTGTAAACAAAACCATTTCTTTGTTTCAATTTTTGTTTTAGGTTATGATCCATATTTTGAATCTGTGGGGTGAATAGAAACACATTATTTTCTACTGTTTCTATTCACCCCACAAATCGTAAAGTTTTTATTTTGTGTTTATTTTCCAATGTCACAGCTGAGAGACAATTAAATATATAATATACAACCAATAGTTATCCAATTGAGGAATATTAGCTGGCACAAGCTATAATGTGACCGTTTTCTTTCAGCATGCCAAGGAGTTACAAACGATTAAAACCGAACAAAGTACAAGATCCAGAGGTTATTAAGGTAGCTGTTGAAGACATAACTAATGGCCTTAGCCTTCGAAACGCAGCGGCAAAATATGACATCCATTATAGTGTCCTCTACAGACATTTGAAAAAACCATAAAAAAATTCAAAGACAACTTTCCTGGCCGAGATTTTGTCTATTCTTTTTTGAATAGACATAAGGCTGACTTGTCACAAAGGTTATGCCAAAACATTAAACGGGTCAGAGCAGGTGTCTCCCCAGAAACGATCAATGAGTACTTTGACAGACTTGAAGCAGAGCTCAGAGACGTTCCTTCATCAAACATTATTAATTATGATGAAACGAACCTTTCTGATGATCCTGGAAAACATAAAGTAATAACTAAGCGTGGATGTAAGTACCCAGAAAGGGTGATGAACTCAACCAAATGCTCCATTTCTGTCATGTTTTCAGCTGCTGGTGATGGTCACCTCTTACCCCCATATGTAGTCTATAAATCTTTACACTTGTATGAAAGTTGGAGAGAAGGAGGCCCTGATGGGTCCAGATACAATAAGACCAAAATTCTTGGTCCGACAACTTTTGTTTTTCTGATTATGTTGAAACCATAGCCCTTCCTTATCTTAGACTTTTACCTGGCAAAAAGTACATGATTGGAGACAACTTATCTAGCCACTTGTCCTTGGATCTCATTAAAAAATGTGCAGAAAATGATGTCCACTTTATATTGTTACCAGCAAACTCCACGCACCTCACTCAACCATTAGACGTGGCATTCTTTCGGCCTCTCAAAATGGCATGGCGTTCAATCCTTCTAGATTGGAAAAAAGGACCCGGCAAGAATGAAGCTACCATTCAAAAGAGCAAGTTTCCTAGTTTGCTAAAGAAACTGTGTGAATCATGCAAATCGGAAAATGTAATTTCTGGCTTTAGAAAATGTGGTATTGTGCCCCTAAATCGGAAGGAAGTACTAAAGATGCTACCCTCCTCAGATTTGTCTATTGAATCAATCCTCAAATTGGTATGTTTCAACAAGAATTTTGGTAAACTCGGAATCTGTGTTAGACTGAAGAAGGTACCGCTTATCTGCAATTTGTCACATTTGGCACAACCTAACCTTATAAAAGAGAATAATTTTTTTTAATTATTAATGATTTTCACATATTAAGTGTTACCTTTGGCATGTACGAAGAATTCCATTATTAAATCTCCAAATTATTTGGTAAATAATTATATACTCCTTTAATTTTAATTTCACTAAATTAGCCATAGTAATTTTTTGAAGCTTCTTGTATGTCCAACTTAGACTTATTAATCTTTTCCAGTTAGGCTGAAGAAGCTCCTATGTACAAATAAATTTAGAACAAAATAAAATTCCGTTTTATTGGAGCATACCCAAAATAAGAAATTTCCAAATTTTAATAATTTACTCCAAAGAAGAACAATCTATACATATATATATATATATATATATATATATATCACTCCTTGAATATAAATACAACTTCCTCAAGAAATGCCCAGTTAGTCTAGTTCCTTGACAAAGACATTAGTGAACCTTTTATTTAATATTACAAGTTTCATTTAAAAGTAATTTTATTATGGGGAACCTTATTTACAAATTTGCAACAACAGTAACAACTGACAACTGACGTATTTGTAGTTCTGTATACCGGATGTACAGTGTTTCATTTTTGTGACAAGCTCTTTAAGGTCACGGACCACAAACTATAAGCAATGAGGTGAAAACAAGTGATTAATGTTACGAAAAAACTTTTTTCACACTTTTTACATTATAGAGACAAAACATTACTCTTGTTTCGATCTTAACGACTTACAGAATCCGACCCCTGGAGCTGTATTCTGTAACTCGCTATATTATAGCGTTATGATAGAACGCAAAGTTATTAAATACTTTGTGTCTCCGAATCGCTTTTTGCACAGCCTTTTGCGTTATAGTGACATAAAGTTGCGTTCCCTTTCGAGCATACAGAATCGTTATGCTGGCCACCTGATACATTACAATGTCTCTGAAATACTTGGTTTTTGTGTTCCTTATAAAAGCAGGCGATATCCTATATAGGATGAAATTCATTATAGTTTTTGTTCCCCATTATGTACTCTCAAACTTAGGGGAAGTAAAAAAAGTGAGTTAACTATATACTATACTATATATAATGGGTATAGATATTTTTTCTACGTAATAATAGAAGAGAATATATATATATATATATATATATATATATATATATATATATATATATATATATATATATATCAAAAAATGAATCTAAAAAGTGGTTAAATTTCTGGGGAACAGTGAGCAGAAGGAGTCTCAAATAAGCTAATTAATTCAAGATAATTTAATAAAATAATTGGACCAAAATTGACAAGTAATATTTAAAAATCGAATCACATCGTTAGATAAGAAGCGGCAAGAGGCAAGATAACCATGAATATTCTTTTGAGACAAAAAGAGAAATGTACTTACATCCATGCCACATGAGAAACAAAGTACAATTATGACATAGAAAGGAAACCGACAAGAAGAACACTATTACTTACGTATATAAATGAAACAATCGTTAATAAATAGACTAGGGTAATATTTTTTGACACCAACAGACAATAGTAGGATACAACCTATTGGAAAAGGAACCGAATACCATAACAATAAAAGGAAAAATAATTTACGGGGGATCTGCGCTCGGGAAGTGGAAGGGGGAGAGTTTTTAAGGCTAAAATACTGTTTATCTCAATTTCCGGCAAAGCTGAAAGTCGTATGGAAAAATGTTAAATGGCAGAGTTGTAAGTAATAAAAGGATCTATAACTTTTTATGTGCACTTTTTACACATAACCTCAAAATCTATGTGAAAACATGAAAAAAAAGGTTTTTTATTTGTATAGAAAAAAATTTTTCTCGAAATTTTATGAAAACATACCTTTTTATAACCCAAACACACTGTAATTTTTTATTTATTTTTTCACTTTATTTTGACTTCATATCGAAAAAGCACCCTAATTTTTGAAAAATTCTCACATCAAATATCTGCTTTTTATACGTTACTATGGTAAATGTTCTCAGAAACTGCAAAGAAACGAAAAAAACTCGAATCCCGATTTTTTTTGAGCTGTTTATTAAAATTTTTACTTAAATTAAGTGTCCACGTTACATTGACCAACAAAAAATTGCAAGTCGAAATATACTACTATAATTAACAAAGTTTTCTGTGTTCTTTTGGAATAACACCACATAAACTTAAAAGTCTGTATATTTCCAAGCGTTTCAAGGTCTAAATCCGACCCCATTTTCAATTCAATTTTCATTTTGTGTTAATACCATTGAAAACGGGGTCTGATATAGACTTAGAGCATGTACTTTCTGGAGATGGCCTGCAGTGCACAAATGTCGTGGTAAGACTAAGGAGAGAGAGGGCAAGAGGCTATTTCACTCGGTTGGGAGCTACTTCCAATGAAATGCGTTCAGCATGTTGTTCATTGGTTGCTTCCACCCACTAAATGAAATAGCCTCTTACTGTCTCTATTGCCCTCTCTTTCTAGCGTTGCCACGATTTTATGCTTGACAGGCTATATCTAGATGGTAAATGATCTAAGGATTTAGATCTTGAAACGTTTGGACTTTTGAAATTTACAGACTTTCAAATTTATGTGGTGTTATTCCCAAAGAATTCAGAAAAACAACAGAGATGCAACAATTATCAATCAGAAGACAATGAAAAGGTAAGTTTTCACCAAATTTCGTGAATTTTGTTTTTTGTACACGAAAAATAAAATAAAATACCAAAAACTTGTTTTTTTCAATTCTTCACATAAATTTTGATGTTTTATGAAAAAAGTGTAAATACAAAAGTTGTAGATCTTTTCATAACCTACAACTTTGCAATTCAAGTTTTTTCCATAAGACTTGTAGTTTGCCGGAACCCTTAAAAACACACCCTCTTCCACTTCCTGACCTCAGATTGCCAGTGAATTTTTCCTTTCATTTTTGTTGTATTCTCTTCCTTTGCCAATGGTTTTCATCCTACTATTTTTTTTTCCTTTTTACCATTTTCAAAGGCTTCAGCCCTGGTCTATAATTGCAATTTGCAATGTTAGAATGCAAACGGAAAAAATTGTGGAAAACGTTCATAATCAAGTAACTGAACAGTCATAGATGACGTAAAGATTGAAAGCCAGTTGTTGAAAGAAAGATCTACTGCATCGCGACTGGTTCCATACAAAGTTGCAGAAAATGCTTATTTCTAGATATTTTCGTAAATTTATTTCTCCCTACTAAACGTTTGCCGCTGATTTTGGTAGTTTCATTATATTGAATTAGTGCTATATATTCTGTTCTGTTAGAGGGTTGTTGATATGTAGTCAGATTTTTGATACTCCGTATTCAAATGCCAGTAAATATATAATTATAAAAAGTCTACTAATGTTAATATTGTAATAATCGCGCTGTGAGTTGTGTGTATATTTTTTCATTGGATACACTAATAAAGGCTTCCACATATTATCTCAAATTCCCCAAATGATGAGAGAATAAACCCGAGTTGAGAGGAATTTACCATGGAACATTTATTACATTGGTCGGGGTAATTCTCTAAGGTGCAGTTTTTAGGGAAGGAAATAACATCTAATCTGTATCCTCCATTAATCAAATAAAAAACATAGTGTTGCCAGCATACGACATAGAAGGATTTTATTTCATTACGGTAATAAAGTAAATAATTTACAGTTTATATTTGGGGTTCGCCATAATGCTTAACTGCGTATACTTATTTTGATGTGGTTTATACAAAGACTAGCTAGAGGAATGGCAAACTATATATGTTATTTTAGATTATTAATATCTAATTAAAAATAATGTATTTGTTTATAGTATTTGTTTTTTCTATCATTAATTCATGGCAATAATTGTGCAATGTTAATTCAACTAAGCTCGCTTTTATTACACAATTATTTCGGAAACTTAAGATAATGTTTGTTAGCATTTTATTCACACAATTAATGGCAAAATTATTAAAGTATTATTAGTAATAGATTATTTACATTATATACTAGGATTATAATGCGTAGAATAAAAAATTTGGATACAGATTAAGAACCCACTAACTAACATAAATGTATAAATTTATAAGACCAATTCAAAATTATGGAACCGAAAAAATTAGCTTAAATTTTTTTCTGTAATATCCACGAACAGTGAGAGAGGGATGTGTAAGAGTACCTACTATAAAAAAGTTTGCCAATGTTTTTGCCTCAATTTTCAGCCTAGAAAAAAAATTATAATGTGGTATAAATATTAGGTGATTGCTCAGTCATATCAAATAAATTGCAATCTTTTTTCATATAGGAGATACATTTGACAAAAAAACTTTGCCTGTGAAAGTCAGTACAGTAAGAGTACAACCGATACTGAAACCTCATAACTCGTTACATTAATAGAAGAAAACATTTTAATATTAAGAAATTCTACGCAATGAATCTACAATAAGTTTTGTGATGAAAAATTATTTTTTCAGGAAATGACGAACTGGTATAAGAGATGCAAATATCAGCCAAACTTGAAAAAGTATTAAAGCTAATGATCAACATTGGAACGCCTTAAATCCACAGATACAATAAATAAGTGACAGTGCACCAGCATGTAAGGATTATAGAAGAAGAGGACGTCCAAAATTACACACCAATAAACTCCCGTGTACTCATGGGCTTCAAAGAGAATATACTGAAAGAAGGAATAGATGCAATCAATCACCAAAAATATAAAGATATTTTATATATACATTACCGGTAAATATAAATCAGAATATGGAGTTGAATAAGTGAGTTGCAAGCTGACGACATTATAGTAATTACTAAGGATCTAAAACAACTGCAATATCAGAAAATTCAATAAGTTTATAGAGCAAAATCTAACTCATTTTCGGACAAAAAGTTCAACAGCAATTCGCTTATACCATCACGTCAATAACAGTTTATAGATAATTATTGCTAAGATTTTAACAGCAAACTCCTAGAAGTAAACGATATAAATAATAAAAACCTGGAAAAATATGAATTTCTTTTAATGTGTGCTTATATAATGAAAATTAATTGAGGAATCGTAATGCCATGTACAGGAAAGTTGTAGAGAGTAAGAAATCCTTCTTCTGTTAATATATCCTGATTAAATAATTTTTTACAGAGTAAACTAAGAAAAACTGGTCAAAGGTAGATTTTTTTTCAAAAATTTATAACTTTCTTGTAACTAATACTGGAATATTAGTCATCGTCGAAATAATAGTTTATGATATTAAGTTTATAAGGCTCACGATGGATACTATTGAATTAGTACTTTTTGAACAATTCGAATTTAAATAATTTAGAGAGGTATTTTGCACATCCCACCGTATTAACAAGACTTTTCCGATCTGGATTACTAAAGATATTCATAAATTCCACTTCAATTTGTCTATCTTGGTTTTTTGCTATAATGCCGAGAAGTTGGTTTAAAATAATAGTAAACATTGCATTTTGTAGGAATATGCGACAGCTAGCCAGCGGTACACTGACTATAGCTGTCAAGGCACATAGACGGATCTAGAATTTTTTCAAGGTGTGGGCACGACATTAAAATTATGGTAAATTGTATTATTATGCGTTTTCTCAGCAGTTTATTACGTTTTTATATACATAACTATTGCTTGCTCATATTGGTCTACTTTTTCATTTGTTTATTAAGTTAATGTTTATAGAGCTTACTGATATTAATTAAATTACATTTTTTCCACTGTCAAAACATCTGAGGGTCCATGGTTTAAGCCAAATTTTAAAAACAGTAAAAATACATTTTAGGACACTATGACACAAATCCAAGACATACGAATTGAAACGCATTTTATAAGCTTTCAAAATATATTTTGCATATCGCTATCGAACTATCGTTGTTAATACGATACGTCCTGCAAAATATTTCTACAAATTATTTAAATTGCAATTCTGCAAGATTTACTTAACGTACAATTCGATCTTCAGCGTTATTAATTTCAAGGTTATAAGCTATAACCAGGAGGCAGATTAAAGGCTCCAGCGGTTATTACAAGCAAGTTATGAATTTTTTAAAATCACTTATTTTACATCGGTTTTTCCAACTTTTCTTTATGAAAAATGCAGCGATCAAAATTTATAAACGCACATTTTGAAGATGTTCTGATTTTCTACAATTTTTCTATTGGCGGGATTATGAAAAGATCATTACTTTTTAGACTATAAGCAAAAAACGAAAATACCCCAGATTTTTTGGGACTTTTAAAGTTGAAGTAATTTACTTCTAGGAGTTTGCTGTTAAAATTATGTCAGTTATGACTTGTAAACTATTATTTACGTGATGGCTTATGCTCTCTATTGACTGGTGTAATAGAACTATAAATATGACAAAAATAAAGAATAATGAAATTTGTAAGAACGAAAATATATAACCTTTTTAGGGTTCCGTATATACAGTATACGGATACCCTTATAATATCACTCAGGATTTCTTCCTCTGTCACATCACAGCAATTTTCTCCTAAACTACTGGACGGAAAAGGTTGAAATTTGGTATGAAGGTATAGTTTGGTGACCTGATCAGGAGTACATATCGCAAAAGAAGAAATTTTGATTTTAGGGGTACTTCTGGGGGGAAAAACTAAAAAAATCGACCGTTCCCCCCCCTGATCTCCGAAACTACAGAACCTAAAATTTTGATAAAATAGAAAATATAGAAAGTTGCCCGAACTTTACAGGAAAAATAAGGAGAAACCATTAATGTTAATTTTGGGGGGCACATTATAGAATTAAATAAAAATTTAAAAATAAAAAAAAATTCAAACTCATCATGTAATATATCAAATGAAAGGTCTCATTCTGAGGAACACAAATATATTTTTTTCATATTTAAAAAAAATAATTAAAAAGATATTAAAGAAAATATACCAAAATTTACCCATTCCCCCCCCCTTATCTCCGAAACTATAAAACGTAAAGTTTTGAAAAAAAATTGTTTTATAGGTTCTGACCTGAAGTTTACTGGAAAAATAAGGAGAAACCTCTACTTTTCATTTTGGCGGGCAAATTACAGAATTAAATGGAAAATATAAAATTAAAATTGTTTCTAACCCATCATGTTATATATCAGATGAAAGGGCTCATTACGACGAAAACAAACATATTTTTTTCATATTTTTAAAATAAATAAATTAAAAGATATTAACAAAAATATAAAAAAATTTACCCATTCCCCCCCCTATCTCCGAAACCATAAGCTGGAAAATTTTGAAAAAAAAATGAGCTATAGCCCCTCACCTGAACTTTACTGGAAAATTAAGGAGAAACCTCTAATATTTATTTTGGGGGGCAAATTATAGAATTAAATAGAAAATATAAAATTAAAATTGTTTCTAACCCATCATGTTATATATCAAATGAAAGGGCTCATTATGACGAAAACAAATATATTTTTTTCATATTTTTAAAATAAATTAATTAAAAGTTATTAACAAAAATATAAAAAATGTTACCTATTCCCCCCCTTATCTCCGAAACCATAAGCTGTAAAATTTTGAAAAAAAATATAGGTATAGCGCCTCATCTGAACTTTACTGGAAAAATAAGGAGAATCCCCTAATATTCATTTTGGGGGGCAAATTATAGAATTAAATGGAAAATAAAATAATAAACTTATTTCTAACGTATCATGTAATATATCAAATCACAGGGCTCATTATGACTAATACAAACATATTTTTTTATTTTTTTTTAAATAAATATTTTAAAATATATTAAAAAAAAATATTAAAAAAATTACCCATTCCCCCCTTTATTCCCCAAACTATAAGACCTAATTTTTTTATTTACAGGAAAAATACGAATAAATCTTTAATATTAATAATGGGGGGCAATTTATAAAAATAAACGGAAAATAAAAAATACTTTTTTAACGTGTCATGCAATATATCAAATGAAGGGGCTTGTTATGAGGAATACAAATATATATTTTTCATATTTTTTAAATTAATTGTGTACAAGATATTAACATGAAGATATAAAAAATTCTCATTTCTCGCTTTATTTCCGAAACCATAGTACCTAAAATTTTGAAAATAATTAGGGGTACTGGGACTCACTTGAGATTTATAAGAAAATTTATTAGAAAACCTCCATGGTAATTTTAGGGACAATTTTACAATTAAATGGAAAATAAAAATTCAATATTCAAACGAATCATGTAACATATCAAATAAAAGACTCATTATGTGAATTACAAATATATCATATTTTTAAATCATTTGTTTAAAAGATATTAGCAAAGATATTAAACATCGACTTAATTCCCATTTTAGAAACTATAATATTTAAATTTTGAAAAATATATTTTATTTGTATTTTTAAATAATCTGAATAACAGATTTAATAATTTATAATTTAAAGCTTGACCTATTTTGCCCTTTATCTTCCAATCCATAGAGCCTCAAAATTCAGACAATAGATTATAAAAGGCTTCCCTGAAAGTTTATTAGTAAAATAAAACTCTAATGTTAATTTTTGGGGGCCAAATTAGAAAACTAAATACAGCGAATCTTGAAGGTGGTACGGAACCCTTACAATGCGAGTCCAACTCGCACTTGACCAAATTATTTCTAACTTAACACACTTAAATATAAAATATATATTATAAATTGATCACTTGTCATCAATATTGTTTAATAAACCAATGAAAATTATTTACGATTCGGAGATGATATTTATTTCATGTTAGATTCGAATAGAGTAAATTCTAAAGTCACACATAAATGTTTGTGTTTGTTCTCATCAAATTCCTTGTTTGTCTTTCTTGGTTGTCCCACTCCACAAAACAAATTGGGGTTTCACTTCATGTTTGTCCAGATTGTTGCGCTTGACTGACCACGCCTGAGATGTATTAGATTCTCTGAATCATCAGTATACCCCAATCTCATTGTATACTACCATCTATGATTACCATTAAACGTATTTTGATTTCTGAGCTAAACTATTGGATTAGATTTTTATAATTATTTATTATTGTAAACATACATTGTCTCTATTGTGATATTCCGTGGATTTATATATTATAATTTACTGAAAATTCCATTTATATTCAAATCATCTTCACATGAAATAGATTTATAACCATTTATTCTCGTCTAAGATAATTGAATCATGTTAAACATGAAAAACGATACGCTTTCATAACCAAACCGCTCTCAGTGTAGGGGTTAATGGTTATGATTTTACAACTCTTTGTTCCATCACATTTTAGTATTATGTTTCATCGTTAAAGACAAAAACGATATCTAATTTGTTCGGCGAAATTTATTGAATGCGATTTTCTTTGAAGCTGTGCAAAATTCAGTGAAAGGTATTTAATGAGCTTAGATCAGCAATTTCTATAATTAACGTCAGCGTTGGTAGTAGGTTTTATTTCGAAGCTTTTTACGATCTCCGAAAAGCATATATTTTATGTTGTCACAAAAAATCAGTAGGTTGAGATTTATTGTAAGATTTTATTGCAGTACCTGTCATAAGGTAATAATCATGTGTGGAATGATTAGCATTACAATAATCTTTATTGTATTAAAGAATTTTTTGGTGTAAGATTAATAAAGAACAATTAACAAAATAAACAAATTGTTTTCTGAATGATAGTAGTGCCATCTCTAGTTCATCATTTTAGAATATTCTCGGAATATCGCCACAATTATGGGTATGTCTGAACATCCTAAATATTGCAAAGGAGTCAGGTTCTAAATCAGACCCCGTTCTCAATGGCAATAAAAATTAACCCAACGGAATTAAAGAAATTAAAAACTAAAAAGTTCGGAATGCGACTTATAGCAAGAGCGGATCTAAAATGTATTGAGGGCGGGGGGGCGCAAGATGAAAATTCATTTTATAGCTTTCTTGCTTATTGTTTAGGATTATATAACTTAACTTAAGTCTTTGGGTTTATTAGTCTACTGTCCACAATGTTATTAATTACAATTTTCCATATTTAAAAAGGTTCAGAAGACACCCGTCCCTCCTCCCTTAACCCCCCACTGGATTTATCAGAAAATTATTCAAATGATAAACTTGATAGTATTTTACCGTCGACATTGTATATTAAAGCATAAGTAAATAAACCCAAAATGTCAGTACTCTGGCACGTATGATTTTCGTTTTTCAAACTAACTGTAAAAATTTTTATACAGTCGTCTTATAATTTAAAGTTTAGCTTTTATAACTAAAATCTACTGCATAATTCATCAAAATACGCTGCAATTATACACAATATTGATTGTTAGACAGGAATAATGGATTTAACTAATGACTATTACAAAAAGTGTTATTTGAAATTCTACTGTTTTAAAGATTAAAATCAAGAAAAAAATAGGGTAAATGTCTCTATATTATTATCAAAGTCATATAATTTATCATTTGTTGAATTATACCAAGAATTTAAAGAGATTTACTAGGCAAGTATTTTGAATATTTCATTTTGGTGCCAGTACCGTGGCGGTGCAATTTCTAATTTTAGTTCTAGTTTCTTTTTTAATGAAGTTGTAGTAGGACTACGTTGCAGGCTTAATTTTGAGTATAATAAAAGACGAATAGCCCTCAAAACACAATGGTTAAAACATTTTTGATTTAAAAAAATATTGATTTGTAAAAATCACATTTATAAAAGAATCACCCATATAGATTCAGAAAAACATTATCATTATTAATTTCATCTTTCTTTATTGGTAACCAGGAACGAATGAATTATACGGAAGTATTAGCAATACAATCGCTGTTTGTATTGTGCTCTTCTTTATGTAATATGGTTAAATTTGGAACCAGTATGATATGACCATAGTTCCAGGCATTTTTTTGACTCTATTAATTGTCGTTTTTTATATAATGGGTGTGTTCATTAATCCGTACCTTTAGGGGTTAAATGTTTCTGGAGTAATAGTATATAATGGTATAATTTTACAGCCAGACACAATTTCGCCGTCTCATTATGAGTAGCTCAATTATTTAACCAAGAGCAGGCCGGGGATTCCATAAAGTAACCAACATGACATTTCAGTGCTGGAGGCACTAAGTAACGAACGTTTGAATTGACACTTTCGAAATTCCGATATTATTGTTCTGAGTTTACTAAGCTCTTCATTGTGTATTCTTTTGTTATTAATAGACTTTGGAGAAAACAATTATAATTAAAATTTTTGAATCTTTATTTATTTCATTATAGCTTTAGAACATGTTTTTTTTGAGATTATCGTGGTCCGCTACTCTGGGATAATGGGAGTCGGGCACCATTACCCAATCAGTATAGAAGGTCGCAATTTTTCATTTGAAAATAATAAAAGTCTGTATTTCAACCAAGTTGAAGGATTACCTTGAGATAGTTATTACGTTTTTCAGATGCCAAGGACGATAGGAACGATAGGAAAGTAAGAGAGGTATCCAGAGCTTTTGAACATTCCCAAAAGTAGCAATAGAGATTGAAACAAAATAGTAATGTTGGACCTTCTCTAGGGTGCAAACTGGTATTTCAGTATATGTAGAAAAAATTTCAGCATCTTTCGAGTTTTTTAAAGGAATTGTCCAGTTAATTTAAAAAGTGCTTGTGATTATTGTCTCTGGGGATTCATGAAAAGAAATCCTTGAGGTGCTCTCTGTAAGCCGGAAAGCAACATCAATAAGTCGAATAACAGCTTTTAGTAGGAAAGAAATTGCTACATTTTTCAATAATTTACAACAACTGGAAGCAAAGTATAATTTCCATCCCATAGAAAAACTGATGAAAAACGAATCTCGACAGTTCAGACGCCAAAATTTTGTTAGTCCTAGTTCCTGGTTTGCCATAAGTTGGGAAAGAGGCAGAAAGATTAAAGCGGTATGTCCTTTCAGAGCAATAGGAATAGTTGGGGTAACGATAGGCATGTAGGGTTTTCTTTTCTTTCCTGTAACTTTTAGTTAAAGAATTAACTAGAAAATGAACTGAACAAATAAAGCTTAAGGGGCGACCATTCCCTCGGTTACCACTACGCTCGCAAGGGATTTTATAAATGCAATATTTTGAGTTTGGGGTTGTGTTATTTGGTTTAGCTTTCGATATAATTAATTTTAGTATATTTCTTGTTTTGAAAGTTGTTTTAATTTTAAATCTATTGCCACTCTTATATGGTATAGTCGTTGTTGTAATGCCAGTATTTTGGTCAACAGTCTCATTTGGAGCAGCTTGGTGTTGAAAGTTAGTTATTGTTTTGTGTTCAATTTTATCTTTTTATTAATGTATTTTTTGGGATGATTGTTATTAGACAGTACATTTTTATAATAAATATTTCTTCATTGAATTTTATGATAAGATTGCGTTGATATTTTGTTCTATCATATAAAAGTTTAGTGGTATTTGGCTGATTAGAGTAAAAATTGAGATTCCTGTTGGTGAATAGTTTGGGTAGACTTTCTGTAGATTTCTGTATCAAATGAAAAATGTGTTTTCGTTATTAAAACATCTATAAAAAGAAATTTATTATTCTGCTAATTTTTTAATATGAATTTTATACTTGAGTCATTATTGATATCGTCTAATAATTTATGTAAGTCTTCAAGAGAGTGTTCCCAAATAGTAAATATATCGCTGACTTAAGACAACCAAAATAAAGGTTTATTATTTTTTGTAAAAACTAATTGTTCTTCAAATTTTTCTAAGAAAATATTGCCCAAGTCACTTACATTTTCTACATAATCTGTTTTTGTATTACCTCTCTTTGGAAATCGTTTATTTTATTCTTTTTTCGATTATATGCCGTGTTCAAAAAGTCCTAGTACGGCGGATTATACAATCAGGAAGACGTTTTACAAAAATATGGTCAAAACAAAACTTTTAGAATTTTTTCCTGGTCACAAAATGGTCATAATGGATTTGATCCTGACCATGACCTTCAAGGTCAAATCAAGGTCAAGATGATTTTTTCAAATGAGAACACCGTTTTTATATCGGAAATGAAGCGAGCGGGAAAATTTACGTTCAAATGTGTCCTTGACCATTTTTTTTTCATTTGACCTTGATGGTCAGCAAAGTTCAAAGTGTGGTCAAGTTTGGCTTCTTACAATGGACATTATAGGCCCAACCAAGAATTAAGATTTTTTGACAGAGGCATTTCTCATTTTAGCTCGTCTACGCAATGGTCATAATGGATTTGAGCTTGACCAGGACCTTCAAACTCAAATCAAGGTCAAGATAATTTTTGAGAACAACGTTTTTTATACCGGAAATGAAGAGACCGGAAAATATTTACGTTCAAACGTTCAAATATGTCAAACATATAAATATTTAAGTAATCAAATAAGCACCATTGTGTTGATCTTTAACTCTCATTTCGAATTTGTTATTTCTGATTTTTCCCAAAAATCCTTGTCGCTAATGGTCAATGTCAAATTCATTCTGATCATTGCGTAGACGTTATAAAATGACGAATGCCTCTGTTATAAAACCTTTTTCTTAGGCCCATATTGTACGACGCCAAACTTGGTATGAGCTCAATTTGACCTCTCCTGACCGTCAAGGTCAAATGTAAAAAAATGGTCAAGGACATATTTGATAGTAAATGTTCCCGCTCTCTTCGTTTCCGGTATCAGAAATGGATGTTCCCCTTTGAAAAAACTAAGTTTACCTTTATTTGACTTTGAAAGTCATAGTCAAGGTCAAATCTATTATGACCATTTTGTAGCCCGGGAAATATTCTAAAAGGCCGTACCGAGACTTTTTAAACACCGTGTATATAATGCTGTAGTAAAGGCGTGTAAAATATTCTTAATTAACTGTTTACAGATCATTTTATATTGTTTTAATAAATATATCTGCAACTCGTTACAGGGTTTAAAAAACTTAATTACAATCATCGAGAACTAGTTACTTGATCACTCTTTCTCCAAAAATGAAAGTTTATTCATAAATTATGTTCGTTTTACTGACCTAAATAAAGGAAATTTATACCAAACAATCTAAATGAAAAACTGCGTACCTCGAAGGCAATTACTGCTTTGTAAGGAACGTTTAACCTCCTTGGGACTTCATTAACTGTCAAAATTAAAATAGTTGTCCTTCATAAAGTTGTCGAGGAAAAGTACGGTTTTCATAAGGTTATAAATTTCTCTCTCGAGCAAGAGTAAAATCTCGTAACGATCTCTAATAAAAAATATGAAACTTTAATTAGACCCACAACATAAACGGAGGAAACTGTTTGGACACATCAGCTATGCGAGCGCTCTAATTTCGTCGAGGTTTAATTCTACGCCTTTGCTCTGGTCCAAATTAATTGAGTTTCCGCTCCCAACCCCACTAAGCGTTTTCACATTTAATCGATTTCTGTCGCTCTCCTAGTCTGATTGATGGATTATACTTGATGAATGATGTTAGTTGCCTCGCTTCAATTGTTGTCTAATGGTAATCCAATTCGTTTCTTACATTATTCACAGTAATGATCCTTCTCCAGAAAATTCGTAGCAGATGTCATGACGTGTTATATTCTTATGCATCATGATCTATGGATTCTCAAAGTACTTTGAACTCAGTTCTGTGAGAATTTCAAGGACTATTTTTGTAGAAACTGGATCAGTTACTAATAATCTGTTTCATCTAAATAATGTATGCTAGAAATAAATATTAATATTTAGAAAATGTTTGTTAAAAGCACTAATATAAACTGAATTAATAAAAGATAAATTTGAAATTGAAAGTTTTAGTTTTATGACAATTTTATTGTGACAATTAAGAAAATCTGATATACAGAATGGCAGAAAAAATTCAAAACGAGATATTTAAAAAAATGTTATGGTATTCTTCTTTGGAAGAATCCTGTGTGTGGATATTACGAAAGGTTTTTCATAGGTTTTACCTAATGACGTAAATGGGTTCATCTATATATAAATAGGCAAAGACAAAACGGTTCAGTACAATTTTCTCATCTGTCCCTCAACCGGTTTTCTTTATTTTTGTTTTATTTAGTACTCTTATTGACGACCTTCAGTGCAGAATGCTTATTTTTTTATATAATATTGCTTTATTCATAAAATAAAATAAAATAATCATAATTTATGTCCACATTGTCAATGCTAAACAGTGCCGCCAGATTGCTTGGAGAGAAAATCGTAAGATGGATTGACTCGAAAAACAAACTAAATTAAACAAAAAACTAACAATTTTTTATCGGTTCCGAAAGTTATTCCACATTATCACGCTACTCAGATCTCAAGCATAATAAATTATATTATATGATAATTACCATTTGTTTGGTTCTCGCAAGTTTGAAACTTCCAGTTCTTTCTAAATATGGCTTGTCAACTACAATTAGAATTGTGTATTGTGTGGCAACTGATGTGTTTCCGATGATACTTTATTATTTTAACATTATGCTTTTAATTTATATTGTTTCTATTTTAAATGCTAATAGTTTTATACAATTTAACTAAGATTACAAAGTCCATGGATATGAACACAATTAGTAAGAATTAAGATAAATAGTTAGATCTGACATCATGGCAATAATTCTAATGTTCACGGCCATCTTGGTTTTAGCGAATTTTAATTATTTTGATTTTAGTTTGACATATGTTGAGAATAATATTTTTTTTCTAGATGCATTTATCTATTATGTGAGGTAAGAATTTAAGCAAGTTACATCAATAAAATAAGCTGTACTGCTCTTTTTATTCATTTAAAAAAATAATATTTCTTCCTATATGTGCTTTTTTTAATGGGTTCACTGAACAAATTAACTTGGTTGTAGCTCCCGAAAACCCTGTATCTCGATTTTTTTTTATTGTCTACAAGCCGGCGCTGTAACCCAGCTATTGCTTAAATATTCATGACGACGAAATCCGATTTGTTTTCATTCAGAAGTCATCTGTTTAGGAATGTCACAATTGTAAACTTAGAATAAAAGACCCAGGTATTTCTTCTTCGATAAGTGCAGTTTATTTGTTTGGAACATGTCGTTTTGTAATTTTCTTAAACACATCGAAAAGTCAAAAATGTTAACTTTCTCTGTAAGAGAGGAGAGGAGAAAGATTTCAAGCTAGCAAGGAGTTGAGAAAATTCCTTCTTATTACGCCCGCTGTTCAATGAACACGTCGAACTGTTTGAAAAGGGTTTATAGGTTCACCATATGAGTGCATTTTTGATAGAGTTTTGGAAAGCTGACTTGATTAATATCAGTCAGAAAAATATAATTATGGAAGACTTTTCTTTCTTTTCATCGTTTAGAAGTTCTAAAATGAACTAGTGGGCTCGGATAAATCAGAGTTAAGATATAACACTTTATTAGAAGGTGAGTTTGATCTAAATTTTAAACTAAATTGTGGTGAATCAATATAATATATAATATTTAAAGGCTTATTAGTTGTATAGTGGATATATATACCACATATTATTTAGCTATATTATGAAGTACTGAGTGTACTAATTATGGCATGTGGTTCATAAGGCAGAAGTTGACCCCCTTTGTGAATGGTTCTAGATCTTTAATTTCAGTTTTATATGATGGTAGTAAGACAACATTTGTTAATTGTTAAATAACTTTGTAGTAAAGATAAATTTTTCCTTATGGGATAAAGACTCATGAATGTCAATTATAAGTTGTTACGGACATGTCATAAAATAACTTAAATCATCAAAATAATAATGTTAGATTAATTTTAATTTATTGTAAGCATAATATGACCACTCACATTTTATAAGAGATTGAAATAGTATTGTTTCAAACGACATTTTTTGGTTAATTTGTTTTGTAAGATATATATTTTTATTGGCATTAAATTCTTATTTGTTTTCATATAGTGTTTCTATCCTATCCTATCCTATCCTATCGATTGGCAGATGCACTAAATTACATATTTGTGGTTTGGTAATTGCCGAAGTGAAAATATTGAATACAGTGATATTATAATTAGTATAACTTTAGATGAAGTTGTATATTACCGGAAATAAATTCATGTTAGGGAGCATATTTCTCTAAATATTGCTGCTCGTAGTTGAAGAATTTAACTCCATATTAGTTTTGTCAGTGAATAAGTATATTCCAGATTTCAAGTTACTAAAACGGTCTGTCATCCTTTTGTTTTTTTATTGCCTTATCCACTTCACTAAATGTTCCCGACGAAGACCCCAATTTCCCCCAATTTCAGGCAGTTAAGGTTGGTCATTTTTTTTGAACATACTGTATAAAGCAAATCTCTTCAATATCATTTTTTATAAAAGCTATCAAGTTAGAGACAAAATGTATTTAGTATAAATTTAGAGCAACAATTATGTCAATATTCTTCATTCTATTATGTCAATAACCAAAATTACCAAGTTTTTCATGAAAAACCTCAAAATGATGCATTTTAATAACCATTTTCATGGGGAGTGGGGCAAAAAAGTACTATAGGATTTTCACTGGGGGGAAAGAATTATTTATTGAAAATAGACAGACACTTCATTTTATTAAATGTGTACCTAAAAAAATCCTTCTGATAATTACAGATATACTCAAAACGGCGCGAAACCAACATATATAATATTTACATACTACCCCATATATCTTACTGAAACAATTGCTACTTTTACTTTTCAGCCTATTAATGTATTATATATTAAAATAAGACCATTAATTTACAAAACCGAATATTCTAAAGCAGTTTTAGTAATAATATGAAATAGGAAACTCCTTCCGTTCATTGAACTTATAGAAATCTGCTCCAGATTGGGTAAATTACAATGATAGCAGATCCGAGAGTTATAATGGAACGTCCATTTACTAATCTGTAATCATTTGTTTCACAAATTGGTTTAACTCTAGACAACAATGGAACAGAGCAAGCGATCCATTAATCAAACTGTATCAATCCGGATTGGGATATATAAAATCGGCTGGAATTCTTTGAAGTCAGGGATGTTGAACCAAGCGTCAGTAGAATAAGAATGAAGTGTAACGCAACAAAATCAAATAAAATTAAAAAATATTTTAGAACAAATTTATAGCTTACACTAGTTTACAGTGTATCTGTTGCTGAGAAAATTTCAACTGTTGTTGACTATACATGATATGCTGTATTCAAATATGTAAGTGGAATTTATCGATCAGCTCTAGTTTTTGAGTATCATACATCTACCATCAGAAAAAATAGACCAATTTATTAAGGAAAATTTTATTGAAAAATCACACATATACATCAAATATTTAACGAAAGTTAATCATTCAGTTCTAAAAAAAACTTCGTTTTAAAGATCTCCTGTTATGTGTAGACTTAGGAAAATGGCGTATTAGAGACCAACAATAGTCAGATATCATATTTTTATTCCAAAAACCCTGATAACGCTCTTCAATTGTACGTAAATCTTGATGCATACGTTCTCCTTGCTCCTCACTCATATCTCCGAGATTCTCAGGGAATCTGTCCAAGTGACTGAAGAGAAAATGTAGCTTTAAGCTCATATAACAACCTAACTTTTTTAATTGCAAAAGAAGATCTTCTACAAGTTCAATATAATTGTCAGATTTTTTATTACTTAGAAAGTTTTGCATGACAGACATGAAAGCTTTCCAAGTCTTTAATTCAAGCTTATTCATAGAGTTTTGAAATTGAGTGTCTTTTGTAAGTTGTCTAATTTGAAGGCCGTCAAATATACCTGCTTTAAGTTTTTCCATAGTAAGCTGAGGAAATTTATGACAAAGATAGGAAAAGCACTTTCCATTCACATTTAAAGCTTTTACAAACTGTTTCATGATCCCTAGTTTTATATGTAGTGGTGGCAAAATGATTTTTTCACGAGATACAAGTGACTCTTTGACAATATTTTGTTTTCCAGGTATCATATTTTCTCTTAGCGGCCACTGTTTTCTTACCCAATGTTCGCATTTTGCTCTACTGTCCCAAAGACATATAAAACAGGGATACTTAGTGTAACCAGTTTGTTGTCCAAGGAGAATGTTCACCATTTTTAAATCTACACATATTTGCCACTTGTGATCATTGTATTTTATTTTATTCAAAACTAATGAGATGTTACAATATTCTTCTTTTAACTTTGCAATGTGAGCGATTGGTATTCCACCGTATTTATTTCCATTATGTAAGAGAATACCTTTGAGGCTACGAATCGAACCGTCAATGAATAAACGCCAATCTCTTGGTTCATATTGTTTCAATCCCATCGTTCTCAATAAGTTTTTAATGTCTGAGCATAAAACGATATTATCTTCTTCAGAAAAGTAAATCCGTAATTCTTTATCTCTTTTACGATAAAAAGTAACTTTAGTATCTGAAGAAAGCATTTTTTTTCTTTTAGACGTGACGCCAACAATTCTGAAGCTTGTTTAGAAAGATTCAAATCTCTTACAAGATCATCCAGTTCGTTTTGTGAAAAACATTTTTGTCCATTGGATTTATCTTCGAAATCAGGATCATTTTTTGATGACGAGCTTGACTCTTCATCATCTTGTATTGAAGGTTCAGATATATTTTTAGGCATTGCAAAGTCAAGCGAACGTAGCACTGGACGTCGAACGCTAGTATCACTTGGGTATTGCGATTTAGCTGGATTTTTAGCATTAATTCCTTGTATGTTGACACAACAGAAATAACAGTCATCAGAATGATTTTGTGGTTCTCGCCAAATGGTTGGTGTTTGGAATTTAAAAGAACTTCTTTTACCACCCTTCCACAATCTTAAATATTCAACAAACGATTTACAAACACAATTAGGTGCCCAAGACTTCTCATTTTTATCCAACAATATTCCAAAATATAGAAAGTAGGTATTTTTTACAAATTCTGATATATCTCTTCGGCAATTATGCAGCACGTATTCTCCACATATGTAGCAAAAATGATTTGGATTCTTTATACAACTTTTTTTTGAAGCACTCATGTTGTAGGAACTTTAGAAATTAATAATAACAAAATGAAACACGCACATTATTAATAAACAAAAACACATGAATGATAAAATTTAACAATTAAGTCCCTCAAGCTGTACAAAAATTTTTGAGGTTAGATTTGACAATAAAGCGGTACAAATAAACAAGAACCGTCATGAAGTTTGCGGCAACAGAAAAAAATTAAAATTTTGTAAACTAGTGTTATATATATATTTACTAGTGATTTGACTGGTTAGGAAAAATAAGTATTTCTTCAATATGATATCAAACTGAGGTTTTGAGTTTATAGTACACAGTATGTTTGGAACGCTTGTAAGTAATTTTGGCAAAGTCAACATTTCAGATGCCGCCATATATTTTAATAGTATGGGACAACTAAACTGGGTTCATTGGAAATGTAGTTTAGATTGGAATAAAGCACTAAAATATTTTTAATTATTTTAACTTTCCTACAAGTTAACTAATAATATATTTTTGTTGTCCATCTAGGTATTCACCCCTCCAGTTGCGTTCTAAACGAAAAACCTGTCTCGCAGGATTAACTGAAATAAAGTAGGTCTATAGATTTGTATATGTTGGGATGTATATTAACTGTACTTATCTGTATGCTGTGACGTTTCGATTCCCATCTAGAATTTGGGGAATATTGATTCAGTTGAAGTTTCCTTTTTGAATTTCAATTGACAGGATTGGCTTCCACGATAGCGCAATCTGTACAGATGGTGTCACAATTTTTTTATCACTTAACAAGATGCACACTTGCTTTAATTTTCCGTTTCACAGTGGGTTCTTCTCAAAGTAATATCAATGGCTCCATTTTGTGTAAATCATTATTGGTCAGCACATGGTTTGCCAATCTTGATCTGTCTATATGTCTTCTAGAGATGTTGTATTGGTGTTTTGTTTTTCTTATTTGGACAGGTCTTGATGTTTCACCGAAATACTCGTATGTTTGCCAGCAGACACAAGTCACATTGTTCACACAACTTCTGGAATTTTGAATAGACTTTCTGGTTTTATTCTTATTAAGTCTGATCTTAGTTTATGTGTTTTAAAGATCGATTTTACTTTGTATTTATCTCCAAACATTTAACTTTTTTTGGATATTCCAGAATCATATAGGTATAGCGTTTCTAATTTTAGAGTTGTTAGAAGTTGTTTTGGTCCTGAAGTTTCTTGCATTATCGTTTTGTCTAAATCTTAATTTAATAAACGTATCTCATTCTTACTTATAATGATTTAATGACTCATTTCAAATTCAAAGAATGATTGGATATTCAAATAGCAATTAGTATGTGTTGGTTTTCTGTCAATAGTAAATTTGTTGTTTGATTACTCAACCAACACCTCAAAAAATAGAAGTTTATTATCATTCTTTATTTCAGAGTAAATTTAATTGTGAATGCTCTATAATTGATGTAACGCAAAGGAGTATAAATCGTCTATGGCATGTTCCCGTCTTGCAAAGATGTCAAAAGTAGCAACTCTACACTTGAATTGAGGACAAAGGTAGCCCACAGCTATTCCAAAATGTTGTCTATAGAAGCCTTCTTCATAATGAAAATATGTTGTTTTCAAATATATTTACCGTGTAATTTTGTTCTTGTTTGAAGTGAACCATCAAGTTCTTATTTATTTTTTAAATTTGATTATCTGTTTCTAACTGGTAAATTCCTGAATAAATTTGCATTGTTCAAACTTACCAAAATGTTGATAAGAAATCTGCTGTATTTTTAGTTTGTTCTGGTTGAATACTTATTGTTTGATAATTATAAGTAAAAATTTTGAAATGTTCTATAATGGTGAACGTATGCAGCTTACAAAGGGTCGTAAAGATATTGTTATACATTTCGGGGGTGCAATTAAAATTATACAACTAATATTCACTTTCACTTTTGTAGAACTTTGATTTACATCAAATTATACAGAACAGCTGATTCAAATCACAATAACATTACAATATACCCTCGTCGTCGCTGTCAGTTAGACTGCTCCGATTCAGGATCGCTCCTTTATAACCAATAATCAATTCTACAGCTGCTGAGCGATCTCGAGAACAATTTTTTCCTAAAAGCGATCGGTGTCCTACTGAAATCAAACCAGGGCCGGCTTAAAGAAATTTCGTTACACCGCCCCCCCCCCTTTAATTCTGATCATCCCGGTCAGAAACATCCTCTCCATGGTAGGGAGCGAGTCGATCTAAATGGACCACCTTCAACTTAGCCCTGGGGTTTCGACGGATCCGGTAGACGACGTCATTAAGCCTCTTGACCACCTCATTTTTACCAACCCAGGCGGGTGTAAGCTTTGGGGATTTACCCTTGCTCCGTTGGGGGTTGTACAGCCAGACTTTGCCCCTCTCATGGAACCCAACTGATATGGCCTTGAGGTCGTATCGCGTCTTCATCCGGTTACTGGTGGCCAACATCTGCGTTCGGGCTAATTCGTGTATTGCCAGCATGTTATGTCGTAGCTGGTCGGCATAATCTTCGATGTCTTGGGAGATTCTCCGGGGGAGCCAAAAGCCAAATCGCGGGGTGATCGCAGCTCCTTTCCGAATAGGACCCTGGCTGGAGTCAGGCCTGTACTGTTATATAAGGCAGAGCGATATGCCAACGGAATAGGAGAATATGCTCATCCCAATCACGCTGGTTATTTTACAGTTGAGACTTGGTTTCTCGACCTTCGGTGCTTTCCAAACTCGCTTGAGCATTCCATTCTCTCTTCTTAGAGAGTTCCTTTGGGCCCATAACGATTTCAGCAGTATCTAGCTACCTCGTCCCATCGTGGCCTGGGTGCCCCTCTCATTTTGAGTGACAAGATTGGTTAGATGTCTGATTCAGGCATTTGGTCCAAGATGCACTGTTTCGTTGTCCAGTCTTCATTGGCATCTGTCTGGTGGAGATACCCTTTCGCTGTTCCGTCTTCAGAAAATGACCGCATTCTGATCTACAGGGTCTTCTGGATAGGGCATCGGCATTATTGTGCAAACGGCCGGCACGGTGGTCCACCTTGAAATCGTATTGCTGTAATTTCTCCATCCACCTGGCCAGTTGTCCTTCCGATGTCTTCATGTCCAGCAGCCATTTGAGGGAGGCATGATCTGTTCGGATTAAGAAATGACGACCATAGAGGTATTTGTGGAAATTGTCTACCGCCCTTATTATTGCAAGAAGTTCTTTTCTGGTGACGCAATAATTTCTTTCCGGATTCGAGAATCCCCGGCTGTAGTACTCGATCACCCTCACTTCACCATCTTGCACCTGGGATAGGATGGCTCCCAAACCGGTGTTGCTGGCATTGGTGTCTAAAATGAACTTGCCGGACTATGTAGGAAAGGCTAGGATTGGGCTGGAACATAGTGCTGCCTTTAGTCGCCTGAATGATGTTTCGCAATACTGATTCCAACGGAAGGTGTCTTTCTCAGTGGTCTGCCGATGGAGAGGCGCGGCAATGTGGCAAATCCCTCAACAAATCGCCTGTAGTAGGATCAGAGGCCCAAGAATTTTGGCAGTTCATGCTTGTCTCTTGGGACTGGCCAATCACGGATGGCTTGTCCTCGTTGGTGCGGATTCCTGACTCGGGAACGACGTGGCCCAAAAACTCTACTTCTTTTTGGAAGATGGAACACTTCTTCGGGTTGAGTCTCAGGTTGGCTTTAGTAATTCTGGAGAATACTTCGTCCAGGTTCTTCAGATGGTTGTCGAATGTCTGACCCATGACTAGAATGTCATCGAGGTATACTAAGCACGTCCTCCATGTTAACCCGCTCAGTACATACTCCATTAGTCTCTCAAATTTAGCGGGTGCATTACATAACCCAAAGGGCATGACCGTGAACTGAAACAGCCCTTTACTGGTGGAGAACGCTGTCTTCTCTCTGTCGTTTGCGTGTAGACTAACCTGCCAATATCCACTTTTTAGGTCTAGTGTGGAGAACCAACGAGAGCCTGCTAGTGTTGTTAGAGTGTCATCGATTCCGGGTAGTTAGTAGCTGTCTTTCTTCGTGACATCATTTAGCTTCCATCCTTCTTTTTAACTAGCACGACGAGAGCAGACCATGGGCTGATGGATGGCTCAATAACTCCAATATTCTGTTCCGTTCGACCGGGACTTCTGGCTGGAGATTTTGCTACAATTTTTATGGAGGTCGATGAGCTGTTAACGGGCCGTGACAATACAAATTCCCCATTTAGGAATCGAAGAACATCATATCTCGGGTCGAACATAAATCCATGCTGGCTGATTAGGTCCATTCCCAGTATAAAATCGTCCTCAATATTCGCTGCCAGTACCCTATGCCGGATCATGTTGTCCCTTATCTGTAGCACGACATCTGCCTCACCCTATATTGACATGGACTCGCCGGTGACTGTTCTGAGCTGGATGTTACTGTTAACTGGCCGGATTTCTGATGACCTCAAAACCCTGGACGTGGCAATGGACACAGCGGCGCCGGTGTCGATAGTGATGGTAATTGCTCGGCCATTGATGGTGCCCCTGATGATAAAGTTTTGTGGGCATGTAGATGGTTAGTCAGCATTCGCCCCTTTATGCTGACTGGCTGACGGTCCCTGGACATGAGGCTGTTCTGTTGGTTACCCCTGGTCGGTGATCGTTCAGGTGGCCTCACTCGACAATGACGTTGAAAGTGTCCAGTCCGTCCACAGCGGTAACATGCCCCTCTGGTGGCAGCTCTTTGTGACCATTCTAATATTTTGTTCAGACCAGCCAGCAGCGCTTGAAATGGCTCTCTGACTCTTCCTGGTTGAAGGAAACTGCTCGGGCCCTCGGCTTGGACATGTTGCATGACGGCCTCTACTTCCAAAGCCCGAAGTAGAGCTTCATTACTCTTCTTGAAGCCACTCAGTCTTAAAACTCTTTGTACTTCCACATCTCTGATGCCGTTTATGAAACTCTGTGTGGCCAACTGGCCTTTCGTTTCCCTGGCAGGTCTGGGTAGGACAAGTGTACTAACCGTCTAATCTCTGCTTCGAATTCTTGGAGGCTTTTACCGGATCTTTGCGTTTTCCCACTCAGTTGGACTTGGTATACCTGGCTCAAGGATTGATTGTCGTATCGTTTGTCCAGGATGGAGATGATCTTGTCGAAATTGCCTTGTTTATCGACTGGAATGCTTTGGAGGTGTTCTAGGGCCGGACCCCTTAAGGAAATTACCAGAGAAGTAGATTTTTCTTGATTATCTCATCCATTAGCTGTAGCCTCAAATTGTTGTTTATACATGGGCCAAGATGAACTGCCGTCGAATGCGGGTGGTTTATTAAAGGAAACTTTGGTACTCAAGGTGTGCTGGTATTTTCCTCGTTGTAAATCCTGTTGCATTTTTTTGATTTCTGTTTCTAACTTGTTTTGGATGGCACTGATTTTATCTTGTACTTCACTTACTTCACTTACTTCACTTTGTACTGTGTTTTTAATGGAACTGATTTCAAATTTCACCTGGCTCTGGATGGAATCGATGTCATCTACATTGATTTCAAGACCCTCCACATTACTTTTTAGGATCTTTATGTCGTCGTTTATATCTTTTATGTCTGATTCAACTATTTGCATTCTTTCATTAACTGTTTCATTAACTTGCGATACTATTTGCATTAATTGTTCAAATTGCAATTGTCTTTTTTCTTGCGTTTTGCCTTGTTTTTCTTCAAATATCTTAAATTCATTTTGTCGTTTTTCTTCTAGTAATTTGAATTCATTTTGTCTTGTTAATTCAATTTGATCTTGTTTTTGTTCAAATATTTTAAAATCATTTTGTCGTTTTTCTTCAAATTTCGAGAATAATCCTTTCAAAAAATTTAGTTGTTTTTCTTACATCGTGGAAACAAGATTTTGTTGTTTTTCATCATCTCCTTCTTGTGACGTTTTTCCAGAATTTGGGCTATTTTTTCGTCTAGTCCCTCCGGAACCTGCTTGACTATTTTTTTGGTAGTTTCGTCCATTTTTTCCATACTACGGGTTTTCATAAATCAAATTAGGATTTTAACCGCACTTAATCCTGCACTTCTGATCACCAAATTGTTATAAATTTCGTGGGTCCAATTAAAATTATACAACTAATATTCACTTTCACTTTTCTAGATATTTTATTTATATCAAATCATATCGAATAGCTGATTCAAATCACAATAACATTACAATATACGCTCGTCATCTCTGCCTAACTGACTGGTCCAATTAAGGATTCTCGTGCAATCAATCATCAATTCTACAGCTGCCGAGTCATTTCGAGAACAAATTTTTCCTAAAAGCGATCGGGGTCGTACTAAAATCAAACCAGGGCCGGCTTAAGGAAATTTCGTTACAATATCCCAGTTTTGTGTATATTTGAGACTTCATATATGTGTGGTGATTTGTGTAATAGTAAGTTGATTTCTTTCTGAAAAACTGAATTCGTGTTTGTGTTGGGAAGTACAATTTCTCTGGCAATTCACCTTCTTAATCATTGGGAAACTACTTAACTAATAATACGTTTGTTAATTTCAAAAATTAAGGCATGAAACTCAAATATTATTAGATTTTATTAAATTGACTAACAGCTGCTTAGTCAAGAAAGACCAAACATTTTGAAGTTGTTTCTTACATTACATAAAAATTAGTTGCGTAGCCACCCGAACTATAATTTTGGTTGTTTTTAATTTGATAAAAGCTTCAATCTGATTTACATGAGTAAGAATTTTCACTCAAAATAAATTAAATTTCCATTTTCTCTTGCCAGCAAACACTTTTCCCACAAGCCTAATTAGTTTATTAACGACAACTAATTTAGGACTCTTATTGCCAAGGATGGCACAATTTTCCAGACGTAAAATGAATAGTCCATTAGACTTCTTAACGCAATTATTGCTTGACTTCTTTTCTTCCGAAAAAGTACTTATTTCTCTTTGAGGTAATAAAATTAATTTTGTGAAAGATTAATTTTGTCGAGTACACTTTTCTTTTGATGGTTTTATAGCATACGAATTATTATATATAAATTTATATTTTGTCTGTAATTTGGTAATAATTTTAACATAACATGATTTTGCTGATTTATATGTTAGGATGTAGGAGATATGTAAAAAAGATTTTTAGGAAAATATTATCTCTGTATTTTTTGACATGTACTTTTAATTTGGGCAACAATGACAATAATACTTAATTCAGTGCTTTTGTGAATAATGAATGAATTAATTACCCTCAGGAAACCAGCATATCCTTACAGACCGACATATCCAACAAACTCAAGGTCACCAAAATGATATTGAAGAAAAAAAGTTCATTAGAAATTACAACAATATGAGACATAATTCGGATTGACATGAAAGTTGAGAGATGGAAAAAAGAACTTCATTTTCGATAACAAAACAACATGCATGTCCAGCATTGAAGTAAGTTCTAATTGAAGCTACTGCATGGAATCCTTGCTGCCTGAGTCATCTTTTTTAACGTCAAATGAAGGTTTTTTTACGAATTTATAGAAAGGTACACTTTTATTGATTATTGCCAGCAGTTTTAAGTTTGCGATTTGGTGCTTTTCTAAGCGATGAATCAATAGTACAGATTAGTTATGAAGAAGTTTTATAAGAGATTTGCTTTTTAGATTGAAAACCCTTAAAAATGTTATTAAAAATAAATTGGAAATTATTTTCATATGAGACCAACCACCTTCTATATTTTTAAAGTCAAATGTAAATCTTTATAAAGTAAAACTCAATATGCTAAAGCAGAAAATAGTCTTATTTTGCGTAAACAAAGTAAAAGGAGTAAAAATCTTAAATGATTAAAATGTACACAGGACAAGAAAAATCAATTTTGATATGCTTTAAAAAATTGGCGATTTCAAATACGTTTGCAAGCCTTCCTTGTAGGCTATACGATTTGTATTATGTATAACACGTTGTCCAGCTGAGGCCAAAAGCAGCTAAGATACAAAGGTAATAACTCTTTCCTGTCCACGGTTTTGGGATGCTTCAAAGGCAGTCAAAATTTATTACTGAATTTCACACGAGGACAAATTGGTTCCCATCCATTAAGAACGACTAAATTAAGTTCCTTTGGAAATAAATTACACCGATAAAAAATATGGCAACACATTCGCTTAGGTAAAGAGCAAATAAAAAACACTTTCAAAAATTCTCTAGACAGGGCAACTAAAATAAAAGCGTTATATTTTAGGTTTAATGATAGTTAATGCACTAGAAAACTTAGTTCTTTTGTTAGAATGGTATATGAAAGAAAATCTCTGTAGTCTTTCTCAGATCAGGGAAGCAGAGATTTGGAGCTAACTTGAGATGGACTAAGTTGATTACCATTGGGAATAAAATTATGAAGAAAGTGCACTTAGTAAGAAAAACGTGGGGGGAACGTTCAACGCAATATGTCATTTCTGCAAAAATTATTCTGTTCGACGTAATTGATCCAAATCCAGTGGTCTCGAAATTTGTGTAGAATCTGCGGTGACATGAAGATCTGCCAAACAATTCCTACGCGTTTGAGACAAAAAATTAAGACACACTCTTGTGCCGGCACGCTATTGGTTAGCAACATGTGCAAGTTGAGGTAATCGCAGGAGAAATTCAAACGTCAGCGCCACCTTTCCTCCAGTAGCGGAAGCGAAATCAGGAAATTGAAATTCTCAACCCCTAGCGCTACCTGTCCTCGACTAGCATCGGTATCGGCGCCCTTTCCCAGACAGGCTCCTTCTTTCTCGGCTACCGCAAACTTCTGTTGTCTGCCCGCCCTCTATTGGAGACTTCTGGTGTCGATCATGCAGCTATTCCGTGCTATCATGGAGAAGTTACAATAAATGGTAAAAATACCACCAGTTTGCGGCGGCAAATGTGAGAAAAAACATTCCCAGGGATCGAACATAGAAAATTGTTTTGTAAATTAAATCCTCGACTATACGAACAAACAAGGCTTTGACAAAATTCCCTTCAAGCTAGTACATACCTCCCAACGGTTCATTTGGAGAAGCCGCCACTCGGTTTAAAAAAACATCCATCGAACGAATGGCGGCAGCAGTAGGCTTGTGTAAAAACGAACGACACAAATGAATAGTCTTATTGGCACAGCCATGTTGGAACAGAAAAATGATAACAGATATCAATTTACTATCACCACTGTTCCATATAAAAATATTGATCTAAATAAAACAGTATCGGACTTATAAATCTTATTATTTATTAAATTTTCTCAAGATTTGATACACCACATCATAAATTGACGTTCAATTTCAATTCGAGTATCATTTGCATCTTTATCTATAATCAAAGAATCAGATACACAAGGTAGATGTCTCTAACACTGATGAAATCTAAGTGGGCAGTGTTCAATATATGCGGTAAGTTCACACATGTGGATAGGCATAATACAGGGTTTATTCCAGAATAGGAAAATGGGCAAATGTAATTAAACTTTAAGCAATGTTATTAGTTAGTTGGTTACACTACTCATGATTTCAGTGAATATATAGGGAAGTGTGTGTGGAACCAACGAAAAAAAATTCTAATAGGTTTGTAGTACTAATCTGAGACAGCAAGAACAGAAGTCCGGAAGGTTCAACGAATGGATCAGTGTAAAGAGATAGAAGGGGCACTGTTAATCGCCACCAGTCACAGCCAACGGATGTTATCTAAACGGGAGTAGGAGAACGAAAAAAAAATGTAAGCTGCCAACATGGGCTACGAGTCTCGAAATTATAAAAAATTCTCTTGAGGACATATCATGCCCTGCTATCAGTTAACTGATTACATTATAAAGGCTATAGCGACTAGTTCTTAATACGAGCATACTTTCAATACTAAATAAACAGCAGTCGTTTAGGAACCACTCGTTTCGGTCAGCTGTCTTGTATCCAACTCCGTTTGGATGGTGACGAACACCATATCATTATCTTCCTCGAGTCAAAGGAATCAGTGTTTGTTCAATAACAATCTTCATCGTTGATGTAGAGTCCTTAAAGTACGGAGATGCGATCATTTATTTATGCAATGGAATTGCAACAATTAATGATGAAAAAGGATGGTATTTACACAAATTATACAGCATTTTAGCTTGAAATTCATATTCACTATCTACTATCCGCAAATAAGCGACCCTGTTATCAGGAAATACTACTACTGTGCAATTACTTGGTTCTACAGATTACTGAAATCGTATATTGCAAGTATACTGTAACAAATATTAGCATTTCTATAGCTATATTCAGATGTCTTCAATTTCCTTGAGTTATCGTTTGTGTTCTACAAATTTCATTGCTTTGTTAAAGCAATTATCACCACAACGGTTCCAGCCTCGACAACTTTAAACGAATTAAGTCCTGTTATAAGCTTTACCACAACTTATTTGTCAACAATGTAACCAGCTGAACATTTGTTGCTCCTATCAGTTCCTTATTGATTTTGTCTCTCTATAAAGGTCTTTGTCGACCTCCCTTTTTTGTACCCAATGGACCCTAAATAGTTATCTTTCGTAACCAGCTTTTTTTTCTCGATATACTCCAGTAAACTCTTTTCAACCTTCATTCCTCTCCTAAGTTCAGCGTTTCTTATCCTTTCTAGTCTAGTTTTTACAACACAGCTCCCCCAAAAGTACATCTCTGTGGCTATAATGGCATTTCTGTTTGTTAATAGCCCATAGAATAGAACACACCAGTAAATTATTATTTGTTCTTTGTGGTAGTAATAATAGGAAAGTCTGTGCTATGTCCCCAAAATTGGAAGGTCAGACTAAGAGATGTATGACTTATAAAATGCCTTCGTTCCTATGGAAATTTAATTTCAAATGTCAGTCCAATATGAAAGAATACTAAAAAATATCTATCAAAGCAGCAGCAAAATGTATTTTACGACACAGATCACCCTGCCATATTTGAAACGTTAAACGTGTGTCAAATCAACAACGACAATCTATCCTTCCATCCAACTTTATTTGAATATGTCAGCTACGGCCGAATTTATTCCGTTGTAACATATGGAAAGCCATTTTTGACTTTCATATTGAGATAGCACACAAATATGAATATGAATATCTCTGCCCTAGTGATGTTGAGTGGCATTTTTCTTTCACCAGGTATGTTATATATCACTGTCGGCTTATCAAACAGACGGAATTGACATTTCTTGCAAAACGTTTTTAACATGCTGCTTTTCATTATCATTAGTATTCGGATGTCATGATTAGAGGAAAAACAAATTTCCTGGGAGTTACAGGTGAAATATGCGGGCCGCACTTTATTTGAACCAGGTGTCATTTAAACTGAATTATATTTATGCCTAAAGAGTCTACGGCTGGAATAAATAGTGGAACTCGAGATTGCGTTTATATAAATTACCTAAAATATGATTTAATATAGTAATGATTCATTTTTACTGTGATGAGCTCAGTCCAAGGATCTGACGTAGTTACTAAAGTTAAAGCAATTGATGTCTGCTACAATGAGATGTACATATATGGTAAACACAATTTGTGATAATTTGCTTTAAAAAAAACTTCAAATGAATTTGTAATGATATGCCTGAATGAGTACAAATTGAAAAGTTTTGCAAATCTGGTGGAATCAGTGACTATTTACTGTTAAATACTGACATTTAAATTTAGAAATTTGTGTACCGATTTTATGTAAGACTTACTTAGACGGTTACGGATTTTTGCTTTTATTTTACGGAATTTCTAAAAACCGGTATATTTTATGTTATGGAGTAAGTGGGCCTAGTGCAAGTTGGACTCGATATAAAGGTTCCCCATACGACCTATGAGATTTATTATAATATAGGTCAATAATAATATATATTTCCTATTTCAGGCAAGGAGTTTCTTATATTTTCATTAATATCTCTTGAGCTACGAATATTCAGTTTCCAAAAATATGCATTTTATTTCTCACAACGAGCCTTTTCATTTGATTTGCTCCATGGTATGCTTGATTTGTATATAAATATATATTTAATGCGCCCAAAATTACGTTTTTTTTTTAATTTTATAGTTTCGGAGATACAGAGAGGTATTGTATCGATTTTTGGTAATTTCTTTTAAACAAATTATTTTATAAATATGAAAAAAATATGTGTATCCCTCATAATAAACATTTTCATTTGATACATTATTAACATGAGACGTTGGATAAAATTTTAATATTCTGTATTATATATATTCTATGATTTGCGCCCCAAAACAAATATTAGGGCTTTTCCTTATTTTTCCTGTAAAGCCCAAGCGACGACATATATCTCTATCGAAAAACAATTAAAAAGATCAAGGAATGGACAATTTTTGTATATTTTTGTTATTATCTTTTAAACAAATTATTATTAAAATATGAAAACTAATATTTGTATTTCTCATATTGAGTGCTTTTATTTGATATTTTGATATATTACATGATGGATTTGGAAAAAAATAATTTTCTGTTTTTCATTTTATTTTATAATTTACTCCCAAAACTAATCTTGGTGTTTCTACTTATTTTTCCTATAAAGTTCTACAATCTCCAGTTTGTGGCAACATTTTAAGTCTTTTAGTTTCGAAGATAAAGTGGAGAAGGTATAGATTTAAGTACCTATTTGTGTGTAATATATTTTAATAAAATTATTTCAAAGTATAAAGGGTTGTATTTATATTCCTTATAATGAGCCCTTTCATCTGATGTATTATATGATCTATTTGGCACAATTAAATTTTTTCACTTAATTAAGTTATTGCCCACTAAAATTTATATTATATTACTTTTCTGTAAAGCTCAAAAGAGGCCTTTTAATTTTTTTGCAAAATAGTTCTTATAGTTTCATAGACAAACAAAGGGGGGAGTGGGTTGATTTTTGTATATTTTGATAAAATCTATTAAATAAATATTTTTTTAAATATCAACAAAATATATTTATATTCCTCAAAATAATCCCCTTCATTTTCACAATGCCGTTTAATTTATAAAAATAGGTTGAATCATTTTGGAGTAATCGTAACAATGACAATGTTACTCCATTTTGTTTCTTATGTTAATACGGAAAATCCTAATCTAAAATGAATTAACTGACTTTTCTCCGAATATTTTAAGATTAAAACTCAATTATTAGAAAAGGAAATTAGTTCTTCCTCTTTATTCGAAGTTACATTAAATACAGCAGTATTCATTATCACAAATGAATTACGTCCCTAACAAATTTTTTTTGTCTAAATTTGGGAAATCATGAATAATTCTCTCCCTTAATGTTGTCAAATGGTCAATAACAACTTTGTGAATACTTTTATTATAATCTTTTGGGACTGTTACTGAAACTTTATTATAAAAAATAAGTAAAATGTCTGACAAGTAAGCTAGTTTACCACACCATCTTGAAATGGTTAATCTCACAACGTTTCAATATCTATCGATCTGCTCTCGTCGTCAGGTAATTAGGTATGCGGTGCTCGTTAACCCTGGTGTCTAGTGGTCGCTTAGTCTCCCCATTATAGATAATATCAGAAATTTTTCTAACCAATAAACAACAAAACAATAAAATGTGAGAATCCCGAACGTCACTGTCTCAGAAAAATGCCCGACCAATTTAACTGTTGACGCCATACACCTCGTGTTTACCGGAACGGTTGGCACGATAACCGTCAAAATTCAGACTTCGCCTGAAATTTTGGAAGTGCAAAAACGACGTACTTGTTCATACACCTCGTTTTTATGACATTTTTACCTGAACGTTTTTAACCGTCGGGTAAAAACGGCAGAGAAGAATGAGGTGAGTGGGACCCTTTATGTCCTTCATGGACGATAACTCAGTTAACATTAAAAAAATAACGCATATCTAATTCAAACGGATTTTGATCGCGATTCCAGACTTTGAGTTGAAACAAAAAACGCAATATATGCACAATATAAACACACCTAATTGTACAGCCGAAAGCAGGTTGACTGGTGTAAAGGACAACCAATAATCTAGGCATATTTTCAAAATTTGTTTACTTCACTTTGTCTCCATTGCAAATACTTCTCTGTTACAGAAAATAAGTGATGAGGGAACACCCCAATGAACAGACACAATAATACTAGCTGTATAATTTATGGAGAGGTAAAACAGATAACACAAGACAGCGCACTTTCCTGCAGATGGGTTCAACAATTTTAAAACAACGAGTTAAGTTTTTTCTGCCTTTTTCTTAAAGTTCTCCAGCCCAAGTTGTAACGCCATTGCCCTCAATATTTCCGGTAAATCGCGGCCCCAAAGTTTAAACTCAGTATTCGTGTCGATCCATACCAATAGGTTGATCGTATATCTCTCGATAACGTTTTCCATTCCTGTCACTCCACTATAAGCAATAAAACAGGATAAAATATAATTAGGAAGTTCGGTTCAGCTAATAGCCGTCAGTTTTACGGCTGTCAGACCCTTTTCGTAACCCGACATTTCAGTTGGTTTGTGTAGCATGTTACTAGTAAATTTGGATTCTTAACGGTCATGAGTAGATTTTGGAAATTGGAAATAGTTCGCAGTATTACTTACGAGGCTGATTTCAAACAGTAAACTAATTCGTATACTTAACAAATATCTAATGATACCCAATATGAGGGTAGATTTCTAAAACGTTTTAAATGCCGAAAATGCTGAAAGGGCTTTTTGTTATTTAGAGTGTAACTAATCTTTATAGAATTTGCTACAGAGGCAGGAAACTCTGTTAATTAATCTCAGGGTAATCGTTATATTGTAAAATGAAGTTAAATCTTCAACTGAATACGTTTGCAGCGTTTCATGGCTGTTTGCGAAATAATTTGAGATATCAAAATGTACAAAATAGAAAACTGACTCGTATCTGTTCTGCAGTTTATGAAGTTGATGGTTTTGCGTTCGGTGTCGACCTATATTTCGATTAGTTGCACTAATTTATGGATATAAATGAAGTATTTCAATACCAGTTACCAATAGGTTTTAGAATACAAAACATCATAATCATTTATTTGACAAATTGTAATTTTCAGTTGAATGCTGTCGAACATTTTATTAAATCTTTTTCAAATTATATAGTTTATTGTTTTCCAGATAGAATTTCGATTATTATTTGAAACAGTTTAAGGAATTATTTTCGCACCAGATGCCAACTTATTGTTTCTGGTGTACCTAAGGAATTTTTGCTAAACTAAAGGAGGAATTGTATGAATATAATTTTGGTATCGATAATCATGGTTGTACCCGATGTTCTCGATTTGTCGTTGAGAAACAAGGCTATTTTCTATATCAGGATGATTTGGTTAAATTTTGCTAATAGAATTAACGTTTTGATGTGATGTTTGTCATGGTGTTTTGTAGTTCACCCTTCTCAAACTTTTGGCAGC
This sequence comes from Octodonta nipae, assembly GCA_034190945.1. NCBI lineage: Eukaryota > Metazoa > Arthropoda > Insecta > Coleoptera > Chrysomelidae > Octodonta > Octodonta nipae. The sequence continues at coordinate 78,803,793 of CM067216.1, forward strand.
TCTAAAAATTTAGCATATGTACGAGGGCTGCCTTTTATATTTCGGGATTGGACAACCCTAGTGTTGCAATCTGACAACTGACAGCTCTATCGTAAAGTTTGATATTTTTGAGGTTATACGTACTCAGAACGTTTTGACATACGAGTGCTATGTGTTGTTTACAGTAACTTAAAGGATTCAGCTTGGCCAGAAAATGGAATTAAATCGTGAACATTTTCGTGCGATTATTTTTTACAACTTTCGACGTGGATTAAAAGTCAGCAAGAGTGCATGGATGAATTAATTTAATTTTTGGCGATGAAACTTCATCAAGGACCACTGTTTATCGATGGTATGGTGAATTCAATCGAGGTCGTAGTTCCCTCCAAAACGAATTTCATGAAGGTCGTCCAAAAACAGTTGTTGTTCCGGAAACCATTGATGCTGTGCGCGAACTGATATTGCAAGATCGTGATGTGACCTATCGTGAGATTGAGTCAACCTTACACATTAGTGGGACCAGCATACATTTAATATTGCATAAACATTTGAATGTCAAAAAAATTTGTTCGCGTTGGATCCCACACAATTGTCAATCGTTCAAAAAAAAAGACTAGTGTCGATTGGTCGAAAGAAAAGCTCAAAAAATACGATCGCGGTGCTTCAAAACACATTTATGAAGTAGTGACAGGTGACGAATCGTGGATTTACGCGTATGAGCCCGAAAGTAAACAGCAGTCGACTGTATGAGTGTTTCAAGGTGAGCCGAATCCAACAAAAGTTGTTGGCGCACGTAGCACTTCCAAGCAAATGATCGCTTGTTTTTTCGGAAAAACTGGACATGTCGCAACCGTACCACTAGAACAACGCAGAACAGTCAATTCTGAGTGGTACACAACCATTTGTTTGCCAGTTGTCTTCCAAGAAATGAGGAAAACCAACCGCCGAAGACGGATCACTCTCACCACGACAATGCGAGCTCTCACACATCGGCTCAAACAACTGCATTTTTGACCACTCAAAACATCGATTTGATGAGTCATCCGCCATATAATCTTGACTTGTCACCAAATGACTTCTTTTTATTCCCATACGTAAAAAGCAAACTAAGAGGTCAACGTTTTTCGACACCTGAAGAAGCGGTTGCTGCGTTCAGAATGCATGTTTTGGAGATACCTCAATCAGAGTGGAAAAAGTGCTTCGACAATTGGTTCAAACGCATGCAAAAGTGTATAGATCTTCATGGGGAATATTTTGAAAAAAAAATAAAGCGATTTTCGATGATTAATATTTGTTTTTGTTCTCTAATCCCGAAATATAAAAGGCAGCCCTTGTACCCATATGTATCGTCAGTTTGTCACATATCGAACCGTTTCTGTACAAATTTTAAATTTGATTGCTTCTGGAAACCAACTTTCAACATTCTAAACATAACTCAAGAAGTTCCTAAGTGAACTTGAGTGGCTGTAGTTTTTTGAGGTTCAGTAGTTTTGTACGTTTCCCCGTTATGTGGCATATAAGGAGACTAGCATGGTAACCGCTGAATCATGTTTATACCATTGTAGGTACTACAAGAATAACAGCACCAGTCAGATTTTACATGATTGGCAAATTATATAGTTGTACGCTGCAGTGCGCAATACTGTCCGTCAGACAAATACAGTAAAATAATTCCACTAAAAAATTTAAGATTAAAATAAATTTTAATTCTTCGCAAATACGCTGTTATAAATAATTTCAGTAGCAATATATTATATTATTCTCAGAAACTAGAACATAACAATACTTTGAAAAAGAACACAAAGGAGAGAAAACTCAATACATTTTGTATCACAATGGAAAGGTAAAAGCAGGGTTTCCGTGGGGGGCAACGTTATGTTTCAGATCTTGTTTGTGTCAAACTTACTCGAATAGAGGCTCCTCTTAAGGTTTTGGATACATAGTATTTCCTGAACCATTACCGCAAAAATAGTAGATCTGAGGTTTATTCGCCATCCTCCTGAATGTATTTTGAACAAGTCGTTGAAATATTTTAACGTGAGATCTCGTCGAAATAATATTCTGTTGAAGCTTTTAAAATTTATAGCTTTCGCTATTTTGTGAGAATATTAATCTCAGGCAGTCTAATAAGCTTGATGTTGCTATTCCCTCTATGAAAATATCTTTTTTTTTCAGGCGTTACTAAAAGTGAATGTCCAAATGAAAACACAAAACATAAGGATTGGGCTGCTGTATGAACTATTTATTTACTTCCGAACCCCCAAAATATTTTCCAGTATAACAATACAATCTATAGTTTTCAGATATGTTGTTGGTCTTATTATTTTTATAGCGCCTTTAGTCAGTCTTCCTAAAGTGGTCATCTTATGATTTCAATCATCATATAGACAATCCATAATCATGTCGATTCACTGTCAACTCAGTAGCTTTTCTACCAATCACACCTAATGGTCTTTGCATACACGTCGGATTTTAACCAATCGTTTTTCTACGGCCGTCGCGTCGCCCAAAGAAATTCGAACGTTTACACACTTGAAAAATCCGTCGCTGGCGTGATACCTGAATTTCATATAATAATAGCCCATAGAAGATACTCAAACAAATGGCACAATCATATGATGCCGTTTAATACTTCTCTGCTCAAGTAACCATGGATGGTAAAGAAACGTGTCTGTGAAGGTTCATTTGCTTACGTAGAGCACTATTGGAATTTGACAGAAAAAAATCCGTTGGTACATTGTGGGACATGATGGAGGAAAATTTTAAAATTTTCCAATCGTTTATTTTTCCGTCTAATCAGTAAGCCCTCATTTGACTCAGTGATTTACTACTGGGGCCGGATTCTCGAACAATTCGACTGCTCTACCACCCGAATTTCTGAGTAAGTCCTATGAAAAATTTAGATAAATGAAGTTTACCCCATATATTAAACTACATTTAAGTCAATTTTCATAAGATATACCTCCTACTTCGAATGGTAGAGCCGTTAATTGGTTTCATGGATTGGGGCCCTGTATTGAGGGCGACGGTGAAAAAAAGGTTAAAAAAGAAAGTCCTTTGTGCAAAGAATGTTTTCTTTAGTTTCATGTCTATATACTAATAAAAGATATATTTGTGTCATGATTGAACACAATAACTACTATCTTTCTCAGACATTTTAATAATATAAACGCAATATTCATTCAAAAAAGAGATTTATAGGAAACCAACTCTCCCCAAAAGATACCTAACAGGTACCAGTAAACTCGCATGCTATAGTATAATTAAATTAAAATATATATTTTTGTTACTTGCTAGTTTGTCCTTCAAATTTTGTTTAGGTTTTCTTGGATATTTTTTTCAAAATTGTTGGCTACGAAGCTTCGAAGATAACTAGTAAATGACGGGATTTTCTTATATTTTCCGTAATATCTTTTAAACTATGAGTTTTCAAGATGATAAAAGTCCAGAGAAACTTGGAGGAACAAGTTACATTGTTATTTATTTTCTACCAGCTTCAAACTAACACATGTTTACTTAGTTTTATAGTTAGCCCATTCGAGAATAAAATTTTGGGCTCAGCAGTTTGGGCGATAAACGGCAAATGCATAGATATTTGTATATTTTCGTTAGTATTTGTTAAAGAAATTAAATGAGCAAAAACATAAATATTTTTTATTGATACACCTAAATAAAAACATTATCAGGATCTATGGAACGATGAAACGTAACATGTATTTGTTAACCACTGTTTTAGATCCAATAGATATGACAGGAATTCAATATGCATTGTGAAAAACAAAGAACAGAGAAGCCCCTGATCCAGGCGGTGTCAACTCTGAACTTATAAAATATAATGGCATTATTCTACACCTACGATTGCTGCATTCATCGAATTGTTCTGGATAAATCTTGATGTACCTGATGAATAAAAAATCGCTAAGTTATTACTTTGTTTGTTTTTAAATGCAACTTAATAAAAGAGAGAATTATAGGGGAAAGAGTTTTCTAAACGCTGTTTGTAAACTGTAGAGTAAGATTGTCAACCCGAGACTTGAAACTATCTCAGACGTTATACTATTAGAAGAACAGGTAGGCATCCGTAAAGGAAAGTCCTGTATTGACGATGTATAGTATAAAACAAATTATTCAAAAGTGCAGATAATTGAATCTAGAGACACACATAGCCATTATATACTACAATAAAGCCTTTGATCGAATCCACTGAGATAACTTCCTGCATATAATGGAAAATGCCTGCCGAGAAATAAGACTGAAAACCAGAATGCATAGGGCGCTATAGTCCCAGCCCCAGATAATAAAAAACGACGACTTTTAGTGTCAGCATTCCAAATACCATAAAAAGAGTTTAAATTGTAACATTTCATAATTTCCTATCACAGCAACTATCGTTATTTTGTTAGGAAAGCAGATTTTTTTTATTAAAACTGAGTTGCCCTGAAATGTTCTTCAGATAAGTCGGTGAATTTGCAACTACAAACATCTTAGATCGTAACATTGTTCAAAATAAAACATTTTTATAAATACCTATACTACATTTTTTCTCAATTTAGTTTTCTAATAATTCACAAGGATATTTTATTGCCGATTAGCATGCAAGAACTCACAGCAAAAATAAAGGAAAGCAGTTCATTGACGATTTACGCCAAGGAATGATTGGCATGATTGACGCTAATATCTTCTGAAAAAAATTAAATAACGGAAATCTAAAAGAGGTTTTTCACCAAACACAGTTAGTTGATTTTTATTGATTACCACTTCAAAACAGAATGTTTAATTTATATAATAATTCCTAACAAGTAATGAAGAAACTCAATTAAAAAACTCATTAATGGTAGTGTTTTCATTATTAATTAGGGTTTCCTTTCCTCGAAATGATTTTTAATTAAAAAATAAATTCATTTGTAATATAATAAGAGACATTTTTTGAAATTCCCATGAAGGGCTATTCATAAATTACGTACAACAATAACACCTCCATAAAAATACCTTATAAAAACATTTAAGCCCCGCCCGTTTCGTTAATTAAAATCATTTGAAATATTAACTAATTACTTATTATTTTTATTTTTTATTTATTTAAAATTATTTCATAAAAATAAAATCATTTGAAATATTAACTAATTAATTATTATTATTAAAATTAAAATTAAAACTTTCATAAAATTATTAGTTATTATAAATGAGGAAAACTGTAATTTATTTTCCATTTAAAAAATATGATAAAAAGTTGATCATTGATTCAGTCTTCACTTCATGAAAATTCATTTTTAAGATTAATTAAAAACAACAAACACTTGATTGAATTTTCACTTTTTATTTATTTTTATTTGACATGTGTTTCGCCAACTCGGGCTTCTTGAGAAATTGGAAATACAATGAATCCTAAATATATATCCTAACAAAGAAATTTAACATAGGGTAATAAAATAATTAAAGGTGTCGTCATAATTCTGTGAAATTTCAGAGGAAGAAGGTCAAATAAATTATACATTTATGAAAAATTGTTTGCAACAGAAGTAGATAATATAATACTATTTAGAAATATATATTGAGATTAATTAAAGGAGATGAATTGGTATTAGTTTGACCATTAAGAGAATCCGAGAATTTTTGTTTTTGTTGATTTCGAGGGATTCAAGAAGATATATATTTTTTACTTTTGTTTTGTTAATGTAAAATTTCCAATATATGTTGAGGTATATGATTATCTTTTAAAAAGGGATCAGTAAATGTAGATTTATTGTGATTTTGATTTTCAAAAGCTTAGTGTGTTCACGCCATCTTGAATTGAAAGATCTTCCAGGGTGACCAATATAGAAGTTGGGACAACTCCCACAGTTCAAACTACAGACATCAGAGTTAGAATTTTTGTAAGTCTTGTCGTTATTATTTTTTATATGCCTAGATAAATTGTTATTTGTATATATGGTTCTGGTCTGTCAACACTGACAGACTTTTTGTGAGGAGGTTCCATTGAATGTGAGAATATGTTATAATTTAAGTATGGGATTGGGGTTAGTGGGATATACTTCTATTATAGCAATTTTCTTTAATTTTCTATTTAATAAATTGTCAATAAGTTGAGTAGTGTGTTGTTGACGGCCATGAACTTGAAAGAATCAAAGTCATAGATGAGCTGTGATCATACAGTTACATAAAAAAATTTAAAATCCCCCCCCTCTGCAACGGTTAGTAACATCTGACGGTAGTCCTCTTCTGCTTTCAGCGTAACATAATTTATGAATTTCCCCTGATGTTTACGTCTAGTGACTAATTTTCTTTAGTAATACTTATTTGGGATATAATAATAACTAATAATGATGTCGAAAGCACATATTTGTCTAAAAGTCATTAATAAACGCTGATAGAAACCCTAAAGTATTTAAGTTATGTACTTTTGAGAATACTAAGCAATTTGTGAAACTTTTCTAAAGAGTTCTATATCCCAGGAAATGTAGTCTTTACAACTCAGTTTTGAATCCAAATTTTTATGCTACATTGTTAGAATAATAAGTACAATAGGTCAGGTATTTCATTGTTAACACCTCAATTGACAGAAAAATATGAACAACGTAAAAAACTCTCAAACTCAAAAAAGAATTACTGAAGAAGTTTGAAATAAATATATATATTGGAATTCAGTTAACACAAAGATGGCAGAACCTCTATTAAAATCGTTGAATTAAAAACGGAAAAAACGGACAGAACTCTTTGCAGAAAAATAACCAAATTTAACTAGTTGAATTGAATGATAATACCAAGACGAAGATAAGCTTTTTAAAGGGAACAGTAACCTTTTAGTTGTCTTCTAAACGTTGTTTGTGGCATATTCTTGATTATTTTTATGTTTTTTTGGGCAATAACACCACAATCGAAATAAAACGACGTATATTAATGGAAAACCAAACGTTTCAAAGTCTATTCTGACTTCGTTGTCAATGGCTGTATATTTATTTTCATTTTGCAATTTAAATCAATAAATATACAGCCATTGACAACGAAGTCAGAATAGACTTTGAAACGTTTGGTTTTCCATCAATATATGTCGTTTTATTTCGATTGTGGTGTTATTGCCCAAAAAAACATAAAAATAATTAAGTAACCTTTTAATACGAACATGAAAGACAAACAACAAAATTCAGTTAAATCTGTATAAAGTTATCAAGAAGATTAAATTAAATGTTGTCAATAATTTTAGAAAATTTTGCACATGTATTGCAGTACTAATAAAATATTTATAACTAAAATAACTAAACTGAAATTTGACAGGGAGCAAAACATAATAATGAAACCCTAAGTCAACCACCGTGAAAGTAGTGAAACCTCAAATCCAAGCTGAAATGTATTATATATTTATATCGTCAAAGTGCAATCTAATACAATATGTTCTATGTAGACGCGAGCAGTAATAATCGACATATAGGATTTATAGGGAAACTAGCAACCAGAGGTTCCGAATCTGGATCCGTTTCATGTCATTGCTGTTATCCCCTAACTCCTAGGTTAGAATGTCAAAATCAAATTTTCAGGTTATATTTACCTGTAAAGAGATATTGAATACTTTGTTACAGATGTCATTCTTCTGTACGCAAGACAATATTTATTATATATATATTAATTAATTTATATATTTATTTATTTATTTATTTAACCAGTAAAATATTACATATGTATTACGTTAGAATAGCAAACATAGTACAAGAGTAATTCCTACAGAGGTATAATTATACCTGTGCGTAGGACAGTGGAAGCTTACAATCTAACAGAAAATTATATAAATATATTGTTTTGGAAATGTCAGTTTGAAGCAATTGTTAGAACTTACAAATGGAATAATGATGAAAAAGCTGCAAAACTTTTGATTCCAATGAGAGGCTCGACTTTTTCCAAATCAACCTTAAAACCAGGGGCACCTGTCCCTTAAGTGCACTCGTGCGCTGAACCACCGAATTTAATAAGCTTTTAATACGGTTAAAAATCAACACAAAATGTTTAATAAATATCCATTCAACAACAACGAATTTATCAAAAAACAATTTAAGCTCTAATCCAAGCTTGTATTAAGACATATTCGCTTGAAAGATAATTTCACCGTGCACTTCGGCTAGGGCACTGTGAAACTTATATAGCTTCTATGAGATACGATATTACACGCTTAGCGCGTGAGATAGAAGATAGTTAATGCAAACTATATAGAGCAGTAGGCTGATTCTCGTACGCCGCACGGAGACACCGAGCTGTGCTGGTATTGACCATTTTTGTTTACGTGATTTACTTAGTGGTTGCTTTGTTTTTGTCCTCGTAGTCTATGAAAGAATATCTAATATACAGTGTGTGTGTGTGTGTGTGTGTATGTGTGTGTGTTTACATAACTGTGAAAATGAGTATCAACTTTAACATTGACTATATTAAAAACAATAATAATTCGTTTCAAAATAAATTATATATAAAATGGCTAGTCCACCTAAGCCACATCTTAATTGAAAACAAGAGTGCAAAATGAAAAATAAAGTATTTACACGAAGTTTTAGAAGTGATATTTATACTAAAAAAATATGGTTGTGTGGATGTGATCGCATCAATACATTATTTTGTTTTCCTTGCATTATTTATGGCGGAGAATCAATTTGGCCGGAAACTGGAGTGAAGAATTAAAACGTTTCTTAGAAGTACGATGTCTCAGGACTGGCTAAATGCTCTTTTTGTACTTAGTATTGAAAAAATATATTCAATCAATGCCAGACTTTAAAAAAAGGTTATTAAACATTTCGCCTTCGAAAAAAGTCGACGAATATTTTAATTAAAAATAAATGCAGTATTAGGAAAGCTGTGGTTTGTTTTGTTGCATCTTTGAATCCCAATATTTGACCAGTAAAGTGCACCACCAGTTTCATAACCCACCGGCCACCACTGCTTAAAACAAAAGAAGATTTTGAAAAATTAATTTTAGTCTTAGATGGAAAGTCCATAATACTGTTACGAAATTTACCCAAAGCCGACCCTGTTTCATTTCAGTACGACAACAATCGCTTTGAGATAAAAATGCTTCTCGAAAAGACTCGGCACCTCTAGGAGTGATTATGATTTTTGCGAGAATTTTCTATGCTGGTTTTATAAAGGAAGCAGGCCACGATCGCGAGTTCAGTTGGTGGAGCGAAGAGCTTATATGTAAAATTGTTTTTGTGATATTTGAATCAGCTGTTGTATATTCGATGTAAATAAAATTTTTAGAAAAGTGAAAGTGAATATTAGTTTTATAATTTTAAATTGAACCCACGGACTATATAGCAATTTGGTGATCAGAAGTAAAGGATTAAGTGCGGTTAAAATCGAAATTTTATTTATGGAAACCCGAAGAATGGAAAAAATGGACGGAACTACCAAAAAAATAGTTAAGCTGGTTACGGGGGGGCTAGACGAAAAAATAGTCCAGATTCTAGAAAAACGTGACAAGAAGGAAAAACAACATCACGAAGAAATTCAACAAAGGTTAGTAAAATTTTTTGATGAAAAACGTAAAATAGTATTAGAAAATCTTGACACTATGATGAAAACCGAACAACAAAATCTTGTTTCCACGATGGAAGAAAAACAACAAAATCTAGTTTCCCGATGAAAAGTGAACAACATAGTTTAATTGAAGGATTGTTCTCGAAATTTGAAGAAAAGCGAGAAAATGATTTTAAAATATTTAAACAAAAACAAAATCAACAATTTAAATTATTAGATGAACACAGACAAAATGAATTTAAGTTATTTGAAGAAAAACAAGGCAAAACGGAAGAAAAAAGACAATTGCAATTTGAACAATTAATGCAAATAGTATCGCAAGTTAATGAAACAGTTAATGAAAGAATGCAGATAGTTGAATCAGACATAAAAGAAATAAACGACGACATAAAGATCCTAAAAAGTAATGTGGAGACTCTTGAAATCAAAGTAGATGACATCGATTCCATCCAGAGCCATGTGAAATTTCAAATCATTTCCATTAAAAACACGGTACAAAGTGAAGTAAGTGAAGTACAAGATAAAATCAGTGCCATCCAAAACAAGGTAGAAACAGAAATAAAAAAAAATGCAAGAGGACTTACAGCGAGGAAAATACCAGCACACCGTGAGTACTAAAGGTTCTTTTAGTAAACCACCCACATTCGACGGCAGTTCATCTTGGCCCATGTATAAACGGCAATTTGAGGCCCTCCTCCAAAGCATTCCAGTCGAGGAACAAGGCAATTTCGACAAGATCATCGCCATCCAGGATAAGCCATACGACAATCAATCCTTGAGTCAGGTATACCAAGTCCAACTGAGTGGAAAAACTCAAAAATCCGGAGAAAGCTTCCAAGAATTCGAAGCAGAGATTAGACGGTTAGTACACTTGTCCTACCCAGACCTGCCAGAGGAAAGGAAAGACCAGTTGGCTACACAGAGTTTCATAAACGGCATCAGAGATGTGGAAGTACAAAGAAATTTAGGACTGAGTGGCGCCAAGAAGAGTAATGAAGCTCTACTTCGGGCTTTGGAAGTAGAGGCCGTCATGAACATGTCCAAGCCGAGGGTCCGAGCAGTTTCCTTCAACCAGGAAGAGTCAGAGTCACCATTTCAAGCGCTGCTTGCTGGCCTGAACAAAATATTAGAACGGTCACAACGAACTGGCACCAGAGGGGCATGTTACCGCTGCGGACGGACAGGACACTTCCAACGTGACTGCCGAGTAAGGCTACCGGAACGATCACCAACCAGGGGTAGCCAACAAACCGACCTTACCAACCAGGGAAACTCCAACCAGTCATCATAAGGGGGCGAATGCTGACTCACCCTCCACCAGCCCCCAGGACAGTATCCATCCGGGGATTTTGCAGAGATAGCAGCAGCCTAGTCATCAGAGGCACCTCAATGGGCGAGCAGTTACCATCACCGTCGATACCGGCGCCGCTGTCTCCATTGCCAAGACCAGGGTCTTGAGAACATCAGAAATTCGGCCAGTTACCAATAACATCCAGCTCAGAACAGTCACCGGTGAGTCCATGTCAATACAGGGTGAGGCAGATGTGGTGCTACAGATAGGGGACAACATGATCCGGCATAGGATCCTGGTAGCGAATATTGAGGACGATTGTATACTGGGAATGGACCTAATTAGCCAGCATGGATTTATGTTCGACCCGAGATATGCTGTTCTTCGGTTCCTAAATGAGGAATTTGTATTGACACGGCCCGTCAACAGTTCAGTCACCTCCATAAAACTGGTGGCAAAGTATTCAGCTAGAATTTCCGGTCGAACGGAACAGAATATTCATGGGCAGCTAGACAGCAATCCTCGGAGCTGCGTTGGAATGGTGGAACCCGTACACTCAGCTCATGACTACTTAGTTGGACGGGCTATAGTTAAAACCGGACGCGATATACCAATCAGAGTCCTGAATTTGTCCAACAACGACATCAGAATTGCCAATGGTCAAGAGATAGCTTGTTTCGAGCCAGTAGAGACCATCATCAATTGCGAAGAAGAGTACCAGACGTCGGTGAAGGAGACAGGGCCCAGTAAAGAGTTCCTACAACAGTTTGCTGACCATTTGACACACCTGACACCAGAGAACCAGAAGAAAGCCAAGCAATTTATCACAAAGCACTGGCAAATTTTTAACAGTCAAGATGGAACCACCGGTCGCACCAACATCATCCAGCATCGAATATATACCGGAAAGGCTCAACCCATCAGAATACCACCTAGACGACTACCATTGGGGTAACAACAAGCAGTCGAGGAAAACATCGAGTCCATGTTACAAAATGAAGTTATTGAGCCATCCATCAGCCCATGGTCTGCTCCCGTCGTGCTAGTTAAAAAGAAGGATGGAACCACCCGATTTTGTGTGGATTACAGAAAGCTGAATGACGTCACGAAGAAAGACAGCTATCCACTACCCCGAATCGATGACACTTTGACCACACTACAAGGCTCCCGTTGGTTCTCCACACTAGACCTAAAAAGTGGATATTGGCAGGTTGGTCTACACGCAAACGACAGAGAGAAGACAGCGTTCTCCACCAGTAAAGCGCTGTTGCAGTTCACGGTCATGCCCCGCTACATTTGAGAGGCTAATGGAGTATGTACTAAGCGGGTTAACATGGAGGACGTGCTTAGTATACCTCGACGACATTCTAGTCGTGGGCCAGACATTCGACGACCATCTGAAGTATTGTCCAGAATTAATAACGCCAACCTGAGACTCAATCCGAAGAAGTGTTCCAAAAAGAAGTAGAGTTTTTGGGCCACGTAGTGTCCGAGTCAGGAATCCTCACCAACGAAGACAAGATAGAAGCCATCCGTGATTGGCCAGTCCCAAGAAAAAAGCATGAACTCCGAAGCTTCTTGGGCCCCTGTTAATACTACCAGCGTTTTGTTGAGGGATTTGCCACCATCGCCGCCAATCTACATAGGCAGACCACTGAGAAAGAGACCTTCCATTGGAATCAGGATTGCGAAACATCATTCAGGCGACTGAAGGCAGCACTATGTTCCAGCCCAATCCTAGCCTTTCCTACACAGTCCGGCAAGTTCATCTTAGACACCGACGCCAGCAACACAGGTTTGGGGGCCGTCCTATCCCAGGTGCAAGATGGTGAAGAGAGGGTGATCGAGTATTACAGCCGTGGATACTCGAAACCGGAAAGAAATTATTGTGTCACCAGAAAAGAACTTCTTGCAATAATAAGGGCTGTAGACCATTTCCACAAATACCTCTATGGTCGTCATTTCTTAATCCGAACAGATCATGCCGCACTCAAATGGCTGCTGGACATGAAGACACCGGAAGGACAACTGGACAGATGGATGGAGAAATTACAGCAATACGACTTCAAGGTGGAACACCGTGCCGGCCGTTTGCACAATAATGCCGATGCCCTATCCAGAAGACCCTGTAGAGCGGAATGCGGACATTGTCTAAAGACGGAACAGCGGGAGGGTATCTCCATCAGGCAGATCCGAGTGCAGGCCAATGAAGAGTGGACAAAGTTCGCCAGCGGTACTACTGGGTGAATTACTTCGAAGACGTCAGAGCTTGGTGCCGCAAATGTGCCACCTGTGCAGCCAGTAAGGGCCCGAAGACCCGGACCAAGGGCAGAATGCAGCAGTACAATGTGGGCGTCCCATTTGAAAGAATTGCCATCGATGTCGCTGGTCCGTTTCCCGAGTCTGAGAGGGGGAACAAATATATTCTGATCGCAATGGATTACTTCAGCAAATGGCCTGAGGCATATGCGATACCCAACCAAGAGGTAACCACGGTAGCGACGGTGCTAGTAGAACAACTATTCAGCAGGTTTGGCGTCCCGATGGAATTACATTCAGACCAGGGGCGTCACTTCGAATCGAATGTATTCCAGAAGGTCTGCACGATGTTGGGGATCAGGAAAACGAGAACAACACCATTACACCCACAGTCAGACGGAATGGTGCAAAGATTCAACAAGACCTTGGAACAACACCTATCCAAGGTCGTCAGCAATAACCAGCGTGATTGGGATGAGCATATTCTCCTATTCCTGTTGGCATATCGCTCTGCGGTACATAATAGTACAGGCCTGACCCCAGCCAGGGTCCTATTCGGAAAGGGGCTACGATTACCCTGCGATTTGGCATTTGGCTCCCCCGAAGAACCTTCCCAAGACATCGACGATTATACCGACCAGCTCCGACATAACATGCTGGCAATACACGAATTAGCCCGAACGCAGATGTTGGCCACCAGTGACCGGATGAAAACGCGATACGACCTCAAGGCCAATTCAGTCGGGTTCCAGGAGAGGGACAAAGTCTGGCTGTACAACCCCCAACAGATCAAGGGTAAATCCCCAAAGCTTACACTCGCCTGGGATGGTCCATACGAGGTGGTCAAGAGGCTTAATGACGTCATCTACCGGATCCGTCGAAACCCCAAGGCTAAATTGAAGGTGGTTCATTTAGATTGACTCGCTCCCTACTATGGAGGGGATGTTTCTGATCGGGACGATCAGAATTAAAGGGGGGCAGTGTTACGAAATTTACCCAAAGCCGACCCTGTTTCATTTCAGTACGACAACAATCGCTTTGAGATAAAAAATGGTTCTCGAAAAGACTCGGCACCTGTAGGAGTGATGATGATTTTTGCGAGAATTTTCTATTCTGGTTTTATAAAGGAAGCAGGCCACGATCACGAGTTCAGTTGGTGGAGCGAAGAGCTTATATGTAAAATTGTTATTGTGATATTTGAATCAGCTGTGGTATATTCGAAAGTGAAAGTGAATATTAGTTACATATTTACGTATGAACCGAGATACATTTCAAGGAGATAGACATTAAAAGCCATACAGTGGCAACTTCTGGATATTGGGCACTATAGTGTAGGATCGCAGGTTCTGGAGTTTATAGTGGTTGACATGACCGGCATGACTCTTATAGAGGTAAATGGTACACTGGAAACGTTATTTTTAAACTGTAGGGGAACCTTGCTATGAACAGCCTACGAACTAAAGAAATGCATTTTCCATCTAGAAAGACTCAAAAAAGAGGCACTACTTGGTAGAAATAAAGATCAAGAGTAAAGGGCTAAATAGCACCAATGTTCAAATTCTGTAGTTCACATTAATTTCTTATATAAGTGAAAGTACCCTCAGGGGGTAAGTTTAAAAAAATAACTATTAGATTAACGATTATATTTGATAGCTACCAATCTAGGGAACACGCTGAATTCAAAAAAGGAAAAAGCACAAAGGACCATGTTCTAATCATGAAAATCCTTATAGAACTAGCAAAAAACTATCTAAAACAGTTTATGGAGTTTATCGGTTTTACGAAAGTTTTTGGTAGCTTTGAATACTGGACAGTAAAGAACTTTCTACATAACATTGACTATAGATCCACGGATATAATAACAAATAGCAGGGCTACAACAACTATTAAAATGAAATTAAAACGAAGGGGCAATGAAATAAAAAGATAGAAAGAGGCAATACCCGCAAAATTGGTCAATTAAGGAGTAGAATTTGCTTTCAAAAACTGATAACCAGCTTTAGATGAATTATTCAAAAACAAATATAATGACGAATATAGATGGAGCCGCCACAACGAACATACAACAAAAAGTAATAGAACAAATAAAAGAATTTAAACATTTAGAACAACATATAAGACTCAGTAAACAAATCAAACTGAAGAAATAAAACGAAGTATCAAGATTTCATGGGTAGCATTTGGGAAGCTTAGCTGTATCCAAACGAACGATATATTCCGGCAGTATATTAACACCTATGGCTCCCATATATGAACGCTTAAAGGCAAATATGGATAAAATGGAAAGAGCGCAGATATCGGACAAATTCTACACATCACTTTAAAAAAAGACGAATTGTCCACAAATATGACTAAAAGTCTAAATTTGCTGGTCAAAACATTAGACAAAAAGACGATAGATAGAATAAAGAGAAAATCCACTGGAGACTGTGAGAACATAAGTGGGGAAGAGAAAAACGACCAATCAAATGGATACTAACAAGCATGCGGAATCTAGGTGGAAGAAAATCCCAAACGAAATGAAGAATGGAATTATCATGGAGAGTCCTGGTTCAAAAATCGAATATCAACAAATAATTCAAATAACGTCCTTCAATGAATGGAATCCAATATGAAGTTACGGTTCGGAAAAATAGAAGACAAGTAAGTGTTTGAGTTTCGAACTTCCCATGTTTATGGTAAAATAGAATTTAAAAAAAAATATGTCAATTAATATAACTATAAATACCGTTATAATTCACATTGCAGGCATTAAGTTTATATTATAATTCAGTGACGAAAATCCGATTAAGATATTGCAGATTTAGTAATAAAGATCATAATGCTATTGATGTAATATTATCAGTATCTATTCCAGGCTTCGGCATTGTAAACGTGCATAAAAATTGTTTCATTTGACAGCTTGTTTCTTTAATTGAATGAATCGATTACGTCGCTGTCAACACCATCTGCTTCAGTTTTATAGTACAATATTTGCATGAGAATGAAGTAGATAATTCCGATTAATGGGACTAAAAGTGCCGATCCGATATAGACATACTCTGTAATTTATATTTAGTTAGAAGTTTGCAATAGATAAATATATATTTCAAATTATTGACAGACGTGTTGTAATCAATCATAAAGCGTGTTCAAAGGACCCGTCATTTACGTAGTCGTATAGGATGAAAAACTTATTCAGAACAGAATATAATAAAAACGATTTGTCCATATACAAATTCACTTACACTATCTTACTATATTTAAACAACCATGTATATTTTACCACTGATCACTAATTTCGAAGCAATAACATTTACTGCACTATAAATAGAAACAAAGAGTTAGTAATAATTTTTTAATAGTAGAAATCAAGATAGTATTTCAAGAATATTTATGAGTTATATGTTATGGACCAAGTGATTAAAAGAGTATTATTTATAATGCCCTTGGCATTATGAAAATGATAAGCTACATCGGGACCAGTTACGGTTGTATAGGTGGCTATAGCTAATTCTGAAAATGTAGTTTTTGTAAAGAAAAACACTGTGCAAGTCAAAATGCCATCCAAGCGGCAATTGTTATCATTAATAAATATGTTACTACTTATGCTCATTTCCGTTTCATAATCTCAGTATCCGTGAAATCATCTTGTTTTATTTGTTTTTTATTAACTTAAGTTTTACTGTTGAGAACTAATGGTTTCTAAATGTCGAACCCCTACCTGACAGCTGCCCCTTCCCATAAAACTTCCATGCCAATCATTGGCTCTTCGTTATGTGAAATAAAGCATTTTGTTGCTTATTTTAATTAGTAATTTGTACATTAAACGCACATTTTCATCTATATTAACAGACTCCCTTACACTAAAAACATGCCATCTTGCCCCTCCCCAAGCCAAAACCTCATTTTTGGCGATGTACAGAGTCTCTTCCTAATAAGTACAAATTATAGGTCTGATTTTTCAAATTGTTTAAATTCTAGTTCATTTTAAGTTTCATAATCTTAGAACAGTGCATCTATAAAATGAGGTAATGATATGTTGTTTACAATTTAAATTTTGATTAAGTGTAGAAATTAAAAATAATACTAACAACATGTCTTTTTATTATCAATAGGTGATAGACATTATACTAATAATTATTCCACCGTGAAATCATTTTGGTCAATTTTTAAAATGCTCGGGCATTATGTATAATGTCCAATTAGTCACTAGTCTAAAATATATATTTGGTGTTTAGCAGTTTCGTGTCCTGCACGATGGCGGAATTTGTACTGATCTGTGATTTTGTCTGGGAGGGTACTTTAAACTTATTAGAATGAATTACTTCAAATGGTTTTAGAAACAATGATTACACTGGATACAGTACAATGGTTTGATTTCCACAGACAATGTTATCTATAATTGACAATAATGAGATGTTCCTTGAATAATTTTGATTAACAGCTGAAAAATTAAAATTCATTTGATTATTGTGTACTACATTTCGATTTCAAAATTGCTTTAAAATTGAAAACAAAGAGAAAAGTTCTACAATAAAGAAAATTTGAAGTCTATTAACATTTATTACATTTTTTAAATCAATTAAAAATGGCAAACATAAAAATAGTTTACTATCGCACATATATAAGCGATATTTTAATTTAACTGTCCTAATTTAACCAACATAATAACTCGCGTTTCCAACATTTCAGTGCTATCCCAATTTTATCTTGGCCACATTGTATAGAACATAATGTATAATCCGTTATAAAAATAATAATAGCATTTTTTACGTCGTACGGACAATAATAAGCAATGAACATTGTTTTTAATAATTACGCCGCATATTTAATTAAACTATTAGGAATGAGCTAACTAGGTCATATCGTAATTCTTTATCAATACGCTGATATAAATAAATACCAAATGACACAGAGCCCTGTCATTTAGTTTTTTTGAAACTCGTTAGGGCATATGTTATCTCTCAATATCAGTGTTTATCCCGTTGAACTAGAAAATACAAATATGAATATTTAGGTCATAAAATATTTTCCTAATGAATTATTTTCATTATTGGCTGTAATATTATTTATTGGTGTCAAATTCCGATCTCATAAGTTCTGTAAACATGTTAAATGAGAATTGTAGTCATCACACTTTGGAAAATGTTTACAATCTTTTAGAAACACTTCAGTTATTTCGTTTAAAATACCACAGTTCAAAATTGTGCCATTATAATAAATGTTTATATGAAGTTACCAATATAGATTTTTAATTTTAACATCTACATTATTTAATAATTGCTAAAATAATGATAAACTATTAGTAACTAGACAGTACAATGATAATTGAAAAATTCAATGATATGAATTTTATCTTAATAATTTAGCATGTCATTTATTTACATCTACACCAGTCAACAGAGATTTTTAATTGACATAAAATTCAAAAGCAAACCGCATAAGCCATCAGGTAAATAATAGTTCATAAGTCATACCTGACATAATTTTAACAGCAATGTCATAGAAGTAAATTATTTGAAAAACCCCACAAAATATGGGGTATTTTCATTTTTTGCTTATAGGATAAAAAGTAATTATCTGTTCATAATTCCGAGAATAGAAAAATTGTAGAGAATCAGAAAATCTTCAAAAAGCAGGAAAAGCCGATATGAAGTGAGTGATTTAATAAAAAAATCATAACTTGGTTGTAATAGCAGCTGGAACCTTAATCTGCCACCTAGATATAGCTTACAACTTTGAGATTAATAACGCTAAAGATCGATATTGTACGTTAAGTATATCTTGCAGAAATGCAATTTATATAATTTGTAGAAATATTGTGATAAGCAAAATATATTTTGAAAGCTTATATAATGCACTTCACTTCGTATGTCTTGGATTTTTGTGATAGTGCCGTACAATGTATTAAAACTTCTTTTGAAATTTTGCTTAAATGAGAAACCCTGGATGTCTTTGACAGTAGCGGATCCAGTCAGTGGAAAAAAGTAATTTAATTACTATCAGTAAATTGTATACAGGTAACAATTAACTTAATAAACCAATGGAAAAATAGACCAATAGGGGCAGGCAATAGTTATGTAAATATAAACGTAATAAACCGATGGGAAAAATATATAATAATACAATTTACCATAATTTTCATCTTGTGCCCCCACCTTAAAAAATTCTACATCCGTCCATGTGCCTTGACAGCTATTGTCAGTGCACCGCTCGCTGGCTGTCGCATATTCGTACACTTAATGCAATGTTTACTATTATTATTAACCAATTTCTCGACACTATAGCTAAAAACCAAAATAGACAAATTCACGTGGAGTTTATGAACTTTCAAAATATCTTTAGTATATCCCGGTGGGACTTGTCCCGTTAATACCGTGGGATGTGCAAAATAGCTCTCTAAATTATTTAAATTCGAATTCTTGAAAACCCATATAAATTTAATATCATAAACTATCGTTTTGATGAGGACTAATATTTCAGTACTAGTTCTGAGTTTACTCCGTAAAAATGATTCAATCAGGATGTATAAACGCTCATTAAGAACGATTTCTTATTCTCTACAAGTTTCCTGTAGAGGGCATTACGATTCCTTCATTACATTTCATTATATATCGTATTTTTGAGGTTGTTATTATTTAAATCGTTTACTTTTTCGAGTTTGCTGTTAAAATCTTAGCAATAATTATCTACAAACTATAACTGACGTGATGGTATAAGCGAATTGCTGTTGAATATTATGTCCAAAAATGAGTTAAATTTTGCTCTATAAACGGGTGTGATGGGAAATTTATAAAAAACGTCATTGTCTATTAATCTTACAAATGTAAATTTTTATCTTAAGCACCTGACAGTAAACTGGCAAATATTTTGGGGTGCTTACAGTTTACGTCATATTTATGAAGCGTTATTTTTGTTTGAAATGCGCTTTGCGTATTTTTAGAGATAACTAGAAACGTTGTTGGTAGTTTACATGAATTGTATGGATATATCGAAACATGGATATCGAAGTATGAAGGTTTATATTTATCTAATTTTTTTTTAAATTAGAATTAATATTTTAAAATGAGTCCTTCGGTTAGTTGTGCCTTTTAAATTTTTTATAAAAGATTTACTTTCCTAGTTTTTTATATATGATACTTATGTTAATTGAAAAATTGTAGTTATTTTAATAACAAAATTAAGTAGGTATTTATAATATCGCCGGTGTTTAAAGAAAGTAAGAACATTTGTTATAAACAATTTAACTGTTTAAATGCATATAACTCCAGAGCTATAAAACATACTTATACTTTTAGAAATATGTTTCTTTTGTTACAAAAAAAAAACAAAAAATGCTCTTACAAAATCGAAAGCCGTCAAAGATATTCTAAATGTGATCGCATCTTGAGTTCTGTTTAAGGTAGTTACAGAATTTTAAACCTAATTTGTACCATGCCTGCTAAAAAGCAATATACTAAAATTTTAGTCAGGAACTGGCATCTATGGATCTTTGAGAAATCTGCAACATGAAGTTTATTTTCTTCCCATATAGATATGGGATTAAGTAGACTTAATAGTCTAGATCACATGTTAAAAATATGGGGAAGAAAAATGTATTTAAAGTGTTTTTCAGCATAAACAATTGCAAATAAAAATTTAAAAAATTCATTAGTTTCTCGATAATATCTCATGAAAAATATCTAATTAAATTTTGAAATAAAGCATTTAAGGGTTGTTAAGTGTTATATTACTTAAAACCACCAGTGTCTGAACTAGCTTGTATGCTTGCTTTATTTCCGCATTTTTATTTTATTGCTTTTCATTGCATTATTAATACTTTTGTTGTGGCAGTTATTGAAATTTCCTTACTACAGATCCTCAAACCCTCAATGGCTTGAATGCTTTTAAAGTTACCAATCTATGGTTGATAGGATGGATGTATCAAAAAATAACTCAATAAGTAATATTCATACTCAACGAGAGCAAAAAATTGTACAAATTGGTCAATAATATCATTAATCTTTGTAAAATAGGGAGCTTAAGAAATATGCAGACCTGATTTTCCCCAAGTATGGTGTTATTCCCTAAAAAACATGTAAACAAGTTCAGATGTCACAATTATCATCCAGAAGGAATTGGAATCCTTATGAAGAGCTAACTCACAAAAAATAATATTTTATAATAATCGTCACGTACTGGACTGCCGCAAGTTTTGATTGTGGTGGGTCAACGTAGTATTACATTGTAACAGAGCAACTTATTTGTATAATATTTTCTGAATTTTAAGGGCATACTTTTAATTTAAATTCTTTGTATTTTTACGATCCATGTTTAAACAATTTATTAATATTACAAATATCGTTAAATAAAATGTACACAAATACAACGTTTTACCACAACTCGTTAAAAAAAATTGTTGCTTCCGGCTGTAACAACTTACACTTCAAGTTTGATTTCTTTTAACATGATTAGAATATAGTTTAAGGTTGGTAAGACTAATTGTCAACAAATATATTGTTTTCGAATCAAAAGAATATATAAAATTTAATAATAATAAAACTTAATAAATTTCTATGTTCATTGGATTTATTTTCATTTTAGACCCAGATTTTAAAATTTCAATAAACATAATTATGTTATAGGAGAAAAGTCAGCTAAAAGATAAGATTTAGTTCCACACTGGAAATAAACAATTAATCAGTACTGCATTAAACAAAAAATAGAAAAACAATAATTCTTAACACCAAAGAACCAGAAATAACCATGCAAAAAGTTTTGGATTTGTAATGCAGTGTATATTAAAAATTAAATTTATAAAACTGAATAACATCTTAAGATAAATTGTGGTTTAAAGTTTATTAATGTGTTTTTTTATGCATTGTAACAAGTACCTTGGCAAGTTTCTTGCAATTCTTATGAGTTGAAATCCATACTGTGATAAGGCCCTATGACGATTCTAGTTGCATTCTATTACGTATTCCCATAGTTTAAGACTGTTGGCATTTTTCGCTTGGAAATCATAACACATTTTTGGGAAAAAACTTAAAATGTAGGTGTCAGCAAATGAAGTACTAAAATATTAGTATATTATTTAGTATATTCCTAACAACATCTTAAATGATTTTTTTTATTTCTGGTATGTTTAAATATATGCAAAGGCAGAATTATTTAAGTTATATTTGTTTAATCCGCTAGTAAGTTAAATTTTTCTATAGAGGTTTTTTATTTTATAGGTAATTTATTTTACGTTACATGGCGCCATTATTTTTATTAATAGCAATTGACGTTTACCTAAAATATAGTTATACCCCTGGCTTTTTAAATATATGTATATAGAATCTAACGAACTATAGTACCCCTAAGCCTGATAAGGAATTTTTCTTAATGGGTGAAATATATTTTATTGGAAAATAGTGAAACAGTTTTATTTTCATACTCGGGTTCAGTTCAGTTCCTGGATTTATTTAAAAAAACTCACTATAATTTATTTTCACTACTTTAATTTATATTCACACAACTATTTATCTTGAATACCTGATCTTTACTATAAGGCAATCGAATACTGCATAAATCCTTCCGTTAGCTCTCCGTATTTACATATTTCTTCTAGGAATTCTCTGGAAGGTCAAAGATCCACCGAGAGATTTCCTTCATGGACTCCAGAATTCTTCAAGAACTTCTTCAAAGCCAACCGTCGATCTCGATGCGCCAGACAATCAACATTTCAGATTCCCACAAATATCGAATGAATGCCGATTCCACGACTTATCGGATGAATTTCCATCGCTATGATATAAATCAATAATTTTTTCTCTCTTTAGTTCCTTTTCTGAAGTCAATTATTATTTTTTTAAATGTATTTGTCAATAGATGCATTTTATATAAATTTTACATTTAGTAGGTATTGTAAGATTTTTAAGGAAAACAACATTTGCTACACAATCACGGCAAATGTTATTTAATAAAATTGAACGAAATATTTATGAACTGATAATATAAATAAAGTTTGTGACAACGTAAAATCAATAACAATAATATTTAAATCTAAAATTTTTGTAAAGTACCGTCCAAACTTGGGAACTAGGCTATCGATAGTAATTATAAACATTTAAATTTGTCCAGTAATTTCCTCCTCAATTACCCTCGAAAAGCCTTGAACTGTGGACAAATCTTTCATAATTGAAAACGCCGTGAATCAACTCTAGCTACAGAACAACAATATTATAATTTTTGAAGTTATCTTTAGATCTATTCTGAACACACAACAAAATTTGAATACAAAACTCTCCTTTTCGACTTTCAAATATTCTTTCTTCCACGTGGAAGCACTTTTCTATCCAATAATGCTAATAGGACTTCCATTATATGGAAAAGAAACTGTTTTCCAAAGGCACAATATTTATTTTGATATTGGATTAATTCAGTGAATATGTTTGCGGCCGACATACGTAACTTTTTTTAATATCCAGATAGATGGTATGAAAACAAATGGTCTCTTCCATTTGTTAAATTGCAAAAAGGATGGTTAAGAAAATACGAATGGACTTTCGCCGAGGAGAGAATAACATGTCAACGAGTACAATTTTCATCTCATTTTTCTTTCATTAGAAAACGTTCTACTCGGAAAACATTAGCTTCACTGTTAGTAAAATGAGCGAGTGTATTTTGATCTTACGGACTACTGTTTTCTTTCAGTAGCAGATATATGCTCGTATTGCAAAATTTTAGGTTTAAAGGTACAGAATTGTAATTAACCTGAAGACTTTGAAGTCTTTTAAGACATAAAAAACGGCTGCTCATTTTTACATTTTGAAGTACATGTAGACTCTCAGGAGGTTGAAAATCATGGCCTACTTCTTCTTATAAAGAGAGCAAAGAAGCAAAACAGTAAAAATATCAAATAGGGTATTTGCTGATGATGTAATTTTGATTGCAGTTAGATAGCAGAAGTTTACACGTAGAATGGAAGTATATTCGAAATAATAAAAAAATGGAATGGAAATAAATACAATTTTTGAGAACAAGCCATCAAATAGAAATGTATTTAGAAAAAGATTGCACTAAAAGCGCTAATGATAAATATATTCCAAAACCCAGAAGCGGTAATTGACGATAGGGGATAGCAAGATATGATAATTCGGAATAGAATAGCCAAAGAAACCAAAGCATACCACTCTATGGGTGAAACATTAATAGGTAAGAAAGAAATGCCAAAAAACA
The DNA here is from genome assembly GCA_034190945.1 of Octodonta nipae. Lineage (NCBI taxonomy): Eukaryota > Metazoa > Arthropoda > Insecta > Coleoptera > Chrysomelidae > Octodonta > Octodonta nipae. Next base: position 78,828,019 of record CM067216.1, read on the forward strand.
AGAATAAAGTTTTCAAAACTTTTTATAGACTAATGCTTATTTTCAGGTTCGATAACTGCGTTTCAACATACACTCGTTGACTGGAAAGTAAATTATAAGTAACCGAATTGAAATAACAGATAAAGGTTGAAAGTTTCACAAGAAATGACAGAATTGCAGCAGGTGAGAGTGTACGGGAAAATTTAGAACTAGATAAATAACTATGAGAACTTTTATTTTCCGTAGGGTATTTTGGGTTTAAGACTTTTAAAAATGTACAACCAAGTGTTTTCTGGTAGATGTATGTAAGCCCAAAATTAAATGCAGTTTTCAATTCTAGTTTTTTTTTCTGAACACTTCTTTTAAGCAAAATTCATACTTAAAAAAAACTATAAAACTGAAGTAAATTTAAATGGGATTATGTTGATACGAAGTACCTTTCGTAATAAATGTGAAGATCGTTAACAATTTTGTGTCTCTTTTTACATTTTTTTTGACGCTGAGCATTATATCTCTGTAATGTATTTAAATAGTAAATACTCGAATCTCAATGAAAGTATATATATTATAATCGTAACAAGTTATGCAATGTTACTGCATTTGTGGAATCTTAATTGCAAAATTGCCATAATGAGACAATAAGGTAAATGTATAATTTAAAAAGAAAAGAAATAGTACTTAAGTATTAATGAAATTACCACAATTTCAGTGTTTAAAATATACAACCGCCCACCCACGAAGATAGTCTGCTGGAATATCGAAATTCCCTGAGAAAAAGACGCATAATGTTTTTTACGTGTCGATTTTTATCAATCAATTCATATTGCAAACTCTTTGTATGATCTGCGCAAACCACCTTAAGGAACCTCGTACCGAAAGTTTTGCTTAAGTAGCCACATAGTTGTATTAACATTTGTTTTCATTTAGTTGTATCGTTTTTTCAATTCATTTCATCCTAATCATAATAACAATTTTATCAACAAAATAACATGTTTTTGAATATTTCTTTCTGAAATACGGTATGTCTCACTACGGGATCCTCCTGAATAGAATACTTTTTATTTTCACATACCCAATTATTTGGCTACGGTACCCAGATAAAGCGCTCAAGCAGCGCATTTTATTCAAATATTATCCTATTAAAAAATAGAATTGTCTAGATTCCACAGATATGGAAGATAAGCAATTATGTTGCCGTTTAGAAATGTTAGATGTTATCAATTATTAGGTATTGTGCGGGTCTTCCAACAAAATATTGTGGATAACGTCTTTGCTGACGGTAGAGATTATCTTGCATCGCCAAACAAAAAACCATACTCAATACTAAACATATGAGCATTCCAGTACACATTTCTCTGTTTGCCGTATTCTACACAACTTTAAACATTGATGGCGGTACTCAACAGTAACAGATGGTATTACAAATAATTTGGTCAAGTGTGAGTTGGACTCGCATACTAAGAGTTCCGTACCACCTTCAAGATTCTAATAATCCAGTTTCAGACAAGCAGGGAATGAGTGCATTTTCTTATATTTACCCTAATATCTTTTAAAGAAAGCGTTTTAAATTTATAAAAAATATACAATTTCATTTTCCACACATACACTTTTTATTTTATCTGCTTCAGAATTCACTTGATTTTTATAAGAATACATATGTATTTAATTTTCTAATTTGGCCCCCAAAAATTAATATTGGAGTTTTATTTTACTAATAAACTTTCAGGAAAGCCTTTTATAATCTACTCTCTGAATTTTGAGGCTCTGTAGAGTGAAAGATAAAGGGCAAAGTAGGTCAAGTTTTAAATTATAAATTATCAAATATGTTATTCAAATTATTTAAAACTACAAATAAAATATAATTTTCAAAATTTAAATAGTGTAGTTTCTAAAGTGGGAATTTAGTCGATGTTTAATTTTTTTTTAATATCTTTTAAACAAATGATTTAAAAATATGATATATTAGTAATTCACATAATGAGCATTTTATATGATATATTAGATGATACGTTTGAAAATAGAATTTTTATTTTCCATTTAATTGTAAAATTTGTCCCTAAAATTACTAAAGGGGTTTTCTAATAATTTTCCTTATAAATTTCAAGTGAGCCCCAGTACCCCTAATTATTTTCAAAATTTTAGGTAGTATGGTTTCGGAAATAAAGGGAGAAATGAGAATTTTTTATGTCATTTTGTTAATATCTTGTAGACAATTAATTTTAAAAATATGAAAATATATATTTGTATTCCTCATAATGAGCCCTTTCATTTGCTGTATTGCACGATGCGTTAAAAAATATCTTTTATTTTCCTTTTAATTCTATAATTTGGCCCCCAATATTAATATTCGGGATTTCTTCGTATTTTTCCTGTAAACAAAAAAAATTAGGTCTTATAGTTTGGGGAATAAAGGGGGGGGGAGAGTAATTTTTTAAAATATATTTTAAAACATTCATTTTAAAAATATTTAAAAAAATATATTTGTGGTTGTCATAATGAGCCCCGTGATGTGATATATTACTTGATCCTTTAGAATCAATTATATATTTTTTATTTTCCATTTAATTCTATAATTCGCCCCTTAAAATGAATATTAGGGGGTTCTCCTTATTTATCCAGTAAAGTTCAAGTAAGGCGCTATACCTCTATTTTTTTTTAAATTTTACAACTTATGGTTTCGGAGATAAGGTTGGGGGGAATGGGAAATATTTTTTGTATTTTTGTTAATATCTTTTAATTTATTTATTTAAAAAATATGAAAAAAATAGATTTGTTTTGGGCATGAGCCCTTTCCTTTGGTATATAACATGATCCGTTAGAAATTTTAATTTTATATTTTCCATTTAATCCTGTAATTTGCCCCCCAAAATTAAAAATAGAACTTTCTCCTTATTTTTCCAGTAAACTTCAGGTCGGACCCTGTACCTCTAATTTTTTGCAAAACTTTACGATTTCTAGTTTCAGAGACAAGGGGGGGGATGGGTAAATTTTGATATACTTTCGTTAATGTTTTTAATTATTATTTTTTTTAATATGAAAAAAATATATTTGTGTTCCTCAGAATGGGACCTTTTATTTCATGTATTACATGATGCGTTTGAAAAAAAATTTACTTTTAATTTTTCATTTTATTCCATAATTTGCCCCCAAAATTAATATTAATGGTTTCTTCTTATTTTTCCTGTAAAGTTCAGGCAACGTTCTATATTTCCTTTTTTTTAAATTTTAGGCTCACTAGTTTCGGAGATCAGGGGGGGAGAAGGGTCGATTTTTTAGTTTTTGCCCCCAAAAGTACCCTGAAATCAAAATTTATTCTTTTAGGATAGGTACTCCTGATCGGTTAACAAACTATACGTTGATGCCAAATTCTTCCGACCAATAGTTTAGGAGAAAATTGCTGTGATGTGACAAAGGCAGAAATCCGGAGTGATATTATAAGGGTATCCGTATATTGTATATACGGAACCCTAAAAATGAAGCTCTTAGTTTTTCGGTGTAAATTACAATCTGTCCAAAGATTTCTGAGACTCCCTGAATACGAACATCTAAGGCTGCGACCTTACCAATTTGGTTTTCGACTAAGTGATCTCATATCAAATTAAAAAATTGACGAAGTTATAACAGAATACCCTGTATGGTCGTTACTACCGTGCAGTGGAAATTAAGTTGTAATTTTCATGTGTGTAAATTTCTTAAATGAAGCTTTGTATCAATAATTGCAATATATATAGCTTTTCAATTTGTGATAACGATTTTTGGTAGAATACTTACTTTCTACAAATTTAGGGGATTGTGGTATGCCGAAAAGTTATATCATTTGTTAAAATATAGTAACTTTGCTCATGAAAACTATATTGCAGTGTTATCTTACATAAACCAAACATACCAAATGTCAGTAGACAGAGACCCTGATACCTGGATATTATGTAGTACCCAATGGGTTATCAAGTATGATAAAAATAATGAATGCTTTTTCCATGGGGTTTTATGACCGATGAGGTCAACTACTCCAATAGTGGCACCTTAATAGAATAAATAATTAGTACTGAAACCAGAAAAACCCATTGCTTGTCCAAACTGCAACGCTGAAAGACGACTGAGTGCCTATGTATGATGTTGCTTGATATCTACAAGCATTCTGTGATTTATTTTTGGTGGAGATGTAATGAAAAATGACAGAAACACTTAAATAGTTCGAAGGCTTCTTCAGTCCCCGGACTTGACCCCTTTGGACTTTTATTTGTGGATATATATTTAAAAAATGAGAGAATTATTCATGTCATTAATACTATAAATGTAAAACTGTGGAAAAAATAAGGATTTTTTCACAATGTCTTATAATATCTATTATCTATTACACTTTCGCTTTAAAACTACTTCGAAAAACTGACTTAAGATATTTTTTTTTAATACAAGTATATTGTTTTCAAAGTTTAACAAGCATTTGCGTGGCCACATATTTTCTAATTGACATTATTAAAAAGCAGTTTAAATGCTTCCAAATTTTCTACATATTTCCACTTGGACCAGTGCCTTCTTTCTTAAATCAAAAAGAAACAGTTTTATTTCTATTTAATTACGATTGAGTAGTATTGATAGTAGAAGGCAAAATATTGAGAATTTAAACAGTTTCCTTTTTAATTTAATGTACCTAACTTTTCTTAAACCAATATTCGAACTTTTATCATTTTGTATATTCATGCACTTAACGCATTGGAATACAAAAATATTGAAAATTGTAAGAAAACCTGAGAAGGTAACAAAAACAAAATATAAAGCATATCCTTACGAAATATCATGTACTAAATGAGTAATACTAGGTGTCACTGATCTAGATTTGACTGAACAGTTTCGTTCACAGCCCAGAAACATCCGTACAAGTAAACAGTTAAACGGAATATATAGTATAGAAAAATTTAAAAAACAATTTTCAAAAATTTCTGGAGTAGTAACGCTGAGAAAATTTCCTCTTTTCTCGATTATAAAGTGTTCAACAAAATTTAACTTTAGAGCATGTAGATTTTTTATTTCGCTCAGCATATTCCGCTTGTCACATTAAGTTACCTGTTTAAAAATTTAGGACATTAGTATTACAAATTTAATAGTTGTTTGAAAAGTTAACGCTTAAGGAGAAATATGAAAGTGGGAAGTTTATTGGAAATACTAAATAACCCTAACACATTCGTATGGATAATCTATTTTAGGAGAATATACTTACGATTTCATATTTCATTATCGGTATCCAACAGCTTCAGAAAAGTGGAAGAAATTATTTCGATTTAATATTGCGAAACGCCCACTGTACGTATTTCAAACATTTCTGTCAAAATATTTCTCTCCCAAAACGAATTTCTTGTCAGCATTAATCAATAAAAAATGTTTTATATTTTGCACAACACCCAATTTCTTTGCTGATTTTATTCATTAAAAAGATATCAAAAATATGTTTATATTATAAAACCTGATTTATTCAAGCTCAATAACTGGTGCTTGGAAACAAATTTATTCCAAGTCATTGGGCTTTTAGGAATACGTAATTTAGAGCTGCTATAATCATTAGTTGCTTTTGAATGTCTCTTTCAAAAAAATAAAAAACACTCACGATTGATAGGTTTTAAAATTATAATGTGTCATCAGGTTTTTAATAAATATTTAATAAATAAGGTATAATTGTGTTGTAATGAAAAACACTTTTTAAGACACATATGTCGGTGATGTCCTTACTTCTTTTATGGATATTACTCTTTCAGTGTTTTCCTATGACAGGTATAATAATAGGGTTCTAAATTTTTGCTGTGTATTGAATTCAAAAAAGCCAAAAATTCCCAGTTAACATGTGCTCTAAAACGCACCTTTAGGAAGTTATATGCCTTTAATAGGGCTCGAACAAAACTGTTTTTCTTTTCCTTATTGACAAAATGGTCGAAAATAAATAGAGAAAAACGTATGGATCTTAAAAAACTTTTTATTTTAAATAAAATGTGCTACTCCGTTTTTTGACATGCAAATCATTAGCGTCCTATTTAGGATGGTGAAGCAGGTTTTCGGCCCTTAAAGAGCAGAGTGATTTTCAAACTCAGTTTACTCGAAAACAATTGAAAATTTCGATTTGGACAAATAAAAACATTATTTTTTCGTAAAATTGTTAAGATTTTATAAATCTATAGAAAAAAATGTAAAAATATGAATTAAAAAAATACGGACCGAAAACTCCTTTCATCAACCTAAATAGGACGCTTACATATGATTTGCACGTCGAAAAACGGAGAACCACATGTTACATGACGTGAAAAGCTATTTAAGACCCAAACTTTTTTTTTTAATTTTTTTTTGGAAGTTTTGTCAATAATATGAAAAAAACTTTTAAGGGCATTTAACTTCGTAAGGGTGCGTTGTAAGGCACATATTAATAGGAACTTTATGACTTATTTTAATGAGTTCTATGCACAGCAGAAGTTTGGAACCCTATTTTAAAACACCATGTATGTACTTCCAAGTTTGAATAAAAGTATAATAGGAAAAATTGCCCTAGAACAGTAATTCTCTATTGCTGAAGTTTCAGGAACATGAAGGAAAGAAAGGCTTTCGAACATTCTGGATAAAGGATCACACAAAGAAATCGTAACACAAATGACTTAATGACTGAAATTTAGTGAAACATAGTGTAGAAATAAAAAAAATCAAAAAAAAACACTCAGAGATTTAACAGTGCCATCAGAACCACTCAAACTGAAAATAGTCGGCCACTAAGTGGCACAAAGTCGTCCAAATCCTGCTCCTTTTTCCTTAGATCTATAGGCCACCCGCCATTCCTCTTATGTTTTTATGTTCAAAATTTATTTTTTTCATTTCGTCGTTTCCAAACAAAGGTACTCACTAACTCACTAGTTCGTGTTACTCTTTAAAGTTACTAACCGTATATGAGAGATTGTTTTCGTTATCTGCTAAGATGATTTGGCGAATAATGTAGCCAACAGTTTTGCAATTTTGCAACCAAGGATATGTAAATATATATTTTGGAAGCGAAAGTTTCTCAATGGAGGCCTATACTTACACATCAAAATATTCGAATGTGGTAGTGAAATGCAAAATTTACGTTTGTTTCGAGACTTCGTTTGGATCAACACGACACTTCTTCGACCTTAGTTTCCTGTGAAAAAAGCAGGGACTAGGGTATATACTAATATATACTAATAGTCTCCTTGTTAATAGAAAAATAATAAATTATATGCAACAAACAATATAACAACCAATTAATATGCAACACTAACAGAAATTTTGCTTTTCGTTCCCTGTTTGTGATATTTTAAATTAGAGACTTGACGACTAGAAGTAAGAACACTACCAAAAGGGCAGGGTATTAGCTTTGGTTACCATTCACCAAGAAGCCATTACATTTTTGTGCTGACCAAGTTCATATTGTAAAGCAAATATATATTCTTATGCTTATTTTTAAATTTCTACTTGGAGGTAGCATATAATTAATAACGGTGCATATACTTCATATAACTATAAGAGCATAAACAAAAATTATGGTTCTGTGGGATTAGGTATTGTCAGAAATTCATTTATGAAGTCATGTTTAAGTACCTTGAGAATTCAGAAACTTGCCTACTACCATAATTATAGTAAATATTTCAAGCGAATTAAATTATTTTCTGTTAGGTAGGTTAAGGGTTTTTTAAAGACTAATCATCTCAAGAAAAGTACGTAGCTATATATAAATGCATTTTCAGTTACATTTAAAATAAGAACTAAATTAGATATTAAGATTAATACTTGAATCGTAACAAACCAGTGACATTTATTTTAATTTTTCTGAATAAGTAAGAATGACACTAAGAAACTGAAATACAGACAGGGAGATATTGAGAGCTGGATATATTATTTCGTAATAAATAATCTCTCGCTTCCATTGTTTTGTTATTTTTGTGTTAGTGTTAAAATGGTTTGCCGTTGTCAGTAATTGCGAATATGGGGCACAGTAGTAACGTGTAAGTTATTTATTGTTGATCGACCTGCTTGAAAATCTGCTTGTTCTCGTGACTTTGTTCCTAATGTTTTATTCAACTGGGATTTTTAAAAGACTATGTTCTTCTAATAGCTGAAACCTTAGTAATCCCGTTATAGTAGTTTTTAGGATCAGGTTTTGACGTCTATATAGAAATTGGTAATATTTAGCTTAGCATCTTCACCTATATTAATTATGTCTTTTATTTCTGTTAATAACTTTTTAAGTGTCGTACCCACTGTGTATCCGGCATGTGAATTTGTATTTTATTTGTACTTTAGAAGTTTTAATATCTTTAAGGCATCCACACTTCTTGTACCTTTCAGATAATTGCCAATGTAATGTTATTTTCTGTTCCAAGCCTTATTATTCTTATTTATTACTAGTCCAAAATTTGCAGTTAACAAACAACCCGTAAGCTAAATCATATATAATATTTCAAAAATTTGCTGCCAAAATAAATCATCAGACATTTTACAATAAATTGCACAACTACTGAAGATTGCGACCTCTAAAAGCCACTAATTAAATATGTAAATTATTATAATCTTAACTAAATAATAAATCTACCGTTATTGACAGTATAACAATGTTAGTACGTGCAATCTTAATCCCCGGTCAGAATTTGAAAAGTTCTAAGCTTTGAGTTCTAACTATTCCACAATATGACAATGTGGAGATACTTTTTCTTTTATGGGACATAAAATTTGAAATCGGCGCTCAATGTGTAAGGATATTGTCCCCTCTAAACTTCCACAACCTTGTCTAAGTGTTTATTGGGAAATAACACCACACTTTAAAGGAAATTGCTGTATATTCAAAACGTTTCGGGGTCTAGATCAGACCCCGTTGTCAATGGCTAAGAAACTACGGATTAAAAAGGTACAATTCCAAGATGTAAATATAAATATTTGACAATGTTTATTATTTGATTTTTGACGTAACTAAGAGAATTTTATTTGTAATATACAGGGTAGCACAGACATTTCTAAAGATCATATAATCATAAAGTTCCTTTCAAATTGGAAGAATTTGAAAGGGAGATCTTCACAACTTTATGTGGCGCTCCTAGGTGCGACTTTCTTATAAGATAGTACATTCGCCAAAAATGCGACCAAAGAACTTTGTTGATTCAGTGATCCCATTAAAATCATAAGGGAAAAACTAGGAAAAACCTTATGAACTATCCCGATATTGGGTTGTTCACACGGACATGACCATTAGCAATTTCTTCCTTAATCATCGGCAACCAGGAACGACTGAATTCTACGGAGGTAGTAGCGATACAATCGTTTTCATTTAACAAAATTAAAGCAGACTCTTTTAGTTTTCTTTTGGTGTTGTGTTCTTCTTTGTGTAATATAACTGAATTTTGAAACTGTGTTTTATGACCAAGGTCCCAAGCATGTTCACAAATTTTGGATTTTTCAAATTGTCGTTTTTTTATGTAATTTTTGTGTTCGTTTATGCGAACATTCAGAGGTCTAGAGGTAACGAATATGTCAGCATCAGAACGCCACCAAACCAAAGGTTTAATCTGTTTTGAGAAAATTGTTTGTTCTTCAAATTTTTCCATAAAAATGTTGCTTAAAGCGGAAGACAAACAGGAACCCATTGCCATGCCAAAATCTTGTTGGTAGAAGTCATCATTAAGTTGAAAATATGTTGTCTTTGTACAAAATGTTAGTAGTTCCATTATTGTATTAATGGACAATTGAGTACGTTGATTTAGTAAAGAATCTTGTTCTAATCGTTCTTTTACTATCGGAAGTGTTTTGATGACCGGAACATTATTGTATAGATTCACAATGTCAAAACTTGCTAGTGTGAAAGTATTTTTATATTGTACATGTGATAATTTTTCTAAGAAATGTGCGCTGTTTTTAAGATGAGAATTAGACTTACCAGTAAGTGGTGAAATAATTGTTAAAAGGAATTTTGAGAGCTCACTGCATGGAGAATTTATGGAGCTGACAATTGGTCTTAATGGAATGTTGGGTTTATGAATTTTAGGTAACCCGTATAAATGGGGCGGTTTAGAATAGTGTGGAAAAAGATGTTTACGTTGTTGTTCTGTACATTCATGTTTGTGATTGTATAGTAAGCGGTATATTTAGTTTTCTATAGAAGTTGTTGGATCTTTGTTTAATTTTGTATATTGTCCTTGGTTTATTATGTTTTGAATTTTGGATTTGTAGTCAATTTTATTTAAAATAACCGTAGCATTGCCTTTATCTGCAGGTAAAATTTTAATAGTGCTGTCATTTTTTAAAACTTTAATTGAATGTAATTCATTTTTCGAAAGGTTATTTTATTGTATGCATAGGTTTTTCTAGTTCAATTTTTGCTCTTATTCGATACTCTTGAGCTTCACTATTGTTTAATTTGTTTGCAGTTTGTTCTATAGCACTGATGATATCAAATGTTGGAATAGTTTTTGGGGAAATTGCAAAATTAAGGCCCTTTTGTAGAATTGAGGTTTCAGAAGCGTTTAACTGTTTGTCTGAAAAATTATTGACAGTTTTTGACAGATCAAAATGTTGGTTTTTTACATAATATTTCGGAATATTTTTATCGGAAAGAAGTTGATTAAATTTACGTAAATGTGTTTGTTTTTGAGACCTGAATTCACTGTTGTAACTTATATGAGTACTATTTTTAATTCTGTTAAATTCATTCTCTGGTATTCGATAAGCAAGAAAGTTCTGTACATACCCAATATCTTTTTCTAATTTAAACTTATTGTAACGATGAAATTGTATGCGGTCTCTAATAGCAGCGAAGCTTGCTCGTTCCAATATGCAATACGTACGGTTGACGAAATCTTAATCCTTTGGGAATAATTCTCATCTCCCGACATCTGCACAAGAATGTCAAGCTATTCTTTGTTCGTGCAAGCTTCTTATACAAGTCCTCTAACTCCCTCAACGCTTTGGTTACTGCAGTCCCATGACTGATTTCTAGTTGTTTTCTGAAGGATACTTGTGGCATCTTTTTCAATGTCTAAGTGTTTATTGGGAAATAACACCACACTTTAAAGGAAATTGCTGTATATTCCAAACGTTTCGTAGTTTCTTAGCCATTGACAACGGGGTCTGATCTAGACCCCGAAACGTTTGGAATATACAGCAACTTCCTTTAAAGTGTGGTGTTATTTCCCAATAAACACTTCGACATTGAAAAAGATTCTCTTCGAGGTGTCATTCCTTTGTACGCAAGACAATATATATTATAAATAAATATAACATATATTGTTTCTGGTCGGGAACCTTCATCAGTTGCGCTTCCCACAATTGAATGTCCTCTCGAACACTTCTTTAAGCATTTGATGCATTTCGTTAAATTTGAAGACGCGAGATGTAAGACCGACATCTAGGATTTTCGAGAGAATCAGTACACCTCGAAGAGAATATTCAATATCTCTGACAGGTGAAGTAGCCTGAAAATTTTATCGTGACATTCTGTCCTAGGAGTTAAGGGAGAACAGCAATTACACGGAACGGCTCCAGATTCGGAACTTCTGTGTACTGATTCTCTCGAAAATCCTAGATGTCGGTCTTACATCTCGCGTCTTCAAATTGAAAAAGATGCCACAAGTATCCTTCAGAAAACAACTTCCACCTCCTTATCTGTAATTTTTTTTCTTTCAACCAACTAGAAAATGTAGTAACAGTACTTACGTTTTAAATAAGGTAGCAAATCATGATTTTGCGGTATTTGTCCAACATCATTTCGACGTTAAATCGCACTTCTGAACAACTTTTCCGATTCTATCCAAGTAACTTTTATTGGCTGCTTATCTGCCCACTTGCTTTAGTTCCGTATGTGTTTACACTATTTACCGTAACACTAAAAGCAATGGCGTTACGAGGCAATCAGAGACTGGCGATAAAGTAATGGAGTAATAATTCTCAAATTATTGTACATTTAGAGCACAGTTTTCTCATTTTTATTTTGTCTGGTTAAGGTTCGCTCGTATTATTGGCAATTGGAAAGATTCAGAGCGATTGTTTCAGTTGTACAAAATAAAGAGAGAGATTTGTCATAGTGATACTACATTTTATCTAAGTTTGCAGAAAAGTGAAGTGTAGGTATATAGAAATATGAGGCAAGCCAAAATTTATCAACAAAGTGTTAAACATACTTGAACAGAGAACAAACCTTCCGAATCAACACAGAACTACTCTTAATACTGCTACTCAGGACAACCACATTACAGTTACAACTATACCATACATACAGGGTCTGTCAGAAAGATTGAAAAGAGTGGGCAACAGATTTAATGTGAAAACAACATTCCAAACAAGAAATTCACTGAAATGACTAACTAATATCAAAATCAAAACCAACCAACAAAAATTCAGAATTCAAAAAACTGCATATACAAGATTCCTTGCGAATGCAATAAATTTTATATTGGAGAAACATCGAGACACAAGAATTACATAAAGGAACGACAATTTGAAAAATCGAAAATTTGTGAATATGCCTGGGACCTAGGCTATAAAATATAATTTAACAATTCAACTATACTTCAAAAAGAACAAGATAACAAAAAACGAAAAATAAAAGTCTGCCTTAATTCTTTTGAATGAAGACGATTATATCGCTTCTACTTCTGCAGAATTAAATCGTATCTGGTTACCGACAATTAAGGAAAAAATTATTAATGGTCATCTCCTTTTGAACAACCCAGCATGGAGATAGTTTATAAGGTTTTCCTAGGTTTTGCCTGATGACGTTAGAGGGATCACTGAAACAGCAGGATACTTTGATTGCATTTTTGGCGAATGCGCTATCTTATAACAAAGTCGTCCCTAGGAACGCCACTTATAAATTCTAAAGACAACTCTTTCAAATTTTTCCAACTTGAAAAACAACAATTTTATAAGTCAACTTAATGTCATAAATCAAACTTTTTTTGCAATTTACATTTTCAATACATATAAAGCCATTGACAACGAAGTCAGAATGGACTTTGAAACGTTTGGTTTTTTTCGTTCAATATACATCTTTTTAGTTTAATTTATTCCCAAGAAAACATAAAAATAATCAAGAATAAGCCACAAATAACATTTAGAGGGCAACGTCTACTGGATCCATAGCAACTTTGTGAATAGCTAAAATCTCTGAAACTAATGAGAGATTCTAACAGTTTTAGCACTAATAAAAAGCAACACTATCTATTACTGAAAATTTTAATCTAAATTTCATTTGGAGTGAAATAAGTTTTTAGCTTGAAATTATTCTGCTTGGAATTAGGGTCGGAAGAAAAACCGCAGCTATAACGCTTTTCTGACTTCTGCTGATACAAGTACAAAAAAAATGTTATAAGTAGATCTAAAAAGTCTACGTCACGGTATATAAAAGGTTATTCATTAAGAATCCCCAATCTCTAAAAAGTAGATTGTAGATCCCAAAACACCAAGATTTCCCACAGTCTGACGTACACAATCACTGCAAGTTTTTGACATTCTGGTTGTGTAACGTTTACATTTGTTTCTGCCTGAAAATAGGTAGTTTTATATTTTCTGGTAGAAGGAAGAGGAATTCGACTGTAATTTAGATTTGCTAATAGAGCGTGCTACTTACACCGTTTAACAACAGTAAAACAGACCTTTTTTTGTTAAACTATGATTAAAGAAATAAACAAATATGAAATCGCATTCAATTGTATATAGAAAAGTAAGTATATTGCTCTATTATTTCAGTTTTTTTCGAAGTTCATAAATTGAACATAATATACTTTTCACATTTAACAGTTAATAATAAAAGTGACATTTTTAGTTGATTCCAAGTGAAATGGCTGTTTAATAAAGATTTTAGTGAGAATAGCTTATAAGATGAAAACATGCATACTTTTTGTAATTATTAACCGACTTCCAAAAAGGACGAGGTTATCAATTCGTCGGCATGTTTTTTTTTTATGAATACTCAGTGATTATTCACAAACGGCTTGGGAAATTTTAATTATTTAAACGGCATTGTATTAAGGAATATTACAGAAAGGTACCATATAATTTTCTATAACGTAATAAAAAAATCAGAAAAATCTGTAACTAATGCACTACATTTCAGTGAATTTCAATGAATCTACACTGTTTCCTCTAAAATGCCTTAATCAATTTGCATATTTTAAATTGTATTCTACAAAGGGAACATACTGTTTTTCTGATAATCGTAAAAATATGTGCAATAAATGATAAACATTAATGTAAATGTCAAATTTTCATCATAAATAACTAGTTTAAATGTCAACATATTCCATGAAAGTATATAGTACATGTTGTTTGTAACAGTTTTCATTTTATAGGGCTTTCAATAGAGTAAAATGGCACAAAGTATTCCATTAGTGTTTCGAAAAGAAAAATTGTTAGGGTAGCGATCTTTTCTATACGGTAGTAGGTGTGTGTCTGTGCATGCATCGAAATTCAAGCAGCAAGCAATATACGCAGTTGACATATAGGGCGACGTAAAATTACACTCAGTGCAAAAAAACTTACAAACAAATGTGATATTGGGAGGTACATAAGGAGTTCCATATATAGAATGGTTGAAAAATAAGGTGGAATAGAATTAAAGTTATACAGGGCGGTTCAAAAAATGTTGTATTGGGTGACACATAAGTAGTTACGTATACAAGGTGGTTGAAATAAGAGTGAAGTAAAACTATAGTTATACAAAAAAATGGTTAAATAAGGATATGCGGTAAGGATATTCGAGTTAGAAGGCGGAGGGTTACAAAAATGGTAGCAGCAGTGGAATTGTAGGTACACAGGGTGGTTAAATAAATGTGGCATAGCGTGGAAAATAAGTAGTTGTTTAGACTTGACATATGGGGCGATATAAAATTATAGGTATACAGGGTGATTTAAACAATAGAAAAATAGAAACAGTCAATATGGTGGAGAGGATTAGTACTTATACAGGGCCGTTGCAACATCGTGTAGTGTTGAATTATAGTTGTACCGGGTAATTCAGAAAACGATAGACAAATAATTTATATTGGGTGAGCAATACTTAGAAACATATAGGGGTGTTTGTAATATAGAGTAAATTGGAGTTACCTACCCTTGTAGAAAATGGTCCAAATAATAAAACAAATAAAAAAGTGGAAAATATATAAAAAATACAAACTAGAGAGAGAGTCTCGTGATGAAGTAATTTGTACCCTAAGATATTATTGTGTTTTTTGTTGTTGAAAATGTTGGCCATTAATGTCTATAGAGTAGTTATTCGCTTATAAAACACAATTGTCTTCTAAGTGCATATGGAAGAATAGTCAGTTAACAGTGGCAAGGGGCAGACGCGAAATTTACTTATACAATTAAAACTGAGCATTTTGGTTTATTTAGAATATCAATATACAAGATATGAAGCCGTTTTGGTTCCTTTAAATTATTATGATATACGTACCCCAATTGGAGCAACGAATTCATGCGTGAGTTGAGTCGCATTTACTCGGTCTGTAAATTTCACTTAGGCTCACTTCTGAAAACTGATCAGTTTTCAAGAATTTACTCATTACGACCATCTTTTAGCTGATCTCCAGCTCTTCAACATTCTATTTGGTGCAGATCACTTTGAAAAGTTTTGTAGACCGTACACCAATATGAAGTAAATAATATAAATTAATACCAGGTAAATACATTGTGAGGTTTTATGAAACCATGATGCAACTGAAACTTTGTTCTCATATGTTCTATATTAAATTTTCATAATAAAATTGATTTAAATTTGTTTACAGGAAACAACGGCTTGTTATAATAAAGGCGAATAATATTCGAACATGAAATAATCGATGCTAGTACAGTCTAGAAAACTATTCTTTAACTATCCAACATATGCAATATGATATATCTTATTCAAATATAACCGAAAGAAACATTTGTAAGTGGAACAATTTTCGAACATCCAATATTCGACGTCAATAAGGGCTATACACCCATTCTGTGGTCATACAACAAATAAATAAGTATAAATTCGAATATAATTGAAACAGATTGATAATTTTTCGATGTCAATACAGTTTATGCATCCATTCTGTGATCATAAGATATTACGTATTGTGTCAATGAAAACAAATAATATTCGGATGATTTGTAAATATTCGAATATTACCGAACAATTCAGTTTTCGTTATTCGAATGTTGACATGACTAACGATCATATATGCCTTGACTGCTCTGACGAGCGCCTTTGCCGCCTTTCACTTTTCCCTTTCTCCAAGGCATAAAATTAATTCATCGTCGAATATTATATTTTATAGTCCCATTCAAAAATGTGTGCAAAATTTTCTTTGACTTTATATACTTTTTTTGAATACACCTAGAGCCCTAGATATGGGATATTTACAACATATGTATTACAAGGTGACTTTTACCCAAACTAAAGATGTTGTTAGGGTTCTGATCTAAAATATGAAGAAATACGCACCTATTATTTATAAGGTTCATTTATTCTATATAAGTGCAACACAGTTTTATTCAAAAATAAATTATTTATTGACAACTTGCGTACCCAGTCATAACCTATTTAACCAACACAAGATCAAACAAAATTGTGAAATGTCGAAATCCGATATACAAAAGCGATCACTGACAGACAGCATCAAGTGAACCCCAGGGTTTGTAATGCGACATGCATGAAGGTGGACGGAAAACTAATTAATAAAGGTACTGGCCAACATTTTTTGGAAATAACTTAAGCACTAGACTAAGGAAATTTCATATGTAAATAAATGAACAACGGCATTATGTGTGTATATAAAAAATGTTCAAATTGAAATGTAATAATTATTATTAGTCTTCAGTCTAAACTCATTTTTATAACCTAAAGATACAGACTAAGAAATGCAAGGATAAAGTAAAATATAGATGAGATATATATCTTACTAAGTTTTCTACAAAAGCGAAAATCTAATGGTTATAACAAATGTTCCCTGATTAATATTATCCTTTTATTAATAGACAGAAGCAGAATAACTGAAACGAAAATTCTACTTGAAAACTGACTGCTTTGCAACTAAATTGTATGTCTGCATTTCAGAAACCACGAAACTTAACGCTTTATCATTTAAGGAATCTTGTGTTTACTCAAGTACACCGAAATATGCTTATGCGTTCTAACAAATGAGTTTATTTTGAGAAATTAATATGTAATCACTCACGTTTTTCAGATTAAAAGTGTATAAAATTACTTATAAAACACAATTGGACCCATTTGAGGATCATCAAAATCGTGAAATGGCTCCTGACCATTCCTCAAAAACGAATTGAATCGTTAAGAGCAGTTAGTAGATAAGGCGGCTCCGAAAAAATACTCAATGCTATGGTCACAGTTCATAAAATGAACCTTAAACGACATCACATGTAAAAATGATTTATTGTGTCTCTTTACCAACATAATGTTCTTTACTATTACGGGAACTGCTTATAATTAGAAATCTACGAGGTTTAGAAGGATTATAAATATTTTCGGGACGTTTCCGTGTTGTTTAGACGTCTGGCAATGCAGACGTGGGTACATCCATTGCCAATACTTAGTTAAAGCTCGGTAAAAGTGGTAAATGAATACCTCAACTAAACATTCATAAAAAATAAGTACGAAGATGAAATGAGATTGTATGGAAAACCAAAAGTATATTTACTAAAATTGATATTGTGGAAAGTTGTCGGCTAATCCTGTGTCAGTTGAACATTTCCCCTCTAATTTTAACATAAACGGAGGGATCAAAATCTAACTTGTTGTTCCAGTTCATAGAAACTGTATTTCCGTTCAATGATCCGTTTGATTGTTTTTTCATATGCCCGAATGGAAGTTACAACACACATCCTTCTTTATAATTTTTTTTCGCTTCGCGCTGCTCTTTTATTCCAATACTTAGGTATATTTTAAAGAACTTCGTTTACAGAAATTTTAAGAAGTTTTTCAATTTCATTCCAATCGACTGCATGAAATTTGTTTATATGTTGGAAGTATCACCTAATTATTAAATATCTCTTGAGGACAATTTTTTATAGTCTTAAATGGTAGTGTAGTTTTACAATTTATTTTTCCGTGCATACCTAACTTTAGATTGTACCTTTGTCATATGCATTTATTGAATATATGATACTTGGAATGTAATACATTCTATCAGTAAATTTTCATAAGAGGTTTATGAGAGCCAACTTAATTTGGTGCTTAATTACTAAAGCTAGTTGCTAACTTTACATTTAAATATGTTATTAAATGTTACTTAAAATATATTTCCAGAAAGAAAATCTGAAGCATGAAATTTCCGGTGTTGTCTGTCTCCAGAATTTAACGAATCTGCCAACTCTCCATTCATTTTCTATCAGGTAATTACATACTTTGTACTTTACTTTTAAAATTTTTATATGAGTTGAATATTGTTACGAAGTACACTGCTGCAAGTATAGAGAAGTAACTTACGGTCAGAAATTGAAAAGATCACGAAACAGCAATTTGCTTATCTACTAGAGCAAGTTGGCGGCGCACTTACAGTTTAAGTATTTTGTGACGGGGCACAGTAGAAAATAAGGAAAAAATTCGAACCTCCAGTCAATTTACCGAACAAGGGTAGTTTAAATCTGTTAAAATATATTTAATCTTATAATCTAACTGTGAAAATTAAATTAATCTATATAGAATTTTTTAAATTGATTGTTCGTCCATATAACTCAACATCAAATATTACGAATCGGTACTGAACAGTGAACTTATGAAAATTTTCGTCTCAGACGGTATAAAAATATCAGAAACAATACTTTTTCGATCTGCAACCAGATTCTAGAAACATAACGTCAAAGATGTCAAAAATCCTCTGATTCTGTTCCATATCTCTAAAATATGGTATCCAAGAGATTACTCCCATAAATATGAAGTATCATCAGAGTATTACCTACATTGAGGATATATTTGACGTATTTCAGGTTATATTAATGGAATTTGGTTAAAGGTTGAAAAGTATTGTACTTCACTTTTGATGCTGGATGGTATTTTATATTAGATTTATATTTACAGTGTAAATAAATTTATATTTTACTTTCAATTCGTAAACGATGTCAAACACAAATTGACACATTATTTAAACATACTGAAAGAATTTTGAGATCATGAAGTATTATAATAATTTATTATTATTTTTACCATTAGTTAATTTTACTTTAAATTTAGTTTATTATTTCGTCCAAAGTAAATACGATGACTAAAATGTATATAAATTAGCAAGCCTGTCTTATCTTTCATCGGTTTGGACTATTATTAAATGTTTTCAGTCACAACAATACTTTTATATATTGTCAAGTTCTTCGTCCAAACACAATAGAATATATAAATTATCTTCAACTTTGTCCAGATGCGAAATTATTGTTGTAAAGAAAAATGTACGTTCTATGGTCAGAATATAGAAATGGTATATCAAATATTACTGTGATTTATTAGATTTCACACTGAACATAAAATTTCTTACTTCTTACCTGAAAGCAATAACGAGTATCCTGTGCGCCACATCCTCATTGCATAAACATGATAAATCTCCGGAGATTTATTGCATACTATGGGAATAGCACGGGATGACAGCAAACTTATTATCAAAAGCTACACAAAATGAAATACGAGCTACTAATATATAGTTAGTTGCTATCATCGACGGATACTCGAAGTATCATTATCCTGAAATTGGGGCATCTGTTGAAGGGTGTAATCAGAGAAATTAGAACAAGGGCCACTTCACATGCCTCACATTTTCAGTGAATTTGTTTTGATATATTTGCAAAGATAGTTTCGCACTAGTGAAATCAATGACCTCTTTCGGAAAAAGGAAGTAGTACATTTCCGTATTTATTCCGTACATATGTGATATCCGATAATGATAAATAGATTCTAATTAAGGATATTAGTAATTTAGATTAGACTTCGATTGTGGATTTCTCCCAAACATTTTAATTTACCACTTTGCAGATAACTTCAATCTAAACGTATACAAACAGATGAAAAAATATTTAAAAAGGTTTTTATTTACTTCAAAAATAAGCAAACAGCAATACATAATTTCTATTCTATTAAGAAACAATTCATTTGCTTGATTATACCATTTAACAGGAAACCTTAACATTTAAAAAATATATAAGTAATTATTTATTTTTTTGGAATTTAGGGTAAAGATACCATTATCCAAGAAACCAATTAACAAAGTTGAGCGTATAGTAGCTCAGTTTGTAGGTTTTTCATTTCTACTCAACCTTGCCCACAGTAGCAAATACGGTTTCATATTAGATTTTGTGTAAAAGGTGACAAAACTATTTTTTTCGCCATTTTATTGTTATAAAACAAAAATGCAACTTTAAAAAATGTTGAATTTTATCTCAATTAGTCATGTTTTATCATTAGAACAAGTTGGTGGCGGTTCTGTTCTACTATTAATTTTGTCACGTATTTTTGTAAATGACCTGGCCTATTAACCAACTTCAAAAAGTTTTAATCTAAAACGGCATAATCGATTTCAATAAATTAAATTTCACTCTGTTACGCAATGTCTTGAAGAAATACCAAATATTTCTATAACGTTAGACTGTTTTTTATAAAAATTTTAATATGCAAAATGTCAGTCAGCTAAGTGTCACAAAAACTATCTTCACCAACACTGAATTTTAAATATACATATACATCATAAAATATCTACTGGTCGTACAGGGTGTTCTGTGTTAATTTTTCTAAAGAGAAGAATACCAGTGACCAGTTTTCAAGTAGAAGTTTGATACGAATTATTTATTTTTTTCTCTTTATTTAATGGAAAGAGTAAAATATTCTTACATAAAAACTTGAAACCATTATACACATACATAAATTTTATTAAAGTTAAATATTTAATGATGATAAATCAACTCTGCAATGAGTTTGATATATCTAGAAAGTGCCATGTTTCGTTTTCGTCTTATTTTTAACCACGATCCATAAAGGATCAGGTTATCAATTCCGTCCGTTATTTTGTATGATTGTTACCTGATTTCTTTTCCTACTGTGAACCGATTTGAATATATATTTTTTCTTTAACGGAGTATACAGCCGGTTTAATAAAATTTCAAATTTGATAAAAAAAATCTATTCGTAATTGGATGAAAGTTGAGTTTGAACACATCGTTTTCTCCAATACCCCTTATTGATTTTGATATAGTTTTTTAATTACATCCTTTAAAGGAAGTGGAACCTGTTTCATTTCAGTACGACAACAATCGCTTTGAGATAAAAAAATGGTTTTCGAAATGGCTCGACAGCTGTAGGAGTGATGACTGATTTTACTGGAGAATTCGACGCTGGTGTTATAAAGGAAGCAGGCCACGATCGCGGGTTCAGTTGGCTGTACGAAGAGCTTATATGTAAAATTGTTATTGTGATATTTGAATCCGCTGTTGTATATTCGATGTAAATAAATGGTTCTAGAAAAGTGAAAGTGAATATTAGTTTTATAATTTTAAATTGAACCCACGGACTATATTGCAATATTTTTATGCCTTCTAAGATGTAGTTTTTCACACATCACCTAAAAGTCAAGCTTTTAGTGTCACCGAGTCCCCGCCTAAAAAAGGTTAGGGACAACACATGTTAGGCTCTAAATTTGTATTCGGTGCGATCATACAGCATAAGAAACGAAATCAAATGGAAGGTGATAAAAGCAATTTTAATGATAATTACTTTAATTAAACGTATTTACTGTATAAACCAAAATTTATGGTTTTATGTTGATGGGCTTTAAAAAAGAATAAAAAATATACCCGACTTCAAAGTAAAACAACACATAACGTAAATCATATAAACAATAAAAAGTGCTGATTTTGTACAAATTAATTACTTAACTATCTACTATATTTTTGAAGTCGTTGCCAAACAACAATCAAGTTTTATGAAGTAGTAGATACGTTAGCACTCCCGGTATAATTGAGTTATTTCTAGAATTAATTCTGTGGCTTTTTTGTTTTGTTTGGCTGTAGTTCATCCCTAGTGATTCGTCTATCTGCATATTTTGTGCGCATTCGATATTAGCTCGCTCTAATCAGTCTCGAGATGATCTTTTGCATTCAAAGTTCGTGCTCTTCGGAATCATTATTTTATCTTCTTACACTAATTGTATGTTGTATGAAGTAATATTTCTTTTCAGGACTTTCTATATTTCTGAGACTCTTTGTGTTCTTTTTTGCTAGTTCTTTTATTTTTCGTGATTCGTATCGTTTTGTATGTTTGCTGTTTCTACCTCTTCTTTCACGTTCCTAAGTTACTTACCTAGCTTCTATCTGATGTTGTTCCGTAGCATTATCCAATTGGTTTCTATGGTGTCTTTCAGTACTATTCCCTTTAAATTTATTTTCTGAAGACAATGTTGGGACAGTTGTCTGGATGAGATGCTTTCTGTGGATCCTATGTTCAATTTTCGTTTCGTGAGATATAAGTTTATTCGAACTCCACAGAGTACCGTATGGTGCTTGGTTTCGTTTGGGGGCAATGTTATATCTGATATTGTGTAGTCTATAGCCGACTGCCATCTCCTCGAATTATGCCGTATGATTTTGTGTAGTGGCTTGTGTGTGCAACAAATGATTATTTATTCTCAGCTAACTTCTTTCGAAGAGTTCACTAGGGTTTCTTTATAATTCCTGGTAGTGTTATATCTCATATGGACCTATAATTCTCGCATTGAATGGCTATATCAGTTATTTTTAAGTATGTTTATTTCATTATGTGTAGTTTTTCTTTTGCGATGTTTACTATTAGCGTGATAATTATTTCGTTTATACAGTTTGTCATAAGTGATTTCTACGTACTGAACTGATACTAAAATTCCTACTCAAGATAGGGAGCTGTATATTAAGACAGTATGCTCGTTTCCTTATTTGGGAGTAAGTTAAGGATAGTGATCAAATAACTATGTGGTCTTAATTTCAGTAGTATCCAAGGTATTTTAAGTACAAGAAAACGATGTTCCAGCCAGCTAGTCATTGTTTTGTTTCGACCATATAGATATATTGCTTTCTGCACTCATATCTGATAATGTACCTAAATCCACCATCAATATGTCCAGGCTATTCTAGATTATAGTAAGTCCACACAATACAGACTTTGGACCGTACAGATCCCTGTACAGACTTTTATTAATAACAATAATACATAACTACAATTTCGAATGCCCATACAGATCTCCCACCATTTAACCTACCTACAATTGCCTACACTGCTAACCCAGAAAGAAATCTAAAGAAATCTATACCAATTCCCTACCGTGTGTGTGGCCTTTAGAACTTGATTCATGAGTAGCTGTCATATTCCAAATAGTTCTTTTGACGCTACTTCTATATGATAATGGCCAGTTGTCATTTAAGGAACTGCCAAGGGATAATTAATATATTACCTTTTTTAGTTAGCTTTTGTTAGTTTATATGTACAAAATTCGGGAATTGATAAATTCAAAGTAACCTGACTTCCCGGACCAGAATTGTCTTCAATCACTGGTAAGAACTGGATTCAATCAGTCTGAGAAGTATTTGAAGAATGATAAAATATATTCGTTTTAAATTATCATTTACTTCATAGATATATCACTATCTGATCACACATATTTGAACAGCTGGGTTTAAATAAAATGTGCTAAAAGTCAATCTGGATTGCTATATTTTTATTTAGAGTTTATGTTAACGTGACAAAAGTATAAAAACATTTCTCTGAAAGCATTCCATTTAATTTTTCTATGTCAGGCTTTAAAATTACACAAACAGAGCTTATCAGTAGCTAGTAATGTAATGACTCAACTTCGAAAATTATCTTAACTTTTTGATTTATCTAGAAAAACAACTACCAATGTGAAATAAGTGTTTTGGGATTTAAAAACATTTAATTAACTATTGTGTTTCTTTTGAATAAATGTCACTATTTAGTATGTTCTATACTATAGGAAAAACAATAAGTTTTAAAACAAATTACTATGATTTCCAAACCACAATAAGAATGGACTAAAAATGATTTAATTATTTATTGATTAAAACCTATCGATTCCAAGCATAAATCAAATACATTTGTCAACAGCCGTTCTCTTGTCGACGATCTTGAAATAAGTCTACAAAGAAATTTGATCTTCCTTTCATTTATTCTGATAAACCTCAAACACTCCCTCAGGATAACATACTGAAACTGACAGCTGAATTCACGGGTTCCTTTAGCGTTATGTACAAAAGCAGGATATCAAACGTAATATTTCTGATGAAAATTTCTCTATGTCTCATGGTGCGAACAATTGTGTCTGTTCTTTTAGTTATCGAAATCGACCATCGAAAACTCGGTTGAGTAATTTGTGCTTCTATATATTGGAACAAAACGTTAAATGATTCGATGACAGTCTGCAATTGACAACTACAGAAATGAAATTTTTGGCGAGTGAAAGTTTTTCAAGCTTCTTTTCCAGATAGTCTGCCAAATATATAATAAAATATTCTAAGCAATCTAAGAAAATGTAATTGATTTCATATTAATATAATTTTGTTGTAAATGTTCGTCACAAAATTGCACAAATTTATGCAGTAGTGATAATTCCATATTTGTGGTAGGTAAATCAACAAAATTTTCTATAATGCATAAGATATTTGGGGAAGTATTAGTTATTGTTTGATTTCTTCGTAATTATCTCTGCGGTTTATGATTGTATAAAAAATGTATTTTGCAAGATAATGCAATGCTGTTGGCGGTGCAAAAGGACACTTAATTTTAAATGAAGGTGGGTACTGGACATATTTGCTATAGTCATGTTTTGAACAACTTATTACTGGATATCCTGACTTCCAAATTGCTGTTGATACTTTTTTACAACACTGAAATAATTAAATTCTTGCCTATGATTTCACCAGTTAATGCAAGATGAAGATTTTGATGTAATTTTTTATTCTGATGAAGCATGGTTTCACTTATTTAAATATTATTTATAATATATATTTCTGCTAAATAAATCATTATTTCTTAACAAGAGTTTCTTGTTCTGTAGTCTTTTTTTTAGATGTCTATATTAATAAAACATAATATTTAAATAAATAGTCTCTCATATCAATATATATTAATTTTAAATTTATTTTATTCAACTGCATAAATGAGTGATTAAATACAACTGTTCACGCTATTTAAACTTACAGTGGTATACCCGTATGTAAGACTCATTGCAACACTTTATGCTACACTATACTAAATTTTATAGAAAAATATGTACACAAGATGCAGTAATAAAACATATTTGTGACATATATTAGAACTTGTGCTGAATGAGAAATTTATAGAAACCACTCTTTAGTTCTGTCGTCTATCCCTCTTTATATGATGATTATTATTATACTTCCAGCTGTTATCAAATCTGTTTTCTTATTATGGTATGGAAGTGAGACAATAAACGTAGACAGCACTATTTCTACACTAGTTAGAAATATGACCATAAACAAAACAGTTTTATATTAAAATGATCATTATATTTGAATTAACATTCATGACTATCAATAGGATTCCTTCCCTTATTGTCATTTATGAAGTGTGCGTCAGATATTTACATATATCATACTCATTGCAAGTATCTCTTACTCTAGTTTGTTAGATTTTTCAAATTTAACATTTATTTATTTGAACATTTTTAACAGACTTTAGTTTTTGCATATTATTAGCATGAATTTGGCCATTATGATGCTACTAATATTTATCACTTGGATATGATTTGCTAAATTCTCATTTAACAACATATTATTATAAAGTGAATGCTTTGAAGGCCGGAGTCGGAGAAATTTTATTTTCCGACTGACTAGTCATTAACCAGCTTGTGCAGCTATCATTTAGATCATTGCTACATTGTCGAGTTTGAAAATATTCACCATTGTTTTAGACGAAACGTTAGGTAGAAGAAATTTCAATAAACCACGCTTCAATAGCCCGAAAAACAAAATCAGTCAATAAATTATTGTTTACCAATGTGTTTAGTTATTTACCTTGAGTTCAAACTCACAGTTTTAGACCATTTCTTTGGTTGCGTCTTCATATATATATATATATATATATATATATATATATATATATATATATATATATATATATAAGACTTGTAGGTGGTTGTAGTGTTTGATATTATCTCAAGACAAAAGTTTCAAATGTCATAAAGAAACTATATCAATTATGTCAACTCGTTACTGTTGTTATTTATTTTCGGTACTAACCCTTCAATGTTGCCACCAAAATTTGATCATTGCTAACTCAGTACACTTCAAATTGCTCACTCAGAACGTACCTCAAAGAGAGCAATGAACGTCTACGATAGGTCAAGTTAACCTGATAATTTTAACGTGACATTCTAAGCTAGGAACCTCTATGTGTTAGTTTCCCCGTAGATATCGAAAATTACATTTCGCGAAAGCATATTTGATGACACGTATCAAATACATTCAGTATTTTTCAAGAGTACATTATCCTGTGAGAAGCTCAACTCATGAGGGTTCTCGACCAGAAACAATATACATATTTATATTGTCTTGTGTACGGAATTTTCTAAAATGATTAAAGTCGTTTCTATTTGTTTTAGGAGAAGACTATATACCCTTATATCAATATTACAAACGTCTTAACTCTCTGGGACTAATCTTTCATTAGAAGCTAGGAATTAGTTACTGTGGAGTACAAATATGAGTATAATAACACACCTTTTATGTTTACATATTTTTCTGATATAAAGTTAAGAATCATATGTTGTGTTTCGTTTTTCAAAACAATATTTCAAGTAAATAAAATATATGACTATAGTATTCTGATTACTGTTTTCCTATAGCTTAATTTTGTTTACAACATCGGGTATTTAACTTGTTAACAGTTGTTTAAAAAATACAAACTTGACCCTTTTAGTATTTGAAAAATTTAGATATTTGGAAATAGATATATAGACGGCTATATACACCTCAGACTGTATCGAAAATAATTATAAACTCGCCAATGTAAAGAATATTGGTTCCTATCGCAAAAACATAAAATTTGAAAAAACAAAATATTATGTGGATTGTGTACCTTAGGCTATTGCTTACGCCGTCGTATTATACTAAACTATACTATAGAGAGCTTGCAAATTGTAGATTACTTCGTTTGTTGAGATAGCGGTCTATATGGGTCGGTTTTCGGTATACATTGTGGCCAAGGGTACCATTGTCGTTTTTGTTAACTAGAACATCTAGGAACGCTAGTTGTCTGTTTATTTCTTTTTCCATTATAAATTGAATACGTGGATGAATGCTATTCAATTGTCGTGTAAACTCAACTAGCAGATCTTTACCGTGACTCCAAACTACAAAGGTATCATCTACATACCGGAACCAACACGGTGTTTAGAGCTTTCTCTTCGAAGTTCTCAACGAGGTATCAACTACGCCCCTGCCGTTGAAGATGCAAAATAGCCCGGAAACATATAGTGCATCCATTGACACCGTCCGTGAAAGCCTACATACTTTGATTTAGGGTATTGTTTGCATCTCTTAGGCTGTTATGAATGTTCTCATGCCAACAGCAATTTCAGCACTACGAAAGTTTTTAGGACATTATTAAAATCAAAATAATCCAAGTAGCTCGCAATTCCCATATATTTTAATTCTTATTCTATAAAATGGTATAAGAAATAGCATCACGTGTGTCAAGCAGAAAATTTGAAGAGGTTGAAATTAAAATTATGCAAGAAATATTTTGTATTATCTTATTGGTATAAATACTCTAAAGAACACAATAGAATAAACTCAAAAGTTTTATTGTCTAAACACAATATTGAAAATTGCATTGAATCACAGATTCGAAAATCAATTATTGAACACTTGGGGATCACAAGTGATAAATATTAATTTAAACAGAACAACATAGCCAATTAGTGATGGATTTTATGACTAGGGATTTTATCAACAAGGTTTGAAATGTCATATATTGTCTAGCAAATTGTTTAAAGTTCCAGCAAAATCAACAATACAAAAGCATCTTAATAAAATATATTGCTAGGTAAATAAATATATTTTGGTATATTTATCAACAAGGCTATTAGTTCAGTTAATGAAGGCAAAAACGGTAATAATGGGTAATTTGTCGAATCAGCACCGATTTTCCTGAAAATTTGGATTTAATTTCTACTTCCGCTCTACTTCAAAGTTGACCGTATGCTCGGGGGTGAAAAATATTATATGAAAAAATGTCCGGGAATGAATAAACTTACTAATTTTAAGCAACTTTTGTTCTATTAAGTTTTTTCTCAAAACCAATTCGTTCCGAGTAAATCTCAAGTGAAACTATCGATTTTTCAACCAAAACAAACATGTTTTCATATGGTTTTTCGTAAATAACTTAAAACATGTGCACATTAAAAAAAATCATTTGGATCAAAAATGTAGCTTTTAAAAAACAAAAAAATGTTTGGGTTTATGATTTCTGTAGAACCAGTACAAACGGAGTTATAGCTTGTTGAAATTTTGTTTTTATTTGTCAAAACAAAAATTGAAAGGTTTATCGTTAAATAACTGAAAAATAATGCAATTTTCGGGAAAAGTTTATAAATACTTTTTTAAAATGCTTTCAAAACCTTTAAATAGTTTGTTTATAAAAGTCTAGCATGAATATTAAGCGAGTTATGACATAAATAAGATTGTGTTTATTTGTTTTTTTTTACAAAAAAAAAAATTACAAATTTCCCCCTAAACACCACCCCATTTTGTTGTAAGCTAAAAGCTCATGTAAACTGAAAATGTATTTAACCCTTATTTTTGAAAGGGTTTAAACTAAAAGTCAAACAGTCATATCTAACTTAATTTTTATCCTACAAAAATAAACATAAATATAAATAAAACAAAAGCTACAATTTTATACAAAATTTCGTCTATCTTATAATAGTTTTTAAGTTGTTTTGAGAAACAAACTAAAAAACCAACCTTATTTATGTCATAACTCGCTTACTTTTCATCCTAGAGACTTTTATATAAAAAAAAACAAATTAAAGGATTTTACTTTAAAAAAAGTATTTATAAAATTTTTCCGAAAAATGCAATTTTTTGTTTTTTTATGAGCTACATTTTTTATCTAAATGATTTTTTCTTAAAGTGCATATTTTTAAAGTTATATACGAAAAACCGTATGAGAACTTGTTTTTTTATTAGTTGAAAACCGATAATTTCACTAGCGATTAACTCGAAAAGAACTGACTTTCAGAAAAAACTTCAGAGAACAAAAGTTGCTTAAAATTAGTTAATTTATTTATTCCCGGACTTTATTTCATATAATAGTTTTCACCCCCGAGAAGGGGTAGCATCCCCTTCCGGGAAAAAACCAACCCCCAGCACAGGGTCAACTTTGAAACAAAGCGTAAGGAGTACTCAAATCCAAATTTCTATGAAAATCGGTGCTGCTTGGACAAATTGCCCGGGAAAATGGTCATTAGCTGGACTGTATCAAACTGAGTGTATTATACAACCTTTGGGATTTGCTTTTGTAGATCTGCAGATCAAGGTTCGGGGAAACATCTTATTCAACCAAAATAGTTATTCATTGCCTTTTACTCATTACTATTTATGCAATGTCAGATCAGAAAACTGAAAATGTAGTTATTAAAGAACTAGTAAACAAAAAAGACAAATATCAATTTATTAGATATTTCTCAAATGCTATTTTAAGTTTCTTTAACTTCTAATCTTTCTATGAGAAATAGAGAGGGTGAAGCAATAATATATGTTACCTAATTGCCCAACAATTTTTCATAGAAAATCTCAGAAATCTGTCTAATTTTGTAGGTTTTTCAAATTCCCTGAACATAATTTCAAACTTATTTCATAACTCAATATTATTATACGTGATTCTAATCCATTTCTACTTATTAATTTTCACAGATATTGTCGTTTTTTTATAGCTTACCTCATATAAAATTCATGCAACATTGTCACCGGATTTAGAGATGTTTCTTGAAAGCAGCCTGAAATAAACGGAAAATTAGTTGAGCAAATTTAATATTTCGTGAGACGAATATTAATAGCTGTTACCATTTCAATCAAATAAGAATTCCATATCTGCTGAAACGAGTTGCGCACTTTATAAAATTTGTGTTGACATTTGGTAGTTCTTGTATAAATATTTCGTTTACAAAGTAAGGTATTATATCCCGCGGCTAATAAAAGGATTAATTCGTGTATAGTGATGCTTTTTCTCTAGTAACAGCCATTAATTTGATGAGAGTTATTTGTAACTGAACTCCAATCTTCTAATTGAATTTGCTAAGCAAATTGTAGCAAAATTTCACACAAGGATATGGAAAAGTGCCGGTGCTGTAGCTAATTAATTACATGAAAAATTTAAAACCCTTGTGCGACATGATAATACAATTTTCGTTATAGTATAGTTTACCACAAGCCCCCAGGCAATAAGGTAAAAACAGACATATTCGATGCTGTAGGTCGTTTACTGACTCTTTAATAATCATGTCTACACTCACAAAGATCCGAATATATAGATTTAGGATTTTAAAATCATGTCGCATGGGGGAATGGAGCTATGCCCATAAACCAAAAAAGTTATATCCAAGTAAGTCGCCGGCTCAGTAAATACGAAATTTTTGGAGAAAACAATCCAGGAAGTATTTCAATATTTTATATAAATAGCATTCTATGGGTATCAGTTTTAACCATGCTTTTATTTTATTTATTTTAAACCCGGAATTGGAGGTATGACATTAAAAACTATAGAAGGCCTTATTTAAGATTTCCCCTACAAGAAAACTGTTATAGAACCATTCTTCCGTTTATTCTTCTGTCACAGTTTGGTGATCCAATCAGAAGTAAATAAGGTAAACAATAAAGAAATTCACTGGGGTACCTTAAGAGCGAAATGTTACCAAAATCAGCCATTATCCGACCAAATCTACCGATATTTAAAAAACATAGAGTACTCAAAATTAGGAGGAAAATCTAAGCAAAGGTCCTAATATTAATATTTGGGGCAAATTAGATATTTAAATCCAAAACCAAAATTAAATATTTGTTAAGTACATCATCTAGTATATCAAATGAAAGGGCTAAATATGTGAAATATAAAAATATATTCTTAACATGTATAGGTTAAAAGATCTAAAAGAATATATACAAAAATAGCTATCTCCACCCCTTTACCCTCGAAACTACTGAGCCTAAATTTTTGAGAAAAAATTGGCCTATAGAGTCTCACTTAAGATTTACAAAAAGGTAAGTAAAAATCCTAGTCTTAATTTTGGGCGGAAATTAGATATTTGAATTTAAAATGAATCAACAAAGATTGCAAAACAGCAACAAAAAAAAATTGAGAGGACAATAGATTCAATAATGGACTTACTGCAATGTTGCCTCAAGAACTGCTACTTTCAAGAGAAGGACAGGTTCTTCATGCAAGAAGATGGATTGCCTATGGGCTCCCCGTTATCGCCAACCGTCGCCAATATCTACATGGAGTGGTTCGAAGAACATGCACTGAAGAGATACGAGAAGCAGCCCAAGCAATGGTTGAGGTATGTCGATGACACTTTCATTATTTGGCAACACGGAGAGACACAACTACAGGCATTCCTGGAGCACCTAAACCGATGCCAACCATCCATTAAATTCACCATGGAGATGGAAGAAGGTGGGTGCCTACCATCCCTAGATGTAAAGTGTCAAAGGACTAAGACCGGAATTCAAACAACAGTCTACAGGAAGGCTACCCATACAGGACTGTATCTACATTATAATTCTAATCATCCATCAACAACGAAAACTGGCATCATCAAAACTCTAATCCATAGAGCCAAAAATATCTGTAGTACTCTGGAAGTCCTCAAAGAAGAACAAGTGAAACTTAGAGAAGACCTTTTGGCGAATGGATACCCGGAAACCATCACTAACAAGGCGTTTGAAGAACTGGACAAACCACCTAGGTAGGAAGAGGAAACCACTATAGCAACTCTATTATTGCCGTATACTAAAGGCACACAGATATAGAATCAGAATGATCTTCAAAAGCAGCAATACTCTAAGGAGCATGATTACAAGAACGGGCCGGACGCTCCAGCAATACCAAATAACTGTATATAGAGTATATCTTGTGAATGTGGCAATCTTTACATTGGAGAGACAAAGCGACCGCTGGACACCAGGGTTAAGGAACACCGCCCAGCTACTCAAAGGGCGGAGCTAACGAAGTCTGGGCTAGCTAACCACGCGTGGACCGAACACACAACATCAACTGGGACCAGGCCAGGGTAATTCACAAGGAGGAGCATTGGTATAAAAGAAAATGTATAGAGACAGGATATAATCTCGAACGAGAGTATAATTAGCGAGCCCAGCGTCCAAATTAAAATATTTGGAAACCCCTTCTTCGGCCACTGTCACTACGCATCACCGACAGCCAACCGCCAGATACGATGACGCTGATTGGACCGGATGAGACCCAATGACAAATACAAAGCTACTGAAACGTTGTGAGATCAACCTTTTCCAGACGATGGAGGTTCAAGGAAACTTCGAGGAACGAGGGACATTGTCTACCACATTCAGACTAACAGCAACAAAAAACTTGACTATTCTTATTCAGTAGCATTAAAAAATGAAAACATTTTATTTATATTATTTTACCCGGTTATGAAATAATCTGGAGTCATATATCTACGAAACATCATTATATCGTGCGTAGTAATTTTTGAAAAAATATTTTTTGAATATGTAAACATATATAGAGTGATCGAGTTAAAAATCTGTGAATGACAAAACGTTTAATAAAAAAACTAAACAAAATATGAAAGACATTTTGCAATTTCCCTCTCAAAGGGTCGTTTTAGAAATATTAATTATCAGTATTTATTCTCGGATGTAGACTGACATCTGAATTTGTATATTTAGGAAAAAAAGCCAGTTTGACATTTCATTGTTGTTTATGATTGCATGTTACAAATATATGAGACTACTTCTTGATCTGCCCTAAAAGAATATACTTTAAAACAATCAATATTGGTTATAAAATATAATTTAATGTAATATCTTAATGTCATTGATTTATTCACTTTTCTAAGAAATCCTATCGTACAAAAATGTATGGAGTCAGGTTGAGATTTTCCTCAACAGGGTACACTTTAAATTATCCAAATTGGCTAAGCCATTTTCCAGGAGTCGGTGAACTTACATAAAACCATTATACCCATTGAAGTCTAAAAATCTATTCTTGCTTCTTTCAAGTTAATAAATTTCAGATCATAATTTTTTCTGAAGCTGAGAGGCGTTAGCCCGTCATTTTATTTGGATGTTTTCACACACCATAAAACCGATTAGATTTATTATAGAAATAGGGAAACATTATGAGGCGACGATCATATTAAGCCA
Source organism: Octodonta nipae (assembly GCA_034190945.1). Lineage (NCBI taxonomy): Eukaryota > Metazoa > Arthropoda > Insecta > Coleoptera > Chrysomelidae > Octodonta > Octodonta nipae. The sequence continues at coordinate 78,861,409 of CM067216.1, forward strand.
TTAGGAACTAAATTCAGTAATAATTGCACAATAATAACACATAAACTAATAACCAATACTTAATATATTTTCCTGTAATAGAATATTATGCACCAGGGTTAGTGATCCCGACGTAAGAAGCTTTATAACGTGTTGCTATAAACGCCGGAACGCAGTATGGTGCTTATTTTTTAGCGTTGCCACCCATGAGGAAGAATGAATGCCTGTGCTGGATATATTACGAAAACAATGTTCTCTTATATATGGAGGAATAAACATTTCCGTCCGTATTTTAGGCTGCACTATGGAACTAGTTATTTCATTAACGGTTAAATTATTTTATACGGAATATTAGCTAAAGGCTAAAGCACATTGTTTATTGACTATGAATCTTCGCCAGGCGTTTACATAAGTTTGGACAGTGTATACCAAGTAAACCTTCGATTAATTGAGACACGAAATTGTATTCAGTGAAAATGAAATGAGAAAAAAATTAAAATTTTATTGAAGTGAAAGCTTCTTAACGGAGGCCCATACTTACATATGCGAAAATAGATGAGAAAGGTAGTGAAATGTAAAAATTAGCTAGACTTCGTTCCGCATCTTTTTTGAACTTGATATACCCATGCGACTTACTTGTTATGTGCTAGAAACATGACTACCGACTAGGTTGTATATTAAGAGTCTCTCCATTTATAGAAAATCAATAAATTATAGTAAATCAAGAAATATAACAGCAAATAAATAGCACAAATTTCAGAATATCTAATTGTGATAATTTGTTGGAAAGAATCGTATGACTCTGGTATTCAAATATTAAAAAAACGATAACAGATACATCAAAGTATAAATTATCATGACTGATGATGAATACTAGGCTATGTATATGCTACCTGAAGGTAGCGCGCCATACTGCGATCGAGTTACCGAATTTGCTGAGATTACACCTCACGTCAACACATTATTTGGGTGTGTTATATCCTGTCTTTCTTGCTTATTGGGCAGGTGAAATAAAGCGTGAGAGACAGGATATAACCCGTCAAGCAATTTAGGAAACGCGATCGGAGTATGGTCCGCTACAATCAGGTAATATGAGTTCGAAGCGGTTTCCTCATAACTCAAATACATTTAATAATCTATTCAACATGAAATTTTGAAATCAACATAACCAGGATAACTTCGCTAGAAGTAATTTTTTGAAAACAGAAGCTTTCTGAAAAACACATCACGGACCTGTCAGTAGCCTATTAGTAACAGAGAAATGACAAACAATTTACTGGGAAACAAAATGTCGTAATTTGAAAGTCTGGACAACTACAAAGTACTTTGAGTTTCAAAAGGAATTGGCAAGTTCAATAAACTGAAATAGCTATTTTATTAAACGATTTTCAAAGAGGAGGAGGCTATCAATTCGTAGCCATACTTTGTTTTACGTAAGCTCAGTTATTATTCAAAAACGGCTGGGGCAATTTTGATGAGTTAAACTGCATTTTATTAAGAAATATTAAGGAAAGGTATCAGATCTTTTTAGATTAATTCACAAATTTCAATTTCAGTTACATATTGTTTGATATTTCATTTTACTATTGATTTGAGTTTTTATAATTTATATGCCATATGGTTGTTTTATATGATATACAAAATATATAATACAAAAAATATATTTAAAATTTGAGTTTTATTGACATAACAGTCGATTGCATATAGAAAGTTTACTTTTTAAATATTGGACCTCAAATAGCCAGAGCAAGAAGAAGTTTTGGTGTAATTTTTAGATTTTCAAACAGAAATAGAGAAATAGATTATTGAAAACAAGTAATTTAATTGATTAATTAAAAATATAAGTTCAAATAAAAACTCCATTTCATTCCATTATTAAATTATGTATTATACGTTGTTCTATTGCAAACACAAATCTTTAAATAGTATATTAACGACAAAGTTCTAAAACTTCCGACCCAGTAATTAATTGCGTTACGGAGAAAAGTTTGGCGAACTTGAAAAGTTCTTCTCGAGACCCGAGCCCAGTAGACTATTGTTTAATGACACGAACAACACAATGATGTGATTTAAACTTACTCTTTCTCTTTAAAATATTAAATTTTCAGACGGCAAGATTGTGATCATTTTTCGACTGCCAAACGCTAGATATTTGGTGGTGTTAAATAATTCAGCGTTTAACATCTTTCAAATCTCACACAAACTTTAGTGATTTAGAATTTAGCCCAGTTTTACAAAGCCGTATGGTTAAGGAAATAAAGTATAAGAAATAAGCCTAAAATATTTGGGTCGAGAAGAAATATTTGCAGAACAACAATGTTTTGATTTTATTATATGTTACTACTAAATGGTAATAAACACAGTTGTACTGAATGTAATATGTACATTTAACAGATATACATGAAACGACAAACAGATTAAATGAAATCCTACTATATTTTATTAACAAATTAATGTATTGTAAATACGTAATTGGTTAAATTCACTACCTGAATACTATATGAGGAACTAGTGTTACTGGGTACAACCAGCACATATTTTAACGTGACTGGAATGACGACATCTAAAAGTTTCAGGGAAAAGAGTCACAAGCATTGCCAAATCATATCAAACATATGTTTGAAGCATATACTTAATACTAATATACTGCTAGCAGAGTCTAGACGAAGGAGCAAACATCACAGCCCAGACGTATAGATGTCTATAACGTTTTACTCTACTACGTGTCTTATGCGCATGTTCGAAAATACCCCAATTGGCTCTTCTGTTGTTGGTTATGTTTTATATACGTTTGATTCTTGGCAACGCTTGCGCAAAACAGTTTTGGTACAGTAAAACGGTATAATCTCCTGGCTCTCTTAGTCGGTGACCCGCTTACGGGCGATAGCAGTATATCAGTAATAAGTATATGGTTTGGAGTACATTATTAATCTTTGAGGGCAGCAGTAGCACAATTGATGACGGCTACCATCTTGAAACGACATATGGCCAGGAGTTACGAAAGCTATAAAGTCTGGAAAAGCTAGTAAGATAACGAAAATGTGACAGGTAATGGAAAGTCGAAAAATATATGAAATGTTATAAACATTTTATATATTTCTTATTATTCAACATGATTTGATCAGAAAATCATAAATATGATAAATCTGATAGTATTTTATCGTCGACATTGTATATTAAAGAATAAGTATTCACGGATCATGAATAACTTCAGAAATATACCCAAAATATCAGTTCCGTGGCATGCCTGATTTTCGTTTTTCAAACTAAATGTAAAACTTTCAATATACGTCTTATAATCTAAAGTTTAACTTTAGCTTTTCATCAAATTATGCTGCAATTATACCCCAATGCTTAATGGAATACTAGATTTAACTAATAGTTTATTTTACTCTAAAACTATTATAAAAATTCTTATTTGAAATTCTACTGTCAATAAATTATAAACATTTATGATTATCAAAGTTCTATAATTTATCATTTGTTTAGTTATTTTAAGAATTTATTTGGCAAGTATTTTGAATATTTCATTTTGGTGTCAGTACCGTGGCCGTGAAATTTGTAATTTTTGTTCTAGTTTCTTTACTAATAAAATTGTAGTAGAACTACGTAACAAACTTAATTTTGAGCGTAATGAAAGACCAATAGCACCCAGAACACAAATTTTGAAGCATTTTTGATTAAAAAAAATGTTCATTTGTAAAAATCACAATTATCTAAGAATCACTCATATAAGAGATTAAGTACTTGTATCACAGTGAACATGACGTATCAATATAAATATTAAATTACTTTATGCTCGGAGATTTCATTGCCCAAGTAAAGAAGGGTAGAAGATAGTACCTAGTTGGTGATTAGGGTTTGGTGAATGTGAGATTCATGCCAAGTCGCATATTAACAAACACTCCTGCAATAGAACTCTGGTGATTGAAAACAATATCTATAATCTAAATCAACCACCCCGGGCACTGTTTTCCGGCTACTCAACCATCACTACGCTCCATATTCTTTCCACCCCTTCCTTTCTTCGTTCTCTTTTTCACTTATGGTTTTAACCAATAAATTTACCAGCTTACTTCCTTTTCTACAACCAACCGTCACGGCCCACCAAGCTTTCACGATCTATAGTACTTCCTAGTATCTCTGCTGTCATTAAAAATACGTTTCACCTCTCAGAAATATCGGTTCGGATAGTTCACAACCTACAAAACACCCATACATCTTCTCTCGTTTTTCCAATTCGCCCAGGTCATTTACGAAAATACGTGACCAATTTAATAGTAGAACAAAAACGACATCAACGTGCTCTAATGATAAAACATGACTAATTGGCATAAATGTCAATATGTTTTATCGATGTGCTTTTGTTTTTTAACAAAAAACTGCGAATAATTGGTAACAATTTAGTTTTTTACCTTTTACACAAAATCCACCCATAAATATTTTTAATACCTATATGTATTTATACTTTAAAAATTTTCGAAAATTGAGATGAGGGTCTCTAGGAAAGTGGAAGGCTTGCTCTTCTACTTTCCAACGGTGGTTTGTTCGTAATGATAGGGTCATCCGGTGAGGATTTTCCAAAAAAAGGTTTGTTCTACGATAAATCTTCGTTATTGTAAATGGTAATTTGTATAGGAATCAATCGGTGGTATAGAACAGTCTCATTTTAAGAAATTATCGAAACTTTTATATATCATTTCAGTTAATATGAGTATTTTAACTACAAAATAAAAATAGATACAAACGGTTATTTATTATTTTGAAATTTCGAGTAAAGGTTCCATTATCTAAGGAACCAATTGACAAACTTGGGCGTAGGTTTTTCATTTCTCTTCAACATTGCCCATAGTAGCAAAAACGGTTTCATGGATACATTTTGTGTTAAAGGTAAACAACTAAATTGTTACCGATTTTTCGCAGTTTTTTTTTTGTAAAAAACAAAAACGCATCGATAAAAAATGTTGAAATTTATATCAATTTATCATTAGAACACGTTGATGTTGTTTTGTTCTACTAATTATTTTGTCACTGAGCTATAGTTTATTTGCAACAAATTGCATTTGCGGAACTATTTGTTAGTTAGACCACTCTGTAGTAGTATCTGGCATACTTGAAACGATGAAAAAAAAGTATATGAAATTTTTTAAAAATTGTGTTTGTCAACAAGGTTAGTACTTCGCAGTAGTTGCTTAACAATGTAATTCTGTGGGTAATGTGTGTGACTTTGTTTCACTTTCTGGAACATTTCTATTATTATCTAATTTAATAATGCTTTATATTTATACAATAGGTTTACGTTATTCTCAAAGAATACACATAAAAGAAGCTGACATATTAATTTGAATTTACCAAAATATTTTATCATTTGAGTAATCCCATGTGCGATAAATCATTTAGAACGATGAGGCAATAATATTAGCTGATGAATTGTCATCTATTTCGAAAATTTTTACAAACACGTCGTGAGCAGTATTGCAGATTTTTACTATGTAGTAATCAGCGTTTGAAAGATCAATTACTACAGTAGTATACAAAATTGGTTTATAGGAATCTGGAAATAAACGATATCGGACTCCAATCTTTATTGAGATCAATTTTTCAGATACTATATATATTCAGTGACAGTAGAAGCGTGTATGCTAAGAAGGAATAATTAATTGAACTTCAATTTTTGCTAACAGATTAACTATATTTAAAACATTTTTGACAAAACAATGTTCTAGCTGATAGTATTTTGTAAAGCAGCCGCCCTCTAATTGTGTTAAGTGCAAAAAAATGTCTTGAGAGCGAAAATATTAAAATTATCATTAGCATTGGTAGTAACATAATGTCTTATTCCCGATTCTCTCTAGGTATGAACGATGACTGAGTCTTCTGTTGAGAGGCATGCAAACACAGAGTTGTTGGAGTAATTATTTGGGGGGCTTAGTCTGAAGTCGGTCCTTTCTTTGGACTTACATAGTCTTAAAGTAGTTGGATCTGCTATCGTCATCAGGTGAATGATGGGAAATTCTGATTATTGCGCATTTGGTCGCTCAATCCTTTGTCTCGTCCAATCAGCGTTGCCGTACGTGGCGATTGGTTATGATATCGGATCATCACTTGTCTTTATTAATGGTAATATCATAGCTGCGCGGTATTATAAAGATATCCTACAAACTACTTTACTGCTTTATATAGATGGCCATCAACACGTCCTTTTTCAACAAGACAACGCATGTCTCCATATTGCTCTTCGATATATTGACTTCGTGTGCCCATATTCCATTCTGTCTATGGACCTTCTTCGTTAATGTTTTCCCGAGTTGAACACGTTTCTGGGATTTGGATCCCATTGAACATTCGTGAAAGAAAACTGTCCATTTTTCAACATTCTCTATGGTTAGAAGTGTATAGGGACTCTTCCTCTTTAATTGGCAATATGAGTTACTGCATAAAAATGTGGTCTGACAAGTTTTCAAAAGAATCCATACGAAAAACTTCCAAAAATTACATCAACATAGAAATAGGCAAAATTGGATATGGTTCTGTATAATCGTTGATTAGGCGATAGAAATTTTGTAGAAGAGCCATACAATTCATAAAGTAGTGTGAGAAATATTATGGCTCACATTCTGGGCTTGAGAAAGCTATGTGCTCTACGAGTGCCGCCTTCTCTAACAATGGAGTTAAACATGCGATTTTCTCAATAACATTTGGAGCATTTTACATTTATTACTAAGAATTAGTCTTATCTCTATCACCAAGAACCTGAATCAATAATCGAGCCTAAGGCGTGGTGTGAAGCCGATACTTCGACTCCAATGTAAGTTACTGTTCAGAAAACAAAAAGGTGTTTGAATACATTTTTGGGATGAAATCGGAATTTGGTTCGTATGTTACCTTCAAACTGGTAAACCAATAATCTCAGACTATTAGTGCAACATTTTGGACCAGCTGGCCCAGACGGCAAAATGTCTTGAGATAAATACATTAAAAAAAAAACAAAATTGTAGAAGATTATATGGAAATCAATAAATACTTCAAAAGAAAATTTAATGAAGAAAAAATATGTAAATGATATCTCATTAAGAGTGCAAGCCATATAAATTACAAGACCGTGGCGGCCAGTTCTGGTCACCAAACTGGGAAACGTCACAACCAAGAGCAAACTCGTGCAAGACAGTTAATAATAAATGTTTTATGAGCGGTATGACATGTAGAACAGTGCTGCTGAAACCACATGTCTTCAACAGCTATATATTCCAATTTAGCACAAAAAACTAGATTATTATAGCACGAGTAACTTTGCCATTCACCGTCTTTATATTCAAAGAAATACAGTCCAATAATTCCTCGAGACCACAATGCACATAACACAATGACACGTTTTGAATGCATTAGTTTTTGAATTTTCTAAAACCCAAAGCCAGCAATTTTGCCGATTAACGAAGCCATCTATGTGTATATTGGCCGCATTACCGAAAATGGTTTTATTGACAATATCGGCATTTACTTCTGTTTGGTCAAGTATCCAATTAGGGAACTCTGTTCGCTTTGCATTGTCGGTTGCCAAAAGTTGTTGGTCAATTTGTAGGAGTGTAGATGTAAATATTCAGTTATTGTACACCATGACGAATCGAGATCTCTTGAATTACTGAAATTCTGTTTTATACTTACCCATTTTGGAAGTAATAAATATAGGATCGCCATCTTTGGCAAAAATAAATAGTCCTAGTCGAAAGTATTCTATAAAAAAAAACTAGTAAAAAACTATTCCGCAACATTAAAACAGTTTATTGGTTACATCGTTTTAAATTATTTCAATGGTAATAAAAATGATCCCAAGGTCTGCTTTAACAACGCCATCATTCCAATATCCAAATTCTTCAGAATTTAATAGCATAGCGTTTTATAGCTTTCAAAAACAGAATACTGAATCCGCAAGAGACCGGTTATACAAAAAATACAATTCCCATAACAGCATATGAAATTTGTAAGGTACAGTCGTTGGCATGTTTTTATAAGTCCTATTTGGTTTTCTCTAAAATAAACAATGTCGAAGTGTTTTACGACCTACTGAAATAACTCCTTCGCACGTAACATTCGATTGAGATTACTTATTCAACTTATCGATTCTGAAGTAGCAGGTTTATTTTTAATTTTCACTAAACAAACACGGAAGCATTTCGATTACAAAGTTTTAATTAAAAACTCTGCAGAAAGTAAACTTTCCCAGTCTTTTCACCACAGATAATATTTTTTAATTAAACGCTCACTAATACTCAACGAATGTTTGTTTAAACGTCATGCCATATATATTGTTGTGTTCCACAAATTATTATGATTTATTTATTTTTATTAATAATTATTAAGATATATTTAAATATATTTATAGATTCATTTATTTTTAACATTTCTATATTTCACTTAACTAGATATTATTCTGTCATTCATAATGCTAACACCAAACTTTTCAAGATGTACTTTATTCTCATATTTTTTATGATTAATATTCATATGTTGTTCATTTTTTATTTATTTTTTACCTTACAATTGCACAATTTTAAAGTAACTATTATAGATTCATTTTGTTATACAACTTTTATTTATAACAAAAAATAAATTTTGGATGTGATTCTAATTGAAGAAGCTGAAGTATTAACTTGATTTAAATTTATTACACATGGAAATAGAACTTTGATCACTTTTTACAAATCTCATGTACTAATTTTTATTTATATACCAAGTTAATTTTCATATTTAGAATTTTTACACAGATGATTTTACAGTACCAAGTATTACTCATGTCTTCATGTCGGGTAAATTTCCGTTAATTTATCTGGTCTTGCAGGAATAGTTTAAAGACTCAGATCTTATTTTAAAATAGACATTTCTATTCCAGTATTATTGCTTGTACAAGTACTTCATTGAAATTTGTTTTGTTTTATTTTATTTTGACAATTTTTTACGTTCGATGCACAATAGGTTTGTCCCAAATTAATGCAGTGTACCGTTACCGAGTTATACGGTACACTGTTCAGGAATTACTCAAAACTAATGTCTGAAATTTGTAGGATTTCAGTTTTAGAGCTAAGTTGGGACGTTTTTGAAACTGAGATAATACCAAAACCACTGTCAGCAGTTATCAGACAAGTCAGACATCATGTTAATAAGTGTAATTAATTTGTTCACATTGGTAGTGAGTGTAGCGGAGAAAAATAACGTTACTTTTTGATTTCGGGCTAAATGCATTAACTGTTTCCTTTAAAAATATGAAACAAAACAATTTTACTCCCAATTGTACATTACTTCCGTTATAGATACACTTACATCAATAATTTTCTTTGTTTTACTAATCCTTAATTTGGTTCATTGGTTTTTTTAATAAAATATGATCTTATTTCCATTACTTAACCTCTTAATGGCATAGAATGTTGTCGTTAATATGTAATTCGAGAATGGAACTGCTCAAGTCATAAGTGAATAAACTATCAGTTCCTTTAAAAATTGTGAAATGGGAAAACCGTATGAGAACTGTTCACATACAGTACACATTTTGGTTGGTACAAAAATCTGAATCCTTCCGTGTACCGTGCAAACTCTTGTTGGTAGGCTTTTGAGATAATTGACATGCGCTGAATCGTTCATGTACCGTTTTGCAACAAGTTGGGATAAACGTAATATAAAATATTTCAAACAATACTTCAGTTTAAGCTGGTGTTAGTTGTTTTACAAAATTAAGCAGAATAGTTTTAATTTAAACAGGCTAAAGTCATTGGATATTAGTGTAATTTTTTTTAAAGGATAGCAAAGTAGTTTTATTAGATATATCTACCCCAGATCCAGGTATCTTCTAACGCTCTTCCACCATGGACCTCATTAAATAAAGCACATGTTGCGTAACTTATCCCGTAGTAAATTACTTTCTGTCTTAGTCCATGAAATTGAGGAATAAAATTTTAATAAAAACAAGCTTTTGAAATAAACAAAGCATGCTATTCACAAGGTTCTTGTTTAATATTCTGTCAAAAATTTATAACTCGCTCAAAAATCGATATGTAACCCCTTGATTCAAGTATGTTTTCGTTTGTAGGAAAATGTTCTCTCTCAAATGGTTCAAAGCTTAATATCTGAAAAAAAAATTCGATGACGTCATCACTTCGAACAACACTTTTTTTTTGACATATGTCATCAGAAGTGTTAAAAATAATCGTTTTAGTTTGCCGAAAAAAAGAAAATACTACGATTTATAAATTCAATAATTTTGCGCAGAATTTTATAACAGCATAAAATAAATTCTATATTACTAGGACCCCAAGGGAATTGGTAAGCATTTTCCTTGCTGCATCACTGCTTTCTCTAGAAATATATGTAAGCCCATCGACAACGGCCTCAAAAAATCGTTAAAAATAACATGTTTTAGAGTTTGGATAATATAGAACTTAAATTTGTTAATGTTAAATTATCATTACGCTGTTATCGAGATATTTTATTTATGTATTATTAGTTATCGACAGTTATTGTTCCATTATTTGTTGTTTAAAATATCTAACCATACCCCTCTTCTGTGAGAAATAGACAACCTAACCATTCCTTGTATGTAGAATATTAAATTACCCTTAGCCTCACAAAAGTAAATTCAATTGCTGATCTTATATGTTTATCGATAGAAAGTGGACACTGATCGTAAAACTGATTTGAAAGATTATTCTATCTCCGTTTTAATACAGTTTTGTACAACTTGATTGAGTACTACGGAATAATTTGTTTTATATCTTCTAAAGTTTCGTTACCAAAGAAGTACACTCAAAATTCAAAACTTTATTGTTTAAAACTCTCAACTTTTGTATTATTTAATATTTAGAGTGCTCTGTTCCAAAAGCAAGGAAAACTATATGTGTACTGAAAGTTAAAAGGTTTCTAAGATTCTGACATTCATCTTCTTATTATATATTCAATTTAGTTAGAACGTTGTAATATTAGCGATTGACAAATAAAAAGTAACATAATTTGTAATAAAAATCTGCTCTGTTTGATGGCAACCTAATAACTCTTCCGGATCCGCAAATAATAACGATTCTCAGTCATAGCTCAGGGGCGGCGTTTAGTATAGCTAAATATTGATTAACCGATTTTTGTAAAACAGTGCATTTATAAAACACCTTTTCCGCGCCGATGTAATATCAATTCTATTAAATAGTTCTGAACACCATAGGACACTACTTATTCTTTTTTTAATCATGTTTGACTTGAAAAATATTTAATAGAAATATGCACTTTTGTCAATGGGATAAAAAAAGAATAAATTAGCAACCGATTATAAATGTCGGGGTCCATTCTGGGGGTATAGTGGCTAAGGTGACATTTGTTTCCTTTCTATCGGCACCGTTAAATAGGATTTAGTGATTTTCTTCTTATTGTTCTTTTTCTCTTTTCTTATGCAGTGCTGCCTGTTTCAAAATTAGTTATGTCTTTCTGTTAGTTTATCATTCCTAGTGGTGATTTATCTATGACTTTTCTAACTACTCTATTGTCTGCCATTCTGCGATTAAAATAGCATTCTTTAGTAAATCAATGGACACAATTATCCACTGACAGTAAATGAACTACTATCTTACCTTTAACTAAACGATGACTTCTACTAACAAGATTTTGGCATGGGCATGGAGATACTTGAAGTACAAATAAGTTTCTCAAAACAAAATTAATCGTTAGACTGGTAGCATTTGGTAAACGATATATTTGGTATTTGAGATCACATTCTTGAAAACTTACAAGAATTCTTTAAGGCGATCAATAACAAAGAATCAACTTTATCTAAAATTAACATTAGAAATCTAGCAGAACAACAATGTACGTTTTTTACACATTTTAGTAACAAAAATAAAATCGTCTTGTGGGACGAAGTATATAGAAAACCGAGTCACAATAACTTAAATTCTATTATCCGAATACTCTACAAAATGATACTATTAAATCTTTATATGACAGAGCTGTTCTGATATCAATGAAAATAATGAACACATTTATAATAATGTACTGAAAAGAATTTCACTCATTAATAAAGAGTTAAATAAAATTGATTCCGAAACAATCGCTAACAATGAGCACCAAGCTGCTCCAAGCAATACTGACACCCAAGATCACATTTCAACAATAACCACAGTACACATACTAAGTCTATTAGAAATGCTAAAATGAGGAGGAGTAAGTAGATTTAATATTAAAACCATTAAAACAACAAATACAAATACATTCAAATCAATTATATAAACAAGGATACCAATAACGCTATTCACATTTCAAAAAATTGGATTCATCAAGGAGATCGCAAATCCTTTTGTAACTTGATGTTCGGTCAATTGGTTTGATACCAGGTGGTTTTTATAGCTTATGAATAGTAGATTAAAAGTGTCAATGGGCCTCAAAAATGGTTTAAAGTTATAGCTCGCTGAATCTACAATGCCTTAGGTTTCACCAGCTGCATAGTATAGTAATAAAACATTATTAGTTTGCTCAATGCTCAGTGACCCAATAACCCAATAAAATATCTCTGATATATCGAAATCTCTGACTGAAGAGGTTACAATGACCTGAAAGATCATTTCTTGTTCAGATCACGATCGCAATCATTAGCTTACAGTAACAAAATTATCGTCGTCTGCGTTAGCCTAACCCGATCTTCACCAATACGAGGTTGCTACATCGAACATAACATATCATGCAGCGCTAGAAAGGACTGATTTTCAGAGTTAAAAAGTCGTATCTAGTAGGAAACTAGTGTTTTAGCATACAACTTGAATATAATTTTCGTTCACATTGCGTGTATTTGATGTTGAATTCAGCAGGGATTCATCGGGGTACTGGATAATATTTTGATGACGCGCGTAGCCAAAATCCCACAAAATCCAATCGATATCAGCGCATGTACCCAACATCCGAACACCAGATTGACATGCATTAACATACTATTATTTCATCATCATCGTCAGCATCGTTAATTTCCTGAGCATAATCATTATTGTACGCTATAAGTATGTGGTGCTTAAGCTCTTCGACACCTCGAGTAAACTCTAGAGCCCCATGCATTCACATGCTCGTCTAGTTGAAATTTTAAGTCACTCAGTTTTATATTGTACGATAATGATTGTGAAAAATCCGTTGTAATGATCTTAATCTGACAGATCGTCTCAGTATTGTTTTAATCCTTTCAGTCATAGATCTCGACATGCTATATCTACGGATATAGAATATACAGGTAGCATCTAAAGCATTATAGCTTCAGCGAGCTATAACTATGAACCATAAATACTGCTGGGATTCCGGGGGTGCCCTTTACTTGAAAAGGTAATAAATTGATATTGGGGAAACATGTAGGCCTCGAAATGTTCGAACAATTATCACAAAAATTGCATTATAGAGGCTTTAATTCGAAAAGCCGAAAATTTCCGGAAATGCCTGGAACTTTGTTTATAAAATACAATGTCAAAATTCAACCAAATTAGACGAAACTAAACACAACCGAAAGATCAAAGAATCTGCGTTTTTCCTAATGGGATCTCTAAAACTTCAGAATTCCTTGATCGCTTTTTGACGAATGCTTTTAAAACAACGGAGCCACTAGGAGCACTACGTACAATTGTTTCAAATTCTTCCAACTTAAAAAATGCTTTATTACTTTTTAAATCATATAATTTAGTTTTTTTTGCGCTGCCTGGTATTTTAATATTGTCCAACATTTTAATCTCAAATTGTATATTTTCATAAAATTGTCATTGCTGACATTTTAATTCTTTCTTTCTTGTTTTGCGATTGAGAACAGACGTCTGATTTAGAGCCCCAAAGGTTTTTATTGAAATATAAAAACTTTATCCAAAATTTCCATAAATACAGATAAATTAAATCGTTTAAGAGATTACCTCTCACTACAAGTTCCAGGTGATTGAAAAATATGTCTGATCCAAAGATCTGGAATGTTTTTATCGAAAACTTAATCTTAATGGAACTAACATGACTTTTTATTGTCGTCCGTCTCTAGCAGTTTATTGTCATTATATCCTCTATAATTCTTGCAAAAGTTTTCAAGAGATCTTTGTCACAAGTCTGTGCTTTCCTGATATATTGGCTGCCCGTGAGTGAGTTGTTGGATAGGATATTCAGGGATTTATGTGGTCGTAAAAAAACCGTTCTTAGACATTCATATATTATACCTTTCTTATTTATCAAAGAGTAAGAAATTACGTTCAGAAGAATGGTCAAACTGTAATAAAATTTATTTTTGTTCTTTATATTACCTAATAACGATCATTGGGTGTCTAATAAATGTAAATCAATTATATGCTTGGATAATCAAAGCCGCTGTATGCAATGTAAATACTATTCTTAAATTCTAGTCTCACTAAATACATACAAAAACCATAAATATTATACGAAAAACTAATATAATTTTTAAAATATTTAAGGCCACACAGAAAAATGGCCAAACATCTTTTGCGACAATCATCCTAAAAACTATTAGAGCTCCTATTTCAAGACCTACCTGGATTTTTATGAACAATCTTCAACAAATAGACAATTCAATTCAATAAAAATTAATTCACAATCAGGAAAGATATTGCGTATGTTTCATACAATGTTTTTAGCAAAATTGGTAATCACTTAAAGTCATAATTTTTAAATGTGACAATGCATCGTAGTGATTCGAAGAAAGTTCAGCCAAATTCAGGATCACCACAATTTTCGTCGCACAATGAGATTTACGAGTATATCCAATCATTTTCAACACTACAAATAATTATTTTATAATTTATGGTGGATACGCCAGACCAATTTCATTAATAGATACCAGGTCAGATTAATCAGTACAAAAGTAAATCCACTAACTTACGTGTGAAGTTCTATCCTCAAAATTAAACAAACCCACCAATAGGCTAGTAAACAAAAGATTAGTTGAAATCGGGTTCCATCCTCCCATTTATTGGAAGTCTGATAAAAATTTATCATATTGATAGGCATCAGGACTCCATAGTTTTGTTTTTTCAAAAAGTCACAACACACCAGTTTATATTTTTAGCGTACTATGTGATAAGTATATTTTCTGTAAATCTAGTGAATAAATGTTAAAAAAATACAGGAAATTCCGCCGTATTTCGCTCAAAAAAAAAAATAACAACTGAATGAACTCCATGTTTTGGGTATCATCAACTAAAGAAACTTTATAATTTGCTTTCCTTTATTATTTTTTTGTTTTCATTATATATTGTGATTACAAAAAAATAGCATTTTGTGTATTTATTAGGAGGGTTCATTAATTAAATAATTGTTATATAAAGCTCTAAAAATTCAAAATGTTACCTACCTTATAATATATCAATTGACAATTTAACAATATTACATAAACAAAGACAACACAAAACGAAAATTAATACAGTCTGCCTTAATTCTCTTGAATGAGGACAATTGTACTGCTTCCACAATGGTCACATTACAAACATTATATCGAGACAGTTAATAAGGTTTTATATATGTTTGTTCTTATGAAGTAAATAGGATCATTAAATCAAGAGGCAAAGGTTATATCTTACAAGAAAAGCGCCAATAGGAGCGCCACATATAAATTCTGAAAGCGACTCCTTCCAGTTCTTCCAACTTGAATGCAGGTTGACAGCTACAATTATATACGTACAGTGTATCTTAAAAACAACAAACTTCCTTTGTTAAAGAAACTAGTGTACATACAAGTACAAACTGAAGTTTAATTTTAAAACTAAACTTGAAGAAGAAGTTTGTTGTTGTTATTTTATCATTAATCATGACACTTTAGTAACGGCAATTATTCTTAAATAGGTTGCTTAGACAACTATTGCGATTTCTATCATTCATCTAAAAATTGGAGGATCAATGTTCTTTAGATCCCTATTCTGAGATGTATCGTCATTTATGGACTAACATGTAAATTAATATTTAAGAATTAACTCCCGTCAATAATTCTTATATGACAACACTGAAATAAAACGCACTTTTAAAAATAGTTTGTGCACCATTAATAGTTATAGTTCCGAGAAATTTTTCCGCTTTAGAGCAGGCGTTGCCATTCAGAGAACGGAACGGGTAGATAAAAGGGATGACGGTTCTCGACTAGAAACAATATATTGTCTTGCGTTCAGTAGATTGAAAAATCTCCAAAAAAAACTTTAATATCTGTGATTTCTATCCTAGGAATCACAGAGAAACTGCGTTACATACAGTACGACTACCGATTTCGATTTACATGAGCTGTTTTTTTTTTCATTTCTCGATAAAATTTTAAATAGTATAATATACTAAATACATAAATAATAAGACATTTCCATTAGTTGAGGGGACCGCAAGTGATAAAGGTTCTCAAATTGCGCTCAATGGATTAAAAATTTCCAAAAAGAAAGAATCTTATTTTAATTGTTTAATATAATTACATTTTTTTTCCAAATTCTAGCCGGATAATCCATCACATGCATTTTTCTTATATGGGAACATCAAGTTGAAATAGGCTAAGAAGCAAATATACAGGATAGGGGTTGGGGTTTCAATTTAAAAGTCAATATTAAAGCAAGAGTATTCTTATCTGTTGCACAGGCAGAATAATATACCAAAACGGCTCTGGAATCCGTGATTAAAACACCTCTAGAAAAGCTTCCTGTTCCCAAAAAATTAGATTTTTTGACAAAGCAAATAGCAGTAGGTTCAACTCCCATCTTTAGATATTCAAAAACAATATTAATATACCTTTAAAATGTGTTGACATAAAATTCACATTTGTCTTTCAGGATTTCTTCACAAAATGCCAAAATACCATACGAAGTGCTCGTTCAAAAATAAAAATTGACCTATTTCAGGAGTGTTCACAAATGTTACGAATTTACAATAACAATAAATGTATTCTTTTCATTTACACTATGCTGCATGTGTCTATTACGATTTCGGTGGATATGAAAAGTTAAATCCAAATATCTCTCAAGACCAATGCATCACTTTCTTTGCAACGAAAACTGCGGTAATAATATATTCACATAACTTCTCGTATCTCTTGAGCCTTCTTATGCTTGTTTGTATTTTCAGCTATATTTCGAAATGGTTTTGCATATTTTAACCACCGCAAAAAGTGCATTCACATCTCCATAGAATTTCAAGTAACAATAGCACATTTGAATAGGTTGTTTTATTATTCAACAATAACGAAAGAATATTTGAAAAGTTCTATGATATTTGTTTTTTTAAATATCAGAAATATGAACTCTTAAAAACTTTGAGGTAAAGAATCTCACTTTAATAAAACTTTTATCACAACATTTGTTTTTTATTATCATATATGTTCCTGTCGGCACAATAATAAGTTTATACGTGTTTGCAATGAAGTTGTTCGTGGACCTTCCACAAACTTATTTTTGAAGTCTACCAATTTACCATATAAGTAAATACGTCAGTTAATAATTTACTAAACTAGCTTGAGACGTACCATAAATATTACTTTTTTTTTGTTATCTGTATTAATAGTCAGCAGATAGGCTACGCTTGAATTTCAATTAGCCTTTTTTTAGGGTGTTCTTGCAAGTTTAGTTTGGTGTATTTTTGCAAAATAAGTGAAATATTTCAAACTATTAGAGAAAAATAAAAATATGAGAGTAAAGAAGTCCATTGTGGTAGGCAGCTAATCTAGACAGTTAAAATGTACCTGCAAAGATGTTATAGACACCTCATGAAAACAAAAAGCGAGCAAGGATTACTTGGGAAAAGGCATACAAAGAACGATGACCAGATGACTCGACTGACAGCCTAAAGCTCTTTCTTCGTTTCCTACGCACAGGAATATACAAAAAATGCGAGGAAGTGAGCGGAACCAATCAATTCACTGCAAACGTTAGTACTGAACTACCATGACCAGAGAAAAGATGTCTTTATATGGTTCATCGACTATGAAAAAGCATTTAACAAAGTCAAAGATCACCTGATATCGTAGCTCGTTGATATATGGCTGTATGGAAAGCTCATTCGACTTATGTGTAACCAGAAAAGGCAGCGCACCTACTAAATAGGACGGCAATAACACAATATTTTGAATTGAAAAAGGCATGAGACAAGAATGCATTATATCTCCAATGTTGTTTAACGTGTATATAGAATGAGTTTTTACGGAAGCAGTCTCGAACAACACAACTGGCATTAAAGTAAACGGAATTCCCGTCAATAACATTCGGTATGCAGATGAAACCTACTAAATCAAATTACTGAAGCAAGTAGAAATTCAGGGTTTAAATTTGACATTAGGAAATAGAGGGATATTGTACCTAATTAATAGGAGCATTACATACACTCGTATTCACATAAATGAAAATAACATCGAAAGAATCACACAAATTCAAATATCTAGGATGAATGGTTAACAAATCATAGAACCAAACCGAGAAATATAATGCAGGATTGAAAAAGAACACATAACCTTCCTATAACGAAAAAAATCCTTATAGGCAGGAAATTAAGCCTCAGCAAAAGCAACTACAATTAACAAAATGGAAGCGTTCGAAATGTGAACCCTACGATGAATGCTCAAAATATCCTGGGTATCATGTAAGAAATGAAGAAGTTTCCACTATCAGAGCAGAACACTCAGAGAAAAAGAAAAGTTGTTTACCTCAATGCCTTAATCTTAAGGGCAAAATCAAAGGGGGAAAAGGGGAGACGGAAAGAAGAATCTATGTTGGCTTAGAAATATTGGCCAGTGGACAGGACTAAAAGATCTCGGACAACTACAAAACGAAGCTGTTCTACAAGAATTTTGTCAAGTAGTTATATGAATATCATTTTGTTAAACATAAAACACTGAGGACAAGGCATTTTTGAAGAGTTCTCTTTCCATATATAGATTGGCCCTAATAAAAACAACTGCAGTATTGAATGATAATAAAAAAGTTTACATGAAAAAACTTTCGCCAAACTTGATCAAATTTTAATCATTTACTCCTTACTATAGCATCTGTGGTTTACCAAAACAATATTATATTTAAACATTTCCTTCTTTGTCAGTGAGTATATGTGGCGAATTCGTCATAGCTAATTAAATACAAGTGCCACAACAAAATCTGTGTGTCCATATTAGCAAGAAAGGATAGATTATCAATAAAGTTCATTCAGTCATAAAATATTAGCAATCGGTCTGACAGTTTAAATACAGTTAGTCCAATCATAACTCAATAAATATTTTTGCTGTTTACAGTTGATGTCCTATATAAGAGTTTTTGTTTCTTGCTTCTTCAATTTCAATATGTATATGTTTAGAATGGGACACTTTTTAACCGACTTAAACAATCAGGTTCTCAATTCAGTAGCAGTTTTTTTAGATTTTGTTACCTCAGAACTCCGTCAATTATAAACCTATTTCGATAATTCTTTTTTGATTTGTTAGAAAATACTTAAAGATTGGTCCCATATTTTTTTTTCACTGAGAGAGAATGGCTCGTTTTGCTGAAGAACGAAAAAATTTTGTTAATTTATCATAGCAAATGACAAATGCGGCAGTAGCCTTATTTTAAATCTAGGACAAAATTTATTGAAATAAAGATTTATTCAAAAGATATGTTAATTAACTGCGTTCGAGATGAATGTTCTCAATTTGTCTGTGCATATAGTTGGCACTTATGGTGGAATCATATGGAAAATTTTCTTATTAATAATATTTAGAATGCATGCTAATCTTCATAAAAAAAATCTGCATGATCTGAAACCGGAACCTGAAAAGAAATTCTCGAATGTCACTTTTATTAATAACTGTATACAAGGTTTGTTAACTTGGCAAGTAAATGCTCAGTTAAACAAACCTTTCAGAAACACTTCGATCATAATTTAAAGATGTCGCTTCTCTGACTTTTGTCCTGATTTAATAACCCAGTAATGACTGCATTATTTATGGTTTCAGTCCTTAATCCAAAAATGCTGCTTTAACAAATTTGTTGCATTTATATTCTTAATTTGAATGGTAGCAATTTGTATCTTCTGTCTTATCTATTCTTATCTATACTATTATAAAATTGTAGTTGTCTGTCTGTTTGTTTGTTTGTTTGTTTGTTTGTTTGTTACCTCATCACGTAATAACTACTGAACTGTTTTTGCTGAATCTTTTTTTGTTGCAAAGCTTATAGTTTGACTTAAAATCTGGTATACATTTTATCTCTCTACATTGACAGAAACGGTAGATATAGCCAAAAAAACTAATAACATGTTCGGTAATACACAATTAGTCAATTGGTTCTAGCGCATGCACCAAATATTAGATACTTGAATCAGCTTAGCTTTTATTCATAATTCGGAATATGCCAATGTAACATGTTTGGCTTTAAAAAAATTCAACTAATATATCAAATGTAAGTTTACAGGGTGTTCCGTATAAAGGATAGGTAAAACATAAGTAGAATTACGTATTAAATCAAATTTTCATTTTGCAATTTAAATCAATAAATATACAGCCATTGACAACGAAGTCAGAATAGACTTTGACACGTTTGGTTTTCCATCAATATACGTCGTTTTATTTTGATTGAGGTGTTATTGCCCAAAAAAAACATAAAAATAATGATAGTTATGTTAAATGGTTCAACAAAGTTAGAAGAAATTGTTATATTGGAAAGCCCATATGTTTCATAAGCTATTTCTTTTTGGAAAGAATTCTACTTTCCATACGCTGGTGAAACGGCGGGTAACGGCTAGTAAGATAATAAAAGTGATCATAACATCATGTAATGACTTCCCGTAAATCTACGTTTTCGGTAAATTACGAATGAAGATTTCTGCTTCAAAACTGTAAGATGACAAAACGGCATACCCGCCAATATGATTTTAAAAGCAGTGTAGTAAATAGCTTTCTGAGATCGTCTGATATTAAACGTTTTCAGATTCAGTTTTATTTTTCGCGCATGGCATAAGTTTGCTGTATTAAATTTGATATTTTCCGATGAACATGGATGTCATATTACATAACGATTTACTACCTCACAGATTTTCCCTGCAATATATTTTAGAATGCATGACTTACGACATAGTAATATTCCCCGATTTCGAAGTAAGGTGAACCAAATCCTTGCAGAAATTCAAGTGAAGTAAATCATATAGTTTTGTGAAAATGACGCGTGAAATAAAGTTATATGGTTGTTATATCGTTGTAGTCACGAGACATATGTATTCGAGTAACCAGTATTTCATCTCGAATATAAATTTACTTATAGAATAAGTTCAGAGAAATATGTGACTTGCTGTAAAACAAATGTAAAGATGTAAAATATAAAACAGACTCGCTTTGCAATAAGTTATGACAAATTTGGAAAATGGGTTTATCTAAATTTGGTTTTGAAAATTATATATATTTCTAGTTAATTTTTATTTTTACCTATTTCACCATAGAGTTAGAAAGAAGCTTTACAAATTGCTATTACAATTTTACTGATCCAATTAAAGTTGTATCTATATTAACAAAAAACAAGGGAAAATTTATATATTTGTTTGTTTATGTGATTGTAGAAGGTAATCTTCGAAAGTATTGAACCGAATCAAAAATTAAAAATTAAAAATTCTCTCAGGCAAGCTGTTCTTATCTCTTAGTAACATAGGCTACATCTTAAGTTTAAATATTTAATGACAGACTGGAGGTTTCTGTTGTTTTAAGGAAACAGAAGGTAACACAAACTTGAAAAGGGGTATATTATATAGTGTTATCCCTAGATAAGTAAGAAACGTATTTAATCGGATTTCAGAAATATTATTATGAAAAAGGAGCCAGGTGGGAAATATGTTTTTTAAAAAATTCAGCATTTTTCAGTAACAATGTTATCTGGATAAGAAAATTGACAACAATACTGTTTACATTAAATGACTAACTAGGTTACTGGTCACTTTGAGAAAAATGGATTATTGGTTGGGGAGAATGGGAGTCACTACTTTTATACGGAAATTCAATTGTATTGGAAACTGAAAGTAATACAGACATTACAATTGAAATAGGCTCTTTCTTTCAACGACAAGTACTGAGTTTAGTAAGTTTTGTCAACACTATTATCCGATTCTCGACGTTTTTCATGAAATGTAATAAATATGAACAACGTTAGATAACAGAAATTTACAACATACAAAAATGTTTAATTAAATAAAACATTTATAAAAAAATATTACCGACTTCCACCTATAACTAAAAAGCTAAAAATAATTATAACAAAATACAACTCTAGCAAATAAATAACACATTCAATGTTGTTAGTTACCTACCCAGGAAGTAAAAAATGTAAACATAAAAAGGTGCTCATTCTGTACAAATTAATTACCTACCAATGTAGTAAATTCACCACTAATCTTTAATTCTAAGTTATTTTAAGAGTCAATGAAAAAATATTTAAGGCGATATTTGGGTTTTTCAGTTGTATTTTAATTTTAAATTCGATATAATTATGGTAGAATGATCTTTTTTTCTGAGCTCCTCGCTTTGGTGATCATTTCCCACTTCTCTTTCTCAGTCTAAAAGTAAATATTAATAATTAGAAAACTATTTACTCCATGTAAATAATAAAATCTGTTTGAATTTTATCGAGTTTGAATGCTGGGTTCCTCGACAATCTCGTAGACATCTACGTTTTTCGAAAATCCCCTCCTGCAGAGGATGACAAGCACTTCACTCTCAAAAACTTAATTTGAAGTAGGAACTGCGGCATAACTACTACGTATTCCCTAAACTGCTAAAGCATTTTTGAACCTGTTCCTCCGTTTTTTTTCTGTTAGACGAATTTGTTAATTTGAGACGAAGTAACTATTTATTCCCATAATAGTATCCTTTACCCATTGGTGTAATTGTTCAGGTGTCTATTAGTACTAGTAATACAAAAGGGTCTATGAGTACGAGTGGAACGTTTACGCCATTTAACTTTATCAGAGCCTCGTTAGGAGGCCAGTCAGTGTTCATTGATTCTCGAATAGAGTATTCCCATAACTGAGGATTTTGACGTTCTTTGGCTATGTTTGAATGGGCTACAAGCAAAAGGCCTACCTTGTTACAATTATACAAGGGTACACATTTAAGACTATTATGATTTGATGATTTACTCCAGAATATGGATGTTAATGTACTTAAAATAGGGCATGTTTTACAAAGTTCGAGGTTTTCAAGCAGCATTCAGTTATAATATGTATATTCACCACAAAATGCACAATTACACTATTTACGCAGGTCCTGTATAAGGATTACTTATCTATATATGCACATAAATTGTCGCAATGCTAAGCTTACTGAGAGAAATTGTCGACTCGTAAGTACATCTTAAGTAGATACCCGTAACATAAAAAACGAGCTGTTAGTTAAAATCTGTGGTTAGATTTGAAGTGAGCGACGTCAAAGTCATTTTTAAATGAAGCTTTCTATTGGGTCTTCCAATTTGCTTGCAGAACTATTCTTTATAATTAATAATTAAAGTATGAATACATATTTTTTAAACTACCCAAAAAAGTCGGTGAAATGGGGTTGTAAAGACAACATAGATAAATCATATTTCATGAAGTGAAAATTTGATACATAGTAGACATCAGCTAAGAAAGCATTTTTGAAACTTAATATTTTAAGGGGGGAAATAGAAGGGCAGTATGAACGTTTTTATGGCAAAGTCTGGTTGAAAATTTGTATACTTGTTTTTGATGACAAATTATTAAGATTTGCATATCAATTTTTTTAACTACCCCTTGAAGGGGGTAAAAGGGGTAGCAAGTTGTATATAGAAAAATCGTAGTCTAAAAATCTATCATTAAAGCATTTCATTCAGCTAATTCAGCTATGTAAGTTTTGAAATCACAGTTTTGCTAAAATACTTTTTTAGTTTTGGTACTATAACAATTCGATAGATGGTACTGACCATGGTGTAATTGTTTTGTTTTATTATACTAATAGACATCAGAAGTAGGAGTTGTTGATTTATTCAATATTGATTGGTAATCAACATTAATTAGCTACTATTGTATGCATTAGGGCTAAATGGAAATACATACAACAAATCAATCGACCAATAACCAGAATGGGTTCACAGAATCAACATTAACGGGAGCGAAGCCGCGGATAAAAGCTAGTACAAAATTATTATTGTATTAAACTTGCTGTTGCGGGGTGTCCGAGTACTATGCCAATTAGTACAATATTGTTATCATAAAATCCATATTCAGTTATTAAAATTATTATTTGTACCTTAGCAGAGTTAAAACAAATAAAATGCAAAATTGTGTGCATATTAAGATGTATTATATTTTTCCAAACAAAAGAATGCTGAGAATTATTACGATTCATACGGCATTCGCAATTTACAAAACTGCAGCAGTATGTGCTCCGTTTGTCTCTTCCAGATATCGCTTAAATTATTCATTTATGCAATCAGATTATGTTATGTTATGCCAGTATTCCTATTCATATTTATTATACATCATGGTTCGTTTCCACCAAATTTCCTTACACAATCCCGTTAATATTATCAAGCTGAGAATTTTATGCTCTAAACGACAACTCTGAATAAATCTCCCAAGAAATGAAGTTTTGGAGCGCGAGAAGTGGAAGAGAGAGGCTTGGCCCTTCCTGTAATTAAGTATGCAATGCTTCCTTCTCGAATTAACTCAAAACGAAAGGGAGTTTAAGGGATCATTTCGCGAACTTGTTTTTTTTTAATTTAAAAGTTGGTAGTATAATTCGTTTGGTAGTTTTTGGAAATATGTTAACCAATCTAATTTTGAGAAGCTAATTAAAACTACAATCTGCCTAATTCTAATTTATGACTCGCTTTTGTTTCCACTGGAAATAATGTAGAATTTTTGCAAATAATTCAGAAAGAGTTTTTCGAATACATAGTACTTGATGTCTGAATATTTTAGAATCACGATGTATAAATGTATGAGAATGTTATCTTAACGTTATAACAAATGTATGGAATTAAACAATACAAATGGTCACTTCTGAGGGCCGTACAGACTAAAGACCGCTCTATTACATTTTCGATGTCTTTTTGACAACTATCTAATTGTATGTTGAGTTTCAAATGTTTAATTGTCTATGCTGAGTTGTGGAAGGATGTAGCTTACCAAAAGATCTCCAAACTGGTTATCCCATCACAGGTCCCAACTCCTCCATTGTTTGCTTAGTGAAGAGTTATGTAACATTTATCGATAGCACTCCCCAGTAAACATTGTATGTAGCATTGCGTGCCCCTTTTCCTCTTTTAAGTAATGGTTACTAATACTTACTTCGGTACTGACTTTGCATTACCTATACCCGTTTCTTCTATATATCATTTTTATTAATATATCGTATATTTAATGTCATTAATAAGTAGGCATAAATCTATAGTCTATAAGTCTTCAATGCTAGTAACTGACTAGAAATTGGTAAAAATCAACACTTCATTCGGAAAAGCTGAAGAGCTATAAAAAATATTGGCAATTAATCTTTCTAGAAGACTGAACTGAAGACATTTTTTCGAGCTAAATAAAATTTTAAAATTTTTCCAAATCTTAAGCTAAGACTGTACTGCAAAATTATTGTGGAGAAACTGGCATAATGATTTTATGATGATGATTTATGATCTTCGAGGTGTCATTCTTTTGTACGCAAGACAATATATATAATATATATTGTTTCTGGTTAGGGAACCGTCATCAGCTGCTCTTCCCACATTTGAATGTCGTCTCGAACACTTCTTTATGTATTTGAGACATTTCGTTAAATTTGAAGACGCGAGATGTAAGGACCGACATCTAGAATTTTCGCAACTGATGAAGGTTTCCCTAACCAGAAACAATATATATTATATATATTATCTTGCGTACAAAAGAATGACACCTCGAAGAGAGTATTCAATATCTCTGGCAGGTGAAGTTAACCTGAAAATATAATCTTGACCTTCTAACCTAGGAATTACGGGTAGCAGCAATTACATGGAACATGTAGTAGTTTCCTCGAAAATCCTAGATGTCGGTCTTTACATCTCGCGTCTTCAAATAATGATTTTAACCAAATCTGGGGTGTTGATTTTACTATTATCTATGGGTTACAGAACAATGCGATGGAAAAATCATTATTTCTAATTTATTGTTTGTTATTGCTATTTTTCAATAAAATTATTGCATTTCAACATTTGGCACCATTTCAATTTTGTAGGGGATTTAAATACGAATCTTGTATGTGTCAGAATTTTCTGAAAGCTTTACGTTTTCCCCAAAATTCATTTAGACGGTATCCCAGTTCGATCTGTAGTTACTGCTTTCAACTAATTAGTATACAACTTAGAAAAATATGTAGCTAACATCCTTCAACCCATTGTAGAAAAAGCAAACTCCCTTTACATCAAAACTTGAAGAGAACAACAAGCCACCTTCCGTTGACGTCCTTTTAAGAAAAAAAACCCCAACACACCGTATACAGAAACTTGACTCATACAAATAGATATTTAAATTCGAAATCTCTTCACCACTTTTATCAAATACAGGGAATTGACAATACGCTCATTTCCAAATTTGTGTGACTCACTGATGATAGTAATAAAGACATAAATTAAAACAGATAACTGCCGCAATGCGACAAAACGGAAACACACACCGCTCTATCATAAAGGCAATAGAACATCAACATCACCCAGTATGAAAACTAGAAGACGACCTTACTTGGAGACCAAAAATTGTCTTACTATATATCAAGGGAACAACGGACATAATTGGCCGAATTCATAGCGACAGCATACAAACCGCACTAGACTAAAGGCCAAGTATAAGAATTCTCCAAAAGCATGACATAACAAGGGCATACAAAACCTACTAGACCATTGGAGAAGTAGGAAGTCCTAAACCCAAAAATTAAGCTAGAAAATCAAGCGGAATCTGGTATAATAGGCGGAATGTGCGACAAAATATACACCGGACACATGAACAGAAGAATTTCAACTCGATTAGAGGATCACAAATTAGCTATTAGAAACAAACAGAAGACTAGTCGGAGAGGCTATTGATATCGAAAAAGAGTGGAAAATTAAACAAAACAGACGACTTCCTTGCTCCTATTTAGTA
The DNA here is from genome assembly GCA_034190945.1 of Octodonta nipae. Taxonomy (NCBI): domain Eukaryota; kingdom Metazoa; phylum Arthropoda; class Insecta; order Coleoptera; family Chrysomelidae; genus Octodonta; species Octodonta nipae. The sequence goes on from CM067216.1 coordinate 78,888,469, forward strand.
CATGGAAGACAGTTATAAAGCAAACCTAAAATAAAATACTATTACCCACACATACCGTCTACAAGCGACGCGCTCCAAATGACAGCGCGGGGGGGTGGAGTCAATACAGGCCAATCAGCGCTGCTACGACCTTTGACTATAAATACACAGCCCAAATAAAACATCGTTTAGATCACCTTAGCAACGCATAGGCCTTGTAAGACTTTGGCGAACCTTCTACCAAATTCAGACTTGAATCATACTAACGAACGGATGAATTCCCGAATAAATAGTTCTTCAAATTATTCCATCAGTGAAATCTATATATGATAAGTTCGAAATCGAAACAAGGTTGAGACAAGGAGATGTGTTCTCTTATAAAGTGTTCATTATACTATATTATATTATGAATATGAACAGAACTTACATGGTATGTCAGCAAATTTACAAATAAATATTTGACCTATTAACCCATGGCGTAGACATTATTACAGCTCATATTTACAACGATTGTTTATTCAATCCAGGTATAGAATCCGTCTGATTCCTCCCCTTTTTATTCCAAGTTCTTAAGTTCTCTCACGACCCCATTTGATGTAGATAACTTTCGGTCAATGGTAGATATTAAAAAAACAAACTACCTAGGTCCTAAAATATTTAGTAGTTAGTATTTATAATGGCAATAGAATATTCGTTTTCTTAATGATTGTTGTGGCTTCTTCATTTTGTATTTTTAGAATTTCTATAAAATAACTCTTCAAAAGTGGCAAGTCTGTTTATTTCATACACTCCACACGTTTCAGTGTCTAAATCACACACCGTTTTCCATTATAATAAAAAATTCAATTAAAGCTGGCACTGGCACTTCGAGCATTCACAATTTTACATTTAAATTACTAAATCTTATTATATTAGTGTAACTTATGATAAGATATTTACCGTTACTTCTCGCCATGATGAACAATTGTATTTTGGAGACATACCTACAACAAAAAAATATACATTTCAGTATATATAATTTTCTATTAAAAAATGAATTACTAAATTTTTACGACAGAACAATATTTCAATGTATTTTATATAACCAATCTATAATAGACTGTACAGCGATGTAACTAAAGCTATATGTAAAGTCACATGCGTTCTCTTGTGGTGCAATAATCCCCCACTCAAGAACGATTTTGGCACTTTGTTGTTTGAAATATTTCTCTAATCACAATTAATGGTATTGCTGCAATACTAATAACTCTAACTAAACAAACCAGTACCCAAACCCATGTCCCTTTAAAGGCTGCACAAATCTACCATTTTGCAGCTTTTTTAAATTCAAGTGTCAATGTTCTGATTGTATCACCAGTTATATACATAATAATTATTTTCATATTGACTCTGTAAAATACCTAAAATATAAACCCAATTGAGTAGGTAGATATTGTTGTATTGAGAAAAGTAATTCTAATATTTAATTTCAATAACATATTCTTAAGAATTTATAGCTCATATGCACTTTAGCATGTCCTAATTTACCTTTACATATATTCAAGGTTAAAAGTCGCAAAAAATTCTTCTTTGTACACATCTCGCTTGCTATGCTTTATATGATATTTGCAATTATTATCAAAATTGTAGTCCACAATATTCTCTGCAAAATTTATTTTTATTAATTCCTTGTAACCATTCACACTTTTGAAGATAAAACCCGAAGAGAGCAGAGCGCAGAGCATTACATCTCATAATGTAAGATCGACCATTATCCTCAATCTCAGTTTAAGTTCACAAGTGGATGAGGTTTTTAAAATTAATTATTAATATTAAATCTATACTTATTGATTTTCCACTTACCAATTCTACAAACTAGTCAATGAATTCAGGGGTCATATTCACTTACTTCTGCTTGTCTTTTACACTGGCCACTAAAGAGCATTGTAACTCTGATCTACATCTGTAGTGTCAACCACATCTATTGTTATAGTTTCCAAATAATGTATTTAGCAGTTCTTCAGGTACTGTTGATAATAAAATTGTTGGCGGCTCCAAGATTTCAGTTTGCGATCCCCAACCCTATTCCCCAGGTTCTAAATTCCCTGTCTAAAGATCTGGTAATAGGCACCATTTATACAGGGTGTAACGTAATCCAGTGCAGATATTTTAATAGATAATATTACTGATCAGTATAAATAAATAAGAATTATATTACTTATGACAAAAAATTTTAGAGTTTACAAAGAAATACTGTTGAAAGTCGTCAACCAAAGTAAGCACTTACATGTATATTTAACCATTTATTTGCATATCTGAAAAAAATTATCGATTGAACAGTATAATAAACAAAATCCTCTACCATTCCTATTAACTGAAGAGATAATCAAGGCAAAAATAATTTACATTTTCAACAGAGTTAGTGAAACAGAAATTATGCCAACATTGAATTAAATTAATACCTACGTTCATAGACCGTAATATATGAATTATTACGGTATAATATAATATCCGTATTATAAAAATGTAAGGTGAAGTTTATTTGGTTTGAATGTAACATTTTGGAAGGTTGTCTAAGACAAGTTAGATTTAATTCAATTGTGGTCTTATTCCCAATACATGCAGAAAGATTAAGTAAAATGCCACAACTATCATTTCAGAAAGAACTGTGAAGTTTTTGTTTATGTTTGCGAAATATGAATATGGAAATATTAAGCGTGGAATAACAAACAATTGAATTATTGGTGAATTTTTTTATAACATTGCAACTGATACGTTTTAGGTACTTAGACTTTGATTTTTTGTTGTTTTGTTTTTAATTGCAATGTAGTCGAATAAGTTACTATTACTAAATGCCTACTCAGACAAGAAAAAACACCGCTAAGTTGAAAAGAAATCCGTTATATGCTTCATTAAATCAAACATCTCATACTGATATTGTTTTTTTATTGAAAGTCTTCATTTGAAAGAATTTATTAAGGCTCTATTGAAAAGCAGGAGTAATATTGTCTCATAAATGAATACAATAAATACAAAAACTACATATTTTTAAAATGATCATGGAAATTTAAATATTAAGTACATTTCACATTTTAGTGTACACTTTCGATTCCGCACAGTCTTATTCACGTAAGGCAAGGTTTGCCAAATGTACTGAAATTTCCAACAGCAGGTCTTTGTTCTAAACTATTAGTTCATATTGACCAGTACTATCACCTGCCACAATATCCGGCATTATGTTACGCCCTGAATATTGTCAATGCGTTGCATAATCTATTTTCAAATAATGTATGTATAGGACAGTTTTCGTGTTGAAATATTTGAGCCAATTTTATATAGCACTATGTATTGGGTTTAACAGTTAACCTTTTTCTATTAAATGCTGATATGATTTAAAGCATAAGAAGCGTGATATTTAAGAAAATAATTTGTTCAAGTGCGAGTCGAACTCGCATACTAAGGGTTCCGTACCACCTTCAAGATTCTAATATTCCAGTTTCAGACAAGCAGGAAATGAGTACATTTTCTTATATTTACCCTAATAGCATTTTAAATTTATAAAAACTATACACTTTTATTTTCCACATATAGACTTTTTATTTTACATGTTACATGACTGGCTTGATTTTTATAAAAATACATATTTAATTTTCTAATTTGGCCCCCAAAAGTATTTCACTAATAAAGTTTCAGGGAAGCCTTTTGTAATCTTCTGTCTGAATTTTAGGCGCGGTAGATTAGAAGATAAAGGGGAAAAGAGGTCAAGTTTCAAATAATAAATTATTAAATCTTTCAGACAAATTATGTAAAAATACAAATGGAATATATTGTTCAAAATTTTAGATAGTGTAGTTTCTAAAGTGGGAGTTAAGTCGATGTTTAATATGTTTGTTAATATCTTATAAACAACTGATTTGAAAATATGATATATTTGTAATTCACAGAATGAGCTTTTATTTGATATATTATTTTTTAATTTATTTATTTACGGTTAAGACCATTTACACAGAGTATATATATATATATATATATATATATATATATATATATATATATATATATATATATAAAATACAGGAAATATTACAACACGCTAAGACACTAAATTAATTACAAACCAAGCATCCCAATTATCTTCTCAAAGTTAAAACAGCTTTTTAATATCACATTTAATTTCTGAAAATAGATTAAAAATGCCAATACGGTCCTGAAATAAGTTAAAAGTTCTTGTGATTCTAATTAGTGATTCGTTTGACCCATAGTTTGTCGTATGAAATGGCACTTTAAACAGCTCAGTATGTCTACTGCGTACATGATTCGTTTGCAAATTTAATTTTTGTTTTCCATTTAGATCTACAATGTGTCCCCAAAATTAAGATTGGGGTTTTCTACAATTTTTTCTTATAAATTCCAAGTTAGCCCCAGTACCTCTATTTATTTTCAAAACTTTATGTAGTATGGTTTCGGAAATAAAGCGGCAAATGAGAATTTTATATATTTTTTGTTAATATCTTGTAAACAATTAATTTAAAAAATATGAAAACTGTATATTTGTATTTCTCATAATGAGCCCTTTGATTTGACATATTACATGATGCGTTACAAATAAATAATAGACGATTCTCCTTATTAACCGACTTCAAAAAGAAATAGGTTCTCAATTCGTCTGTATCTATGTTGCTTTTTTTATGTTTGTTCACCTATTACTAGGAAACAGCTTGAGGGATTTCAACCATTTTACTGGATCCTATTTGGCGGGATAGCGAAGTGGTCCCATATTTTTTTCATTAAAATAGCTTTTACCGTTTCTTAGAAAATGGGGAAAAACTATTTTTACCTATTCTCATATACTCTATGCCATGGTGGAGGAGTCGGTATTATTATATAAAATTTGAAAAATGTTATTCAGAACGTGGGGCAAATTGAAAAGGGATTAGATTAGTTCCGTGATATCTCAAAGTGGTCAGAACTTTTTTTCAAATAACATAGCTTCTATCGTTTCTTATAGAATGGGGAAAAACTTTTTACCTATTTTCTTATATTCTATGTCTTGGTGGAGTCGCGGGTATTATAAGATTAGATGGAGTTACTGGTATTAACTATTAGAACTTGGGGTAAATTGTAAAAAAGATGAATTAATCAAAATCGAAATAAGTGTCAGTTAATATGAATATACAGTGTGTATTCATAAATTAAACGATTTCTTTTTATTCATAATTTTCAGAGAAAAAAGTTATTCTTCACAAACAGATTTTTTACATGGTCTAACACATAAACAGTAATCATTCCATGTCAATTTTTATTAACTGTAGACAACGTTTGCCTTCAAAGAGGGCTTTTAATTACAAATTAAAGTATCTCCATTTCTGTTAAGATATAAAATTGTTATCAAATAGAAATAATCTAATACTACCTAACGAACAAGGTTTGTTTTATATATATATATATATATATATATATATATATATATATATATATATATATATATATATATATATATATATATACATAAAGTTATTGGCAGTTTGCGACAATCAAGATGTATTTGTATGTTCCGAACAATAACTATTTAATGCCTACCTCATATTTTCCTAGCATTATATTTTTACACCTGGAGAATTCAACTTTTCAAAGTGATAAAATTGCCGAGGCGGGCGATTTTTGGATGAGTAAAATCTTATGAATTTGCATATTAATTTCACGCATATAAATATACATATGTGGTGTAAAAATAAAATTATATAGGGTAGTTATTAAAATGTTGGTGATCCATAAGATTTCCTATGCAAGATGGTTAACATATAACGTCGAATGTAATTATATCATACAGGATGGTTAGTAAAAAGCAAGAAAAAATAATTATCTAAGGTAGCTCATAGCAGTTGGAAATTTATGATAGCTGACATACAGGGCGGAGTACAAATATTGTTGTTAAGGATGGTTAAAAAAATGTTAATAGAATGTTACAGCTGTAGGATAAATCATTAACAATTACAGACATTGCATCACTGAAAATTGTAAAATAAATACATTTTTAAAAAAACGAAAACCGACTTCAAAAGAAAATTAACTAAAAAGCATGAAATAATATTTTGCTACAATTAAATACTTTTTATGAAGTCGGTGCCAATTTGAACAGCGAAGTTGCGAAGTATAACCCATCAATGTACCTCACAAAATATTTTCACTTTCGCTTGGCACCGACTTCATGCTTTTTAGTTAATTTTCTTTTGAAGTCGGTGTTTGTTTTTTTAAAAATGTATTTATTTTCCGGCAAAATTCAGGTGAGGCCCTATATCTCTTTATTTCTTTTTCAAAATTTTACTTTTATAGTTTCGGAGATAAGGGGGGGGGGGAACGGTCGATTTTTTTCGTTTTTCCCCCGAGAAGTACCCCTAAAATCAAAATTTCTTCATTTGCGATATGTACTCCTGATTGGGTCACCAAACTACACTGATACCAAATATCAACCTTTTCCGTCCAGTAGTTTAGGGGAAAATTGTTGTGATGTGAAAGAGGGAGAAATCCGGAGTGATATTAAAGGGTATCTGTATATTGTATATACGGAACTCTAAAAGTGGTTATCGCCACCTGTGTCCTTAAAAATATGCCCATATAGAGAAGTTTATAGTTTTTTACGTTTCATTCAGACGTTTGCCTCCATTTATATCCTGATAATACTCAGAAGCGATCGCAGTAAAAAATTTTGGGAGGTCACGCATATTTCAAAATTATTTTGAATACATATTTTGGATTTAACTTTTGTAATTCGTTTGTCAGTTTACCGTGTATGATATTGGTGAACTCATGATCTCTACGATAGCCGATCTTCATAGACGTGAATCATTCATAACAATGTTTCGGGTTTTATTTTATGCAACAAGATGTCCATTAATTATGTACTGAAATTATAAAATCGTGAAAAAACGAAATTCTTTTAACACCTATCGCCATTTCTAATGGTCGTATTTAAAATATATTGTAACCGTGGATGAGGTCAGCTAATAACAAAAAGGCGCATAATTCTTTACCACCAAGATTCCTGCTACACTGTACAGAAGTTCTGAAAGTCCATTACAAACTAAGTGTTTAGAAAGATAAGATGTCGCTCTTGCAGGCTTAAATTTTTGTAAGCTTTCTTTTCGAACTCCAATTATACATTATAATGAGAATTAATTTTACCAATTCTCAACTTTCCACTTTGGTTAATTTATTCAGGAAGTAATTAATAAATGTGTGCGTAAGAAAACGGTATCATACTTAACGCACTAATCAGAAATGTATCATTTATTGGTAGGGCTGACAAACAGATTACTCATAAAAATTCATTGCAAACTGTCGACCTTAATTCTCCCTATTTTATGTGTGCTGAATTATTACGACCACTAACGGAATATACAAGGGACGAGATTACCGGATAGGGGAAAATTTCAAGTAACCGAGTTTCCCAAGTATGTCTGCTATCTGCTATCTAACCTACTTGAGGCCTACGAACGAGATAGGCACGAAATAACTTGAGAACTGATGAACATTGGGTCATAAAATTTTATTCGGACATACGAAATATCAAGATCTAATCTCAATATTCACCTTATCGAAGTCTAATAATCACATAGCATTTGGATACTACTCTCAGTCTCTTTGATGTTTAAAAAAATATTAAATAAAATAGAAAAAAAGGTAGAATTTACTCAAAATATAGGGTTTACGCTGTCTGTGAAAATAAAACTGATAGTTTTTACAATATCTGCTTTCACATAACGGATGTTCTGAAACTGCCCAATTAAATAGTATTCCAAAGTAAATTGTAGTAGGTATACAGTGATTTTGTTACATAGATGTTTTCATCAGGTTTCTTCTGTAGCTCCGAAAAATTTCCCTATAAACACATTCAGTTTTGGTCTCCTTATAATTGGGTTTTGTGATTGATTTTATAAAAAAGTAACGTCGTCAAACCCATATAAAAGAATGCATACATTTCATGGAGTAAATATAAATAAATTTATTTAAATAATACTGGTATACACGATAAGTTTTCTACTGTCAACAAACTAAATGTCAAAACTCAAACATTAGCTTAAGGCTTAAGCTACTTGTCCATAGAGGAAGCCAACTCAGTTGGGTTCTTGCAATAATTAATCTTTAATTAACCTATTTTAAAAGAAATAAATAAATAGTCTTTATATATTTGCAAAGTACCTTCCAAATGTTGTTCCTCCTTTTAAAATCAAGACAAAAACGCTTTTTATGTTCACCTTGAATATACAAATGATGTACCTCTATGGTATTACATAAAAAATATTGAAATAAAATATTAGAGAAATGCATGAGTTTTTCGGGATGTCAATAAAAACCCTATTAGATTATTTTCCCGAAATTCCAGAATGAAACAACTGCAGTCAAATTTTGTATACTATTCTATTTTATTTGTAAAGATTTGGTATCGTGTTGCTCCGTTTGGACGAGTAACTCACATCAAATCGAGATGATCAATTGTAGCTTGTTGTGTTCTCTAATAAATTCAGATTCAGTCTTTGGATTCAGATAGTCCCAAATGAGAAAGATCATTAGATAGAGAACGCCGTATTTTAGAAATTACTGTGCGACTTCAGACTTGCGACCGACATGTGCGAGGTGGTAGAATAGAATACTGTAAAATACAGTTATCACAAAGTAAGTAATTACATACGAAACACACTATAGCCTTCTGCACTACCTATGAGAGTTTTCCTAAAAGAGAACCCATGTCCTCATACAGCAAATGTTACTTCAAGGTTTTTTACGAAAGTAACTTGACCGCTCCTCCATATGCACCAGCTCCCCAGACTTGACACCAGTCGAGTATGTTTTGGTTTTCATTGGCTCTGGACTAGGCCATTAGTTTCAAGTACCATACTAACCTAGTTGACGTTCACCACTGAAATCAAGAAGCCTCGCATAAAATTCCTAACGACGATTCAATCCTATTCCTATAAATGGAGTATTATAATACATCACTGATCTACACCTTTCATACAGTATTACAAAGTTAGCAACTATTGTTGTACGTGACAGAAAACGGTGATCTGTTTAACTGGTTTGTATTTGCAGCATTTAAGCAAAACGTTTTATGTTGTCTTACTTTTATTTAAGGAGTTGAAAAGTTGAGCTAAGACAGCGATTTGAAAATTATTATTTGTCGATTATAGAATCTTTTACTTTGTAATAGATCTTAATGACAAATTTGAGTTCATTTAATGTACATCACTAAGTATCTTTATTATATATTTACTATATTATTTTGTATAATAACTTAACACGTTCATCTCTGGTAGAAATCTTGAGGTATAGCCAGGTGCCGCATGGGATTTAAAAAAAATTTTTGAGATTATTATTATGTACACTTTAATTGATGTCTAGTGAAGCAAAGCCTGCTACTTTTTTAGTATAAAACTAAATATACAAATTGCACGCACCTAGCGCGTTGCTGGGACATGGTGTAGAATTTAACTAATCCTAACCCTATGAGGCAGCAACGCACCTAGCGTGTTTAGGTCTATTTGTACACTACGTCAAAGCGTATATAATTAGTGGTGCCAAGAGGGGAGGGGGAAAGGGGCTCAATCCCCACCCAAAATCATCTGAGTTGTATGCTTTTCTGTGTCTATTGTGCTAAAGCATACTCCCAAAGCGGTCAAGCCCCCCACCACGAATTCAAAGTCCCATCAACGAAGTCTAAGCCCACCCCCCGCGAACGACAATCTACAATCCAGAACTGATGTAAATTCATTGACATTATACATGTCAGAATATTTTATTGCGCTATACCTACTATATATGAAACACATTACTTAAGCTGAAATCTACAAATATCTGCTGATATAAAGAAAAATGAAAAAGAAGAAAAATATCAAAAATAAAGAAGACTAATACACCAAACAAAATAATGAACATTTGTATTATATAACTAGCTTTTACTCGCTGCTTCGGTGGCGTTGAAAATCAAAGATCATTACATTCCAATCGAACTGAATCAAAGTGATTCAGTATTTAAAAATTACATACAGTAAAGTTACAAAAACTGAAAACGTGCTTTATTGCAATAATTTAATGCAACAAAAGTTAAAATGTATTCCACTACAACAAAAATAAGTAATTTTGAATTCTAACGATTTAAAAAGAGAAAACGATAAAAAACTACAGCACAACAAAACAAAAGTTAAAATGGCTTCCATTCCAACAAAAATAAGTAATTTTGAATTCTAACGATTTAAAAATAGAGAAAACGATAAAAAACTTCAGCAAGGGTTTTTCGCTCTATAGTTTTCATAACCCAGATGAGGACACAATATCTAAACGTGTATTAACTAAATATTAAATCTCTATTATATGATTTGATAATTTATATCTCTGTAATGATATGCACTTTTGTTAACTGCTAATAAAAAACTAATGATTTTTGCTCTCATATTGACTAAGACTACGAGATTTGGTGTTTTCAGTATTAACGGACTTTATAGATGCCAATAATGAAAATGGTATACAAAATTGATATATAAAATTAATTAATAACGATATATATTTAAACAATGAAAAAATATACATGGTGGGTTTCGAACCCGACAACATAAGATTAGCTGCCGGGCGCCTAACACGCTCGATCACCCCTTCTATTAAGTAATACTTCATTAAAATGAAACATCAGCACCTCTACCGAGTGAGTAACATACTTTGATATTTAAATAACAAAGCTAAAGTAAACAAAGGACATTATCTCCATAAAATGTGCGGTTCTATAAGGGTCTATATTCGTTGTTTTAAGTGACAGAACAAAATAGCATTAAATATAAAATTTAAAATTCCAAACAGCTGAAGCTATAATCAGTAAGATATTAATTTCACCGTCGGTAATACAGCACAGAGGGTTTGAACTTTATTGGCGTTGTAGTTTTCAAATTTTTTGACAAACATTCATGTCTGCTAAAATATTATTTTTTACACTCCCTATTTTTTTTTCCTTTCTAATACCTCTAACAATATGTGTACAAAGTTTCATGATAATCAGTAGAGTAGTTTTGGGGTGAAAGCGTGACAAACAAACTTACATACATTCACATTTATAATATTAGTAGGGACTGCTCGTGACACAGTTTAAAACAGTTTTTTAAATACAAACCCGGGTCCTCTATGCACAGAGGATCATAATTAATACTATCTTTTCTTGTTTTGTTAATATTCCAGCAGTATTTGCAGCGCCTTCTTTTTGTTTTACCATTAAGGCCTTTTGGACAATTTTGTGATAATGTTCCACAAATGGTTTTTTCACTGGTGGGTCATTTTGGGCTTAGTTCTAAATGACCGAAATTTCAAAATCGTTTGGTTTCTAATATTATAAAGAAAATATATGCATTCATTAACATCATTTGAAAGATGTCAACCCCTGATTTTTTATACCACCGCAGGCACTTGTATTCATAGCAATAGTAGCTAAGCATTTAGTCTATACTATACTATTCCAGTGTTGTCGTTCTCTGTACCACTGTGCTCGTTGCTGTAACTCCTCAGCGGTGAGAGATCGCAAAAGATGGGGTTGACAATGCTGCAGTCCAAAAGACCTTATAGGGCCGTAAACCGTTCGAACAGTTATAAGATGGCCTTGTTCTCCTAACCACTCATCAGAGCCAATTATCAAGTTGTCGAATATCGGTCTCTAGAAACCATAAGCCTTAGACGTTGATCTTAAACTTCATGTGTGCCCCTTCGACAGCCGGTGCCTACTCTTCTCCGATTTTGGATATTATCAAACCACGCTTGACAACATCTCATGAGAGCAGTTAGATTTTTGTAAGTGGGGTTAGCGATTTCTCGAAATGAAAAACCCATCTCCCATAAACCAATAATTCGACCTCTTTCAAATTCACTTAGCTGGCGATACATTCGGCTTACATGTACTCTAGGCATTTTAACATTACGAATCATCGATTTTGGATCCCATCAAACAGTTTATTTTTTGATAAATTTTGAAAAATTCAAAACCCACTACAGTTTTAATTCAGTTTACAAAAAAAAAGTTCATCAAACTTTACCAAATTTTAGTAATTTACTCCCTACTCTAGCATCTATGTTTTACCAAATTCATATTAAATTTAAACATCAGCTTCTGGATGTTGCAATTTGTTTGTCAACGAGTATATTTCGATATCTCACAAATTACCATCCGCAAATCCAAGTTTACACACATATATAATATATCTTAGTCTATGGGCTAGTATCATTTTGTAATATATCGTTCTGTACTGTGCACAAAGAATTTAAATAAAACAAAGCAGGTAGAGACCGCGCCAGGCTCGTTGCTGGCACCATATAAATCATAGGACAACACGTCAGGCGCGTTGCCGGAGATAAACGTGTTAATACATTCAGTAAATGTTGCAACTTAAGCAAACAAAATATTAGAACAATTTTATGCCCAAATTGGATACCTGTGGGGCCCTAGTACTTGCACAATATGTTTTAGATTAACAGTCACAATAGAATACCGTCGGCGTTTACCAACATAAATATGATTTTGGATAATTAAGTTAATTTTAAAACAGCAAACACAGGCTCATGTTATTTTCCTGATAACCGGAAATACAGAGTACTTTTTTTCCCTTTTTAATCTAACATAACAAACGGAATTTATTTAAAATGAAAATGGAATTTAGACCAAAAATAAAAATTGTAAATATTTGCTGCATCAATTTCCAGTTGTATAGAGTTTTACCCAGTTGGCAAATATAAACTTTTAAACATAACGTGTAGCGAGATAATAACCAACTAAATTCTTCTGGAACTACTGATTTTGGGTCAACAGTAATTTCATTCTGAATTTCATTTGTTCTAGTTAGAATGCTAGTGGAGTCAATTTCATGATGCAGCAATTTAAAAATGAATAAAGTTTAAATTGCATGGGTGCATTTTTAGGAAAAAGAGGTCGTTGATGAAACGCAATTGTTCGTTCGCTCAATTATTAAATACAGTTGATAACAAACGAATTGTATTTAATTTAATTAATTATAGAAAGCTATAAATATTTAGATTGTAGTATTTAATACAATTTAACAGAGAGGAAGTGTATAAAGTAACATCAGTATTTTGACGGGGCGAGCTATTCTAGAATCTCATTCGGAAGGTTATTCGGTGTAGAATAAACTCAAAAATGTTCACAAAGGTTTCATCAGTTATTCTAGTAGCTGTGGTCGTTTGATTTTTTTTAAATTTTCTTTTGCGTTAAATTTAAAACCGAAAAAATCTTGAATACTGAATCCAAGAAGTGAACTGAACCCGAGTGTAAAAATGAAAACATTACAATACTGTAAAATGTCAGCCTATTTCCAAGAAAAAGAGTTTCAGTATTTTGATTATAGTAAGAGAACTTATCATAAGACTGAACGTATTTCAAAGAAAAGGCCCAAAAAAGGCAGCAACATTTTTGAATTACTAATTTACCAACGAAAGTTCAAAACTAACAGTTACAACGCTGTTAATTTGAATTTTAGGTGCTTCTGTGATAAAAGTGACATATAATGAGTTAGGTGAGAGCGACACTGTATCTATAACAGCTAAATATGTAGGCTGGTACTCTTGATAACCATATTATTTATCCATTTTTATTGAGCTTAATGGACTGTTCATTGTACATACAATTGTTGCAAAATGAAGTTATGCCCAGAGTACAACAAGTCGTGAAGAATACTAGGAGGAGAATCATGATGGTAAGAAGCTGATATGGTTTCAACAATATGTCGCACCACCCCATATTTTCGGTAGAGGATCATTTGTTCCAAGATTTCCCAAAAATTAGGGTAAGTCGCAGAGAACTATTCGAGTGACCAGTCGGTTCACCCGATTTATTTTGCCAAAACATTTCACAGGAAATTCTCAACATAGTCATTAAAATAATGCAATTTCTTTATTTGTGTCACGAGATTCAAAGTTGTCAAATCCCACTATTATAACTTCTAGAAATCGATACTGGGATTGTCAGATTTTTAGTTCTTAAATTGAAACGTTCTAAGTTCAAACTCACACGTTTTACTAGTTTCGGTACTTTGTTGTAGTATTCGACTGACAGAAACATTAACATTAAAGTATTACGAGAATGCATCCGACAGCTGGAGCAATCGGCCATCAAACAATTCGTGGAAGGGACATTATTCCGATAAATTCTGGGAACCCGAAATGTTTGTCTCTCCACAGGCGGACGGCTGCCGTTACTGGGATTTCCCTTAAAGCTTCCAGAACATGAAAGAGTATCCCGATAGTTCGTGGACGTACCAGACAATTCCAAGATAAATATATAAATAAGAAACAGCTGGCGATAGGAGGCATTCTGTTTTCGTGGGTCGTATTGAATACATAAGTAGAAGTTGTGTCAAAGAAGTGGAAATAAATTAGAGTGAGTTAGACTGTGTTTTTAAATAATTCCAAGAACTGAACTGAACCCGTGTGTGAAAATAAAAACAATACAGTGGTGTCAGGTGTAAGGTGTATCTGTGGAACTTTAGAAGTGAAAAATAAATAGACGGACAATGTTTAAAACAGTGAATTTGGACCAATTAAAAGTGACGGACTTAAAAAAAGAACTTGAGAAAAGGGATTTAGAAAATAGTGGGAAGAAAAGTGAACTAATACAACGGCTACGAGATGCTCTAATAAATGAAGGTAACGATCCCGATACTTATTTGTTTGATGTTTCTGGCAATGGTGACATGAGTGTGCTATTAAAGCAAATGGAAAATTTAAAAGAAACCTTACAAGACAATTCTAAGACTTTAGAGGATAAGCTGCAAACATTACAAGATACTTCTAAGATCATGAAAGAGACGTTAGAAGACAAACTGCTAGAAAATTCTAAAAACTTGAAAGAAGCGTTGCACGAAAATACTAAATCTCTAGAAGACAAACTAGCAGCAAATTCTAAAACCCTGGAAGATAAATTACTAGAAAATTCTAAATCCTTAGAAGAAAATTTGAAAAGCATGGTACAGAAAACCTTAGAAATGCTGGAAGAGAAGATATTGGAGAATGAAACACGGATAGAAGAGCTAAAGCAGACAATGTTCGAAGAGTCAGACAAAAATGAAACGCGGATAGAAGAGCTAAAGCATATAATGGAGGGTGAGATCAGCAAAATAAAAGAACACGTAGTCACTATACAAAGGGGAGAAAATCAAAAACCGTAAGCAGAAACAGTCCAGAAGTAGTGGATTCAAAAATTGGCCTCGAAGGAACAAGACACAAAATGAAACCTCTACAATTTGATGGGAAATCGTCATGGACTAATTATAGGCGCCAATTCGAGGCTGCAGCAAAGTTAAATGGATGGTCGGCAGAGGAGAAGGCAATAGCACTAACACTCGCCTTAAGAGGGGACGCTACAGATATTTTGCAAACCTTGAATGCCTCTGAGCAAGAAGACTACGAACAACTGGTCAAACATTTGGAACTGAGGTATGGACAAACGCATTTGGAGCACGTTTATCACTCCCAATTGAAAAATCGCTACCAGAAATCGAATGAATCCCTTCAAGAGTTTGAAGCTGATATTGCCCGACTGGTTCGCCTTGCCTATCCAGCCACACTGGAAAATGTGATAGAAAGAAGCCAGACAAGCATTGACCCTACCTCGACCGACTCAATTAGTGGATGCACTGGCCCGAGCTCTGGAATTCGAGGCAGCGAAAAATACCTGCAGAGGTCAAGCCAGAGTCCGAATTGTTGATGGAGAATCTAAAGATGGCGGAAACGATGAAGCCTCTGTAAGAAAGGTAATAGAAGAAGTCCTTACCGAAAAAAGACTACTGAGATGTCGGAAGTGTCGTAAGGTAGAACATGTCCAGAGTCGTTGCAAGGAGAGCAACGGAGTCCAGACATCCTCGCCGGGGAAACTAAAGAAGGCCTATGTAAAGGGACCATCGTCGACCTGTAGCAAACAAATGTCAACTACCAACGCATTTGTCGCTTCGCTACGCAACCATGTTAACAGTATCTTCGTAGATGGCCTTATTAATAGGAGGCAATTTGCAATGCTGGTGGATACATTGTTTTAGAGACAATGATAAAACCAACAAAATGGCAACTGCCAACAGCGACAGGAGAAGCAGCGAAAGTCCATGGTGAAATAGAGGTTGAAATTACCTTGTGGAACACAACCTTTATACATCGGGCATTAGTGGCAGACATCGAAGACGAAGTAATCATTGGAATGGATGTCATGAGTTCCAAGGGATTCCAGTTAAACTTCAAAGATGAAATTCTGCGAGTGAATGACGAAGAAGTGGTGCTTCATGGAAAAGATGACATAATGCTTCGAGCCATCTTAGCAGAGGATGTCAATGTTCCGGAAAGCGCTGAAATCATTATAGATGCTTGTTTAGATGGGGAAGCTCAAGCTGGAACAGTAATGATGTTTGATCCCGAACTTAATGACGGAAATGTAGGCAGAGGAGTCGCACTGGGGAAGACTCTGTTTCGTGCCAGGGAGATTGTTCCAGTAAGAGTAATGAACCTGAATCATTACTCGGTTGTGCTAAAGAAAGGAACAACTTTGGGCCATTGTTCAACAGTTTCTCTGTACTCAGAAGCACACAGCATGCAGAAATACCACCAGGTAAACTATCTGAGGAACTGGAAAGACTCATCACCAATTCATCTAAGAATTTGAAACCAAACCAGAGAGCAAATTTGAGGGACATCGTTAGAAACTATCAGGATATCTTCGATGAAGGGAATGGCAAAAGAGGACGAACTGATCTGGTGAAACATGAAATTAATACTGGGAACGCTCAACCTATTCGACAGTCGGCGAGAAGACTACCCCTAGCTAAAAGAGAAGAAGCCGACAGGATAGTCAGCGAGATGGAGGAAGAAGGTGTTATTGAACCATCCAATAGCCCTTGGGCTTCTCCAGTTGTCTTGGTTAAAAAGAAAGATGGTTCGACCCGATTTTGCGTGGACTATCGGCAATTAAACCACGCTACAAAGAAAGACAGCTATCCCCTTCCAAGAATAGACGATACCCTAGATACGTTGGCTGGATCGAAGATGTTTTCCACCCTGGACCTGAAGAGCGGTTATTGGCAGGTGGAACTTGCTAAAGAAGACCGAGAAAAGACTGCTTTTACCATCGGCTCAGGACTTTATCAATTCACGGTGAAGCCGTTTGGACTGTGTAATGCTCCAGCAACGTTTGAAAGATTGATGGAAACAGTGTTAAAGGGCTTTCATGGCCAGTATTATCATGGGACGAGAATTCAGACTACCATGCGATTTGAAGTTTGGATGCCCCCCAGGAGAAGAGACCGCAGGTGAAGACTATGTCAGCCAGCTAAGTCAAAAGATGAACGACATCCATGATCGAGTCCGGTTAAACATCGAGAATGCCATTGCCCGAATGAAGGAAGCCTACGACATCAAAGCAGAGGACGGAGAATTCCAAGTTGATGATCTTGTTTGGTTGTATAACCCGCAACTTCGTCATGGATATTCGCCCAAGCTACAGAGATCTTGGGAGGGGCCGTACCAAATTGTGAAGAAAATCAACGATGTTGTCTACAGAATAAAGAAGCTGCCTCGGGGAAAACCAAAGGTCGTACATTTCAACAGGTTAGCCCCTTATGCCGGAAGTCATGACAGCGAAGATGACCAAGCCCAAGTCCGCAGCATCCAACCACCCGATGACGAGATGACCTTCGAACAGTTTATGGCACTGTACTCTAATGGGCAGAAAGTGCACCACAGGGGAACCCCGAGACCTGTTTGAGGTGCCCATAGAATATGCCCTGGCTCATTGTGTGGCTCGAGATCTCCGGATGTCCAGAGGAATAGCAAAAGGTGTTTGCCAAAAAGTACGGCCAGTTCCAGAAGCTACGGGAGCAAGATCCAGCGGTAGGGAAGGTCCTTCATCTCGAAGATAAACAACCTGTGGGTACCAGAGACATCTTTTATTTGGTACAGAAAACATTTTCGCAGGACAAGCCAACATACAGCGATCTTTGGAAGACTCTGGCAGAATTGAGGAATGTAACGATAGAGAAGAATCTGATGAAATTGGCATTCCCAAAGATAGCCTGCGGGTTGGATGGACTGAATTGAATGGTGTTGAGAAGTATGATGGAAACAATCTTTCGATTCAGTGGCATCGACATCCTGGTATGCTGTCTCAGTACTCGCAGCCCAGATTCGAAGACCATTGACTGTTACTTCCACCATACTTCCCGATGTCGAAATGCAGAGTCCTGCAAATATCGTCACACCAGGAAGGATTCTAGGACATTCCGGGACGAAATGATCTTAAGGAGGGGGCAATGTTACGAGAATGCATCCGACAGCTGGTGCAATCGGATCAACCAATTCGTGGAAGGGACATTATTCCGTTAAATTCTGGGAACCCGAAATGTTTGTCTCTCCACAGGCGGACCGCTGCCGTTACTGGGAATTCCCTTAAAGCTTCCAGAACATGAAAGAGTTTCCCGATGGTTCGTGGACGTACCCGACAATTCCAAGACAAATATATAAATAAGAAACAGCTGGCGATAGGAGGCATTCAGTTTTCGTCGTCGTATTGAATACTTAAATGGATATAAATTGTAAATAGTTATGTCAAAGTAGGGGAAATAAATTAGAGTGAGTTAGACTGTGTTTTTAAATTCCAAGAACTGAATTGAACCCGTGTGTGAAAATAAAAACATTATAGATTTGATACTATAATGTATCCCTGTATAATGTACCCCTGAAAAAATTCAATTTGAAGAACTACACTTATATTTTTTGTGAATTTAATAAAAGGAAATGAACACAAGACATAAAAAAACTTACAATTCAAGAATATTCATAAAGCAAAGCACAACATTGTGTAAAATTAAAAATAGACAAACCATTCTCAAGTTGTAAATTATAGAGGTTTCGAAATTAATTGGCAGCTCTGTTTTTTCTAAAATTAATAATCAGTCATCCGTATATGCAAACTTGAGCGAGTCATATTTACGTAGAATAAGGCATTAAAAAACTATGAATACACAATATATCAACTCGAAGAAAGACTTTGAATCAAAATGGAGATTACTATATATTGTCGATGTACTGATACCTTTCAATTTCATTTTGAAACAGGCGGTTGATTTAATACCTCAATTAGTAAATGTGTGTTTCTCCAAGCTCTAAAAACGATATAATATTCTCATTTGAAAAGAATATATTCTCTTAATCTAAATTCAAAACGTTTGTTTCAAGGTGGGAGACAATGTAACTTGATTGTACTTCCATCCTCTTGAATGTATTAGATCCCACAACGTTTAGATAACTTTGAACCTGTTATCGTCTTCGAGTGCTCGCACCATGTGTTTTAAGTGGATGCTTGGTCCACCAGTAATACTGTGATGCAAAATTATGAATGTCGTTTTGTTTTAGTTCTCTCCTATGTCAGTGCTCCTCTTTCAGATTGTCCAGAGATCTTCTTGTCTCAAAGTTGTGGCTACTCAACAGGTACAGATAATAAAATCTAGGTTAGTCAGAGATTATTCAGTCACCCCCGAGCGAAGATCACATAATCAGGGATAAGGCCAAAGTAATCTATAAAGCGGATCATTGGTAGATAAAAATTTTTTAAGAGGCCGCATCAATAATTTCCAACGATAACATCAGTATCTAAATAAGACATATATTTCTGTCACTTTTAAGTCAAAGTATGTAAGTAGTGACGTATGACTTTTTTCCGGGCATAAATATAACGAATCTACTGAATTCCCTATTGACTAGATGACAATGGCAAATATAGAACATTGTGAGATCAAATCAATTGAGGATAGACGTCCAAAGAAACTGTTAATACTAAAGGCACTAAACTTTGCCATTTGATATTTTACCACTAATGTCTTTCGGCAAATATTTTTGATACTGTGCCATTTGGTAGTTCTGAACTCATGGATCAAAAGTTTCCATGTATAAATTCTGATTATCTTTTGTTTTCGATATAGAGCCCATTATGGCAAAACTTCAAAAAAACTAACCCATATTCCATTAGAAAAGTACTTAAAAAATTGTTGCTTTGAGCTTTGAGTTGTATTTTGTTATTCTAACAAAATATCTAAATCTTCTTGATATATCATGTAATGGACCAGAATTTTTCGAAGGAATTATATTTATTAGTGTAATGGAATAATATAAAGACATAATTGCATTATTTTAGTTAAATATTAAATTATTCTTAGCGTGCACTTAATTGGAAATATGTTCAAACTTCGACAAAGAAGACACGATTTGATATTCTAAGTTATTGACACACAGAAACTCATCTGGATTTTTCGTACACGTCAAGTCTTATTATGAAAATTTACCTACTTGTCTTCTAAACATTGTTTGTGGCACATTCTTGATTACTTTTATGTTTTTTTTTTGGGCAATAACACCACAATCGAAATAAAACGACGTATATTGAAGGAAAACCAATTAAAGCACTCTTTAAGAGAGTCTGCTTTAATTTTTTTGAATGAAGACGATTGTATCGCTTCTACTTCTGTAGAATTCAATCAGATCTGGTAGTAGCCATCTCCTTTTGGATAACCAGTTACGGGATAGTTCCTAAGGTTTTTCCTAGGTTTTCCCTTATGACGTTAATGGGATCACGGAAACAATAGAATGCTTTGATCGCATTTTTGGCGAATGCGCTATCTTATAACAAAGTCGTACCTAGGAACGCCACTTATAAATTCTAAAGACAACTGTTTCAAATTCTTCTAATTTGAAAGCTGTTTAACTATAATACATGATCTTTAGAATTTTTTGTGTTACATGTTTATCTAAAAACAACAAGTTTTCTAATGTCAGTTTAAATGTCATAAATCAAATTTTCATTTTGCAATTTACATCAATAAATATAAAGCCACTGACAACAAAGTCAGAATAGACTATGAGACGTTTAGTTTTCCTTCAATATACATCGTTTTATTTCGATTGTGGTATTATTGCCCAAAAAATATAAAAGTAAAATTCACCTACCTACAAAATTAAAAAAAAACTAATTTTTAAAACATATTTCATTAAAATTAGATTGGGAAATATCTTTCAATACTTTAAAATAGTAGATATATTGAAATTATGTTTCCTTAGTTGTCAGTTCTACGTTAAAAGATATAACAACCCTTTTGCCTTTCATCCTTCAAATGACTGTGCGTTAAGGGAGTCTCTCCTAATTCGATAACGAAAGCGATTGCCACTTTAGTAGCTCTTGCTTGCCGATAAATGAAGGATAAAATTAGCCATGGCAATGTCTTTTTAAAACAAATATAGTGGTATCGCAACGTCCCTATTGGCACTGCATTATTAATATTATTATTTTTTATGAGAAAGATGATTTAGAAACAAACTAAAAACGATCATCACGTCTAGCTCGATTTCAAGCTAGAACGCTGTAAGAAAGCAGGAAAAAA
This sequence comes from Octodonta nipae, assembly GCA_034190945.1. Lineage (NCBI taxonomy): Eukaryota > Metazoa > Arthropoda > Insecta > Coleoptera > Chrysomelidae > Octodonta > Octodonta nipae. The sequence continues at coordinate 78,909,876 of CM067216.1, forward strand.
CAACACCCATTGCGGAACACGCCACCACGATGTCACACCGAATAGACTTTGAGAACACCAGAGTACTGGCAAAATATAGAACTCCCGAAATCAAGACTCGTAGGAGAGGCAATTGAAATAGCGAAGACGCCTCATAGTCTAAACGCACGCCATGAAATTCAGAACTTATGGAATTGTTGGAAAATTCTATTAAACATCTTACCGGCCCGGACCCGTCCAATAACAACTCAACCGGAAATAACAAATCAGCAGGCGGGAGGCGTGCCCACTGAGTGCCAAGGGCCAATCACACACAGCCGTTCACGGTGCCAACCGATAGGCGTCGAGCCACGACTGTATAACATCGCGCACGCTTCTGAAAATCTTAGTATTCGAGTAACTAGAAGCGAAAGCAGAAGGCTACGAGAATTATGCGAACCGACCTGAGGAGGGCAGATGTGACTCTGCCGAAACAAATTAATACTTTTTCTGAAGTCGGTGCCAATTTGAAAAGTGAAGTTGCGAAGTACAACTTACAAATGTACTTCCCAAAAAATTTTCACTTTAGCTTGGCTCCGACTTCAGAAAAAGTATTTAATTATTTCATGCTTTTTAGTGAGGTTTTTTTTTAATATGGTTCTGGTTTAATGTATTTATTACATGTTGTTATGCCTATGGTTTGAGATAAAATCGCAGAACGTGCTTTATATTTATATTGATTAATAAGTGGTTTTAGTAACAGCTATTTCAAAATAGTCACTGAGTGTTCAAGAAGGGGCTAATAGACTTGAATAATAGTCTCTCAAACGAATGTTCCCTGCAATAACATATAAAATTATATTCTGGCTGATGGGTTAAATTAAGTCGATGTTAGTTTGTTAGTTTAATACTTCCGATCCAATCGTACATTCACGTCAACTCTATAAAACTCATCACCTTAATAGCCGAATCTTCTAGGACAAATAGTATTATACTTGGCTTTGTTAAAGTTCTGTTTCCTCCCTTATAATGATCTACAAATTTACATTTTCCTTGTATAATAACTTTTCTGCCTACTATGAATTGCATTACATTCACACCATATATTAACTTCAGGTGCTTAAATCGCTGCAATAAATAAACCAAAAATATAGTTTATCCGACTTCCAGAAAGGAGGCGGTTATCAATTCGAGGCGTAATTTTTTGTATGTATGTTACATGAATTCTTCTCCGGTTTTGAAAATGTTTGTTTGTTTAATAGAGTGAGCATCCAGATTGGTGAAACTTCAAATTTGAGAAAAGACCTCTATTCATAAAATGATGAATTGAACACATACCTGCATGGAAGTCGACCAATATATTGGTCAATTTCTCCAACTTTTATTATATATATATTAACTATTTATATAGCTTTTTAAATTGCATTATATTAAGGACGATCTCGAGGTGATCTCATATAGTTTTCTATGATTTGTAAGATGCAGTTTTTCAGAAAATCGTCAAAAAATCCAATTTTCCTATCAAAAATACCATCGAAGTGACTTAAGTCACATAGATATTTTAATTCAAACGTAATAGTGCGGGAACTGTAGAATTTTTTTATGTGCATCGCAAGTATATAGTAGTATAGTAACATTAATTTAATTAAACATATTTTGCCTCTTTATATCAACGAGTACCAAGCCAATTTATTTTTATTCTTATTAAATATCAATTTACATAAAAAAATTCAAGTTTGGGAAGACGTTGCTTTTGCTGTCACCGACCTCGGGCCTAATAGAAAATTCAGTGACAGCACATGTCAAATTATAAACTGCTATTCGGTGCAATTTTCACAGGGTGTTTAGTAGAGAAAGGAAAATCATAAAGTAATATGATAAAAGCAATAGTAATAACAATTAATTTAATTAAACATATTATTGGCTTATTAAGTAAATGCATACCAAAAAACGTTCCAGTGCAAAATAGAAGTAAAAAGCAGAAAAGGTAACAATAAAGAGCACATTTACGGTTGTTAGGTACCTTCACATATATTAACAAAATGTTCTTATTCTATACTAATTAATTACCTACCAATCTAGGATATTTCTGAAGTCGGTGCCAAGCAACAATAAAATTTGATGAATTAGTAAATAAGTAAGCAATGCCGGATTTTAGGTTTGCTTGGAACCGATTTCACAAAAATACTAAATAACTAGGTAATTTGTTTGTACAAAATAGGCATATTTTTTTTACTTTGTGCGTAGGTGAAAGTGCTATGTGTTGCCTACTGTTATGTTTTGTTAATTATTTTCATGATTTTGGTCCTACATGGAAGTCGATTAATATTTAAAAAAAAGTATTATGCTATTACTATTTCCTAATACCATTTGCTCACCTTAAATAGCTACTTAGTAATTTTGAGGGTACAAGAATAATACCTTATAACAGATACCCAATACAATAAACTTTCAAAAGTATAAAGTAATGGTCAACTGTAAATAGGTTCAGGGGCTTAAGAAATATATCAAGCATTGTGTACCCATTTCTAACGCTGGTGTCTCACACTTTCGTCGTCCGCAAAAGATAACACCCAGGTTGGGTTTGTACCCTTCTTTAAAATGTGTATTTTATGAAACTTTCCGTCAACTACCGAAACAGTTTGCGAGGATAAATGATATTATCAAATAATTTGTATCTTTTTTGCTTACCTTGAGTATTAATATTGTTCACTCAGATGTTTTTCGATCCGTCAGTCCTATCCGTCAAAGGTCGGTAACTTAAGTGCGACTCGATGCAAGCGATCGATGCTTTCGTGTCGTTTTCTAGCAGAAAATTTCAGTAACTGCCAGGCCAAAAGGATTAATGGTTCAATAAAAACAAAAATCTGCAATTGCAGAAAGAAAGACAGAAAGCCTACCCAATAGTTCAGTCATTGGAGGTTTTTAAGTGATATAACAGCTAACAACCGATAAAATTTGTTTGTTGAAATGCCCGTAAATTTGCTCTTTTCACTTGTAGATTGAATCTTAATAAATTTCAACGGTGGGGGGTCGTCTTCGCGGACGACGGACGTGTACGGACGTGTGAGACAGAAGCCTAATATGTAATTTGACAATAAATCCATAAATTTATTTATAATCTGCATTCCTAAAGTGATTGAACGGCAAACAAAACGTTTGAAATTGCCAGCGATACGCTAAACCACAATGAATAAACCTCACCGTAAACTAGGACAGTATGCACAGTGATTGACTAGTAGACAGGGATTATGCAAATGTCTGAAATTGGAATTCGTTTAACGAACATATCAACTCGCTCTAAAGTTGGTGGCATATATAACCAACAAAGTTACAGTTTTATATAAAATATTCTGCAAAAGAGATTACGTTAAGCCAAATTTGACATTACGTACTTATATTTTGAATCGGTGGCATATTATTAATTCTTAAGGGAAACAACTTATACAAGGTTAACGAAAACACCTGGAACTCTTTCATAACAGAAAAATTTCAGAGTCGCAAATTGAAAATCCTAAATGATATCACCTTAGTTATAGCATTGCAATAGACTGCTATTGTTAACGTTTGTACACGTAGAAAATTTAGTTCAATATTTTCTATCGTTTATGAGTTATGACAATCCCATGACAATCCCTTTTAGAAATAAGGACAGAAATGATCATTATTTTGAATGTTCATGTGGGTTTGCAAACCTCAAAATGGGATTTTTCAACTAGTTTTCCTGTATACTATGTTGGGATGTATTTTGTGTGATACTTATCTGATGTGACGTTTCGATTTCTTCTCAGAAATCGTTGTCGAACAATGTAGTTTGAAATAATTTACACAATATTTGACTTTTTGGTAATGATTGATTAAATGACTTTTATTAAGTCAATTAATCAACCAATTGACATTACGAGGAATACAAATATATATTTTTCATATTTTTAAAATTAATTGTTTACAAGATATTAACATAAAGATATAAAAAATTATTATTTATAGCTTTATTTCCGAAACCAAATTACCCAAAATTTTGAAATTAATTAGGGGTACTGAAATTTATAAAAAAAATTATTAATAACCCCCATAGTAATATTAGGGACAAATTATACAGTTAAATGGAAAATAAAAATTTAATTATCAAACGCATCATGTAATATGTTAGATAAAATGCTCATTATGTGAATTACAAATATGTCATATTTTTTAATAATTTGCTTAAAAGATATTAACAAAAATATTAAAGATCGACTTAATTCCCACTTTAGAAACTACACTATATAAATTCTGAAAAATATATTTTATTTGTATTTTTAAATAATTTGAATAACAGATTTAATAATTTATAATGTAAAACTTGGCCTATTTTGCATTTATCTTTCAATCTACAGAGCCTCAAAATTCAGACAGTAGATTATAAAAGCTTCCCTGAAAGTTTATTAGTAAAATAAAACTCTAATATTAATTTTTGGGGACCAAATTAGAAAATTAAATACATATATATTCTTATAAAAATCAAGAGAATCCTGAAGCAGATAAAATAAAAAGTCTATGTGTGGAAAATGAACGTGTATATTTCTAGGGTTCCGTATATACAATATACGGATACCCTTATAATATCACTCCGGATTTCTGCCAGTGTCACATCACAGCCATTTTCTCCTAAACTACTGGACGGAAGAGGTTGAAATTTGGTATCAATGTATAGTTTGGTGACCCGATTAAAAGTACATATCGTAAAAGAAAAAATTTTGATTTTTGGGCTACTTCTGGGGGGAAAAACTAAAAAAATCGACCGTTCCTCCCCCTGATCTCCTAAACTACTAAGCCTAAAATGTTGAAAAAAAATAGGAAATATAGAACGTTGCCCGATCTTTACAGGAAAAATAAGGAGAAACCATTAATATTAATTTTGGGGGCAAATTATAAAAATTTAAAAATAAAAAATTTTTCAAACGCATCACGTAATATATCAAATGAAAGGTCTCATTCTGAGGAACACAAATATATTTTTTTCATATTTAAAAAGATATTAACGAAAATATACCAAAATTTACCCATCCCCCCTTATCTCCGAAACTATAAAACGTAAAGTTTTGAAAAAAAATAGATTTATAGTTTCTGACCTGAAGTTTACTGAAAAAATAAGGAGAAACCTCTACTTTTAATATTGGGGGGCCAATTACAGAATTAAATGGAAAATATAAAATTAAAATTGTTCCTAACCCATCATGTTATATATCAAATGAAAGGGCTCATTATGACGAAAACAAATATATTTTTTTTCATATTTTTAAAATAAATTAATTAAAAGATATTAACAAAAATATAAACAATTTTACCCATCTCCCCCCTCGCCTATCTCCGAAACGATAAGCTGGAAAATTTTGAAAAAACAATGGAGGTATAGCCCCTCACCTGAACTTTGTTGGAAAAATAAGGAAAAACCCCCAATATTTTTTTTGGGCAAATTATAGAATTAAAAGGAAAATATAAAATTAAAATTGTTTCTAACCCAGCATGTTATATATCAAATAAAAGGGCTCATGATGAAGAAAACAAATATATTTTTTCCATATTTATAAAATAAATTAATTAAAAGATATTAACAATAATATAAAATCTCCGAAACCATAAGGTGAAAAATTTTGAAAAACTGGAAGTATGGCCCCTCACCTGAACTTTACTTGAAAAATAAGAAGAAACCCCTAATATTCATTTTGGGGGGTAAATTATAGAATTAAATGGAAAATAAAAAATTATAATTGTTTCTATCGGGTCATGTAATATATCAAATCCCAGGGCTCATTATGACGAAAACAAATATATTTTTTTAATTTTTTAAAATGAATATTTTAAAATATATTAAAAAAATAATTTAAAAAATTACCCATACTCCAAGACCTATTTTTTTTGTTTATAGGAAAAATATGAAAAAAAAAACGGAAAATAAATTATTAGAAAACCCCCGTAGTACTTTTAGGGACAAATTATACAACTAAATGGAAAATATGGATTCAATTTTCAAACGCATCATGTAATATATCAGATAAAAGGCTCATTATGTGATATATTACAAATATATCATATTTTTAAATCGTTTGTATAAAAGATATTAACAAAAATATTAAACATCGACTTAATTCCCACTTCAGAAACTACACTATTTAAATTTTGAAAAATATATTTTAGTTATATTTTTAAATAACTTGAATAACAGATTTAATAAGTTATAATTTAAACTTTGACCTATTTTGCCGTTTTTCTTCCAATCTACAGAGCCTCAAAACTCAGACAGTAGATTATAAAAGGCATCTCTGAAAGTTTATTAGTGGTGCGTTCCCGCATTTTGTTTAGTTTATTGTTTTCAATTTGATTGAATTACTTCATTGATTTTTAAACTTCTGCACCTTTTCTAAAACATTCCGTCGCGCTAATGCTAATTGTAAGTGTTTTTTGCGTAAAATATAGACAGTATTGACATTCGTGTTTCGGATCCCTAGCTGTTTAGACGCTTGGGAGGTTCGTGTTTGTGCTTCGAACTATTCGGACGCTTTTTTGATTCCGTCTGTAGAGACGCCGCTTTTTGTTGTTATAGTGTTACGAGTCCGCGAGTTCTTAGCTCCGTACGTAACGACCGCTAAACCGTTTCTTTTGTGTTTACAAAAGCGCATCATTTGTTGTTAAACCCGCATTTTTGTTTGCTCAATCAATGAACATTACGTCGCTATTTTTTGTGTAACGTGTTGTCCAGACGAAGCTCTAAGAAACTGTTCCTGCTATTACGGGGCTAGCCTCAGAAGAAAGAAGAACCAAGAAAACACCAGAGCTTCCGGACGTAAAAGGTTAGTGATAACTTTTATTTGGTGATTCGTTTATGTGACCGCACGTGTTTATTGATTGTTCCGCTAAAGGTCCTTCGTCAATTATATACTTGCATTGAACCAGCATTGAACTAAAACCGCAACATCTAATTCATACATTTTTTTGAATATTCTCTATGGAATGTGCATCGAAGACACTCCAATTAGTAAAATAAAACTCTAATGTTACTTTTTGGGGGCCAAATTCGAAAATTAAATACATACGTATGTATTTATTTTATTGTGATAAAAATCAAGCGAATCCTAAAGCAGATAAAATAAAAAGTCTATGTGTGGAAAATCAAAGTGTATATTTTTTATAAATTTAATAGATATTAGGGTAAATATAAGAAAATGCACTCATTCCCTGCTTGTCTGAAACTGGAATATTTGAATCTTGAAGGTGGTACGGAACCTTAAGTATGCGAGTCCAACTCGCACTTGACCAAATTATTTATAAATTTAAAACGCTTCCTTTAAAAGATATAAGGGTAAATATAAGAAAATGCACTCATTCCTTGCTTGTCTGAAATTGGAATATTAGAAGCTGGTACGGAACCCTTAGTATGCGAGTCCAACTCGCACTTGACCAAATTATTTTTTTTTTATTTTTGGCAGCACAAATTGCTTTTGATTAATTGATTGTTTTAAAATAGTTTTGTTTTGATTTATTTGCTCAATAATAAATATACACCTATAATAATATGTTTTATTCTAAATAATTATATCATTGTGAATTCAGTGAGACAACATTTGATCAAAGTTGAAAATTTCAAAACTTTAATGCTTCAATAATAGTTTTACCAATACATACACACTCTGAAAACAATACATATAAGTTTTGTCTATGTACATTCAAATACTAAATAATAAACAGTAATTATTGATAAAATAAAAAAAATATAATTTCAGTTTCCCAAACGAACATTTTATAACAGTATTAGTTTAGCATTTGTATGGTTACAATAGATTAATATTTTGTGCAAACGAAAACAGCAATTTTGTGATTAATTTAGGTAAAAATGTTAGCATTTGCACCGTAGGTGGGTAATAGATTATTTTTATCTAATTGTTAAATTTATATTTATATAGGTAGTTACTATCTAGTTGACCTAGTGTTCAGTGCGAAGGTAAGTCTCTTTTATCACGCAAATAATCAGTGTTCTGATATCGGAAAGACACTAGTAGTCCAATTTAAACTTGCTGGTGTTATTTGGAAGAGGATGTGAGAGGATGTGTCTTAACTATTGCTCTAATATATATATATATATATATATATATATATATATATATATATAAGTTAAACAAACGCATCTACCTCAAGTGGAGAGGAGGATGACGGCGATGGTTTAATTGCTAAGAATTTCTGTCAATTTCTGTTCAGATAATATTTCTGACCTAAAAAAAATTATGTCAACGATGAAAAAAATTGAAAATCTGTAAATGATAAATTATAAATCTCTTTTAATTTAAGATTAGATACCACTGAGCAGCAGGCGAGAAGGATCAATAACATTAAAATACGAAGAATACCAGAAAAATGTAGCGAAGATTTGCCACAGATTCTGTCTGTTATATGCTCACATCTAAACTGCCCTACTGGAAAAGATAAAATTATCCAGAAACATTATTCGTCCTTAAAATAGTATTGCTAGATTTATTAACAAACAAGTTAATGATGTTTACGCCAAAAAGAATGTCATAAATAGTGCTCTTTTTAAAATTGAATTTATTTTTTATAATGAGCATCATGAACCAAATATACAACTGAAAAGAATAAACATTATAAATGCGTTTAGGTTGGGTAAAGTTTTTGCTAGAAAACATGACGGTTGAAATCCAGTTTATATAAGTCACTAAGATGTGTTAAACACTTTGTTAAGGATTTATTAGTATTTAATTGTAACTCCAAATCCCTTTATTTGTTGGTATTTTTTGTTTACTTTTACTGACATCCTCTCTTGCCGGAGAGACTTTAGCTACCGTACTTGACCGGACAGAAACGCATCGCTCGCTCGTGGAAAAACAAAAGCTCTATTTCCTCATTGTTCTTTGTTTTTAATTGTAAAATCCGACCGGTCGTGAATACAGCTAATATACAAAAGGGCAGTCGGTGTTAAGTTATTCAAAATACAGTCCACATCCGATATAGCGGTCAGCAGAGCAAGCAACGAAGCAAGTAAGTCCTCTGGCAAAATCGTTTCTTTTTTTCTATTTGTTATTATCAACTTGCCACATTAAATACGCAGTTTCACAATCATTTTGCACTGCTTCTATTAGTGTATATAACACATTTCTGCGATGGCTAAAAATCCCCAAATCAGTAAAATAGTGACGCAGATTTCATTTAAAACTCTCTAAATCGTAAACATTGTGGACTTACATCATGTTTCATCTTGCTAGTAGACAGCGTATTTTATTTTTGCGTTTCCAATTGTTTCTCGCTAGTGGATGTAATTTATTTTACTAAATTAGTGTTAGTTTGTATTCGGATGATCGAATTTTTCAACTCTCTCTCTCTCTCTATCTTTCTCTCTCTCATGCTCTCAAAAAAATAGAAAAAATTGTTACAATTGAGGAATATTTTATTTTATTCTATAATTCTTTATGACTCTCTCGCTCTGTCGTGGAAAAAAGTAATCAAAATCAATTTCAGCGAATTGATAAAATTAACAATATTTCTCTGCTCATTATTATTGTAAAATAAATTTGTTTTTATTATGTTACTAGTCATCAGAAAAAACCCTAGAAAGAGAAACGAAGCACTAATGATGAACCTCGGTATGCAACTGATCTAACGAAATTATCAAACTTTCCAAACTCATATTTTTCACAGAGATATGTGGTGAAATAACCAACTATAAAACTTAAAGTGACGCAAGAGAAATGATTCTAATCAAAAAAAAAGCTATGAAGTATAATCTTCTCATTTGAATAAGCCAGCCCAAATGATGCTTCAAACAAAACCGCTTCTGTTGAGGGAATAAACTCTTTATATAAGTCTGGAGTACTGAAAGAAAAGCCACACTTACATTTCTTTTTTCAATTTAAAATGGTGGAGCATCAGAATCCTCACATGTCGTTAAAATGAACTACATTCCTTGATTTATTATTATCAAGAACCGATGATATAAGGAAGAATTGTGGTTCTTTGAGTCTGAATTATTCATGAGGAAAAAAGATTTTATTTTTAAGGCAAAGATTTTCAAGAAAATAAAATTTATATAACTGAGTTTGAATGTAATTCTCTTTTCCCAAAGTTATTTAAATTGATTTTTAGGTATTTCCGCACATGCCGTTATTGAAGGAAATTTTTACTTCTCGTTATTCCATATTGTGCCTTATTTTTGTATCGAATAATAATTCATTTACACTATTTTTGCTAGTTGTAAAAGCTGGCAGATATTAATGCACTATAAATTTATTTTGTATTGCCCCAAATATAATGAAGTATTCATTAACATCCTCATGATGATTTTATAGATTTGCTGCGAGTCGTAATTCCTATCTGAAGAAATATAATAAAACTGCAAAACGAGAGGCTCACAATTGATATGATCGTTACCAAATTTTAGGCCATACAAACTGTGAGTTTTTGAAACATTAATAAAGAAAGTCCCAAAATTTTGCAAAAGATTAAGCTCATTAAAAATCATTAAGATTTGATATTTAAGATTTGGATAAAGGTTAGAAATTTTATTTTATAATATTCAATTGATAGAGTAGTTAAAATTTTCTTGTAAATTAATAGATTCAGAATAGAATAAGTTTTATTGGAACGTTATTTTGTTAAAGAGATAGTTGTGTGAAAAATAAATAAAATTGTAAATAAATTGAAACGTTTGGAATTTGATTTTTGAAATTACAGTATATTAATAAATTAAAACCAAAGTGGTTAAAGTGAAGGTAAAACTTAAGTATTCAAGGTTTCTAGTGTTGAAGAATAACGAGTGTGAAACCAATAAGCTAAAATAGATAAATATATTTTCATTTATAAAGATCTGATAATTTCAAATCCAAGCAAAAAAGACCCTGAGAACTTATTTTTTTTATTCAACATTAAAAATCAAATTTAACAAATGCATCCAAAATAATATATATATAATTTATATTGTAATTTAATGTACAAAGCATATTGTGAGTGAAAGTTCATCGCCTAATTCGGTAACCACCTCGCTTCCCCTAATGAACTCCATTAAATACAAATATATAAACGAATTGCCGAAGGATGTTCTTGCTGCGTTTGATAATATACGAACAATTGTTGTTAGAAATGTGGTTAACTTTATAGATATAGCTTCTAGAAATTATACATTTTCAGATGAGACTATTTGAATAGATGGAAAGAAGTCTCTAACCAATCGGCCTCATTGAAATAATTACGAGCCCAGTCAAGTTCCTTTCGATTAGATTATAGACTTCTAAAGAGATTACGGTTATATTTGGACGAAAACGAAACCAAAATTCACGATGGTCAACCGGCCATGAATAAAATTGTTGATAATATCCTCCTCTCCTCCTACATTAATTACTACTAGTGCTGTAAATGCGCGATGGTACAGTCGTATATGACTATAAGCACTCTGTTGAAATCCTGTTGACATAGATGAAACAATCACACAATATGAGAGAGGTAACATACATTTTATGTGCTATGCAACATTCAGTAAATAGCCAGAAGCATTAGCCACACACTATCAAGAAGCAACCACAGTACCAACAGTGTTAATAAAGCAGCTGTTCGGTAGACTTGGTATGCCAGTCAAATCAGATTAAGGCTTAAAGTTTGAGTCTAGCTATATCTTATTGGGCATTGCGGGAGTAATAGAAAACTCAAAATATAGCTCACTTTATAGTTTGATCTGCCAAACACCCTGTGCACGATCGATAACCAAAAATCAGTAGGTACCTCCCAAATAATTTCTAATGTAAATTTTGCTGAAATTGCCTTTTCTAATAATTAGAAAGTATGGTTTAAAAACTAAAAACTCGATTTTGTGAATTGTGTATAATATTGTATAAATTACATAAACTTTCCAATTTTAGATCCATGAGAAAATTAGAGAGAGCTTCAAATCTACTTCCAAAATCTGATTACAAGCTGTTAGTTTATTAAAAGTGAAGCAGTAAAAAAGAAAATCACTCACTTGTATCCACAATCAGACACTGGGATCGAATGGTTCAACCAGAATTTCGAATAAAATCCACACTAATTGTACACAAAAACCATGATGATTGTCATAATCACATATACCTTTGTTTGTACTAGCATGTATCTGTACATAAGTTATTATGTCCCGTGTTAACGGGACACCAGCCTTTATAATGTCTGAAAGCAGGTAAAAGATACTTTGCCTTTGGGGCATATTAGGGTTCTCCTAAAATTATTCGCGGCCTTGCATATCAACTGCGAAAAAGCGTATTGTTAATGCATGAACTGTACGGGTACAATATTTACATGTGGTAGCATGAAACTTGAACAGAACTTACCACCAATTTGTAATGAACTCCAGCAAGAAGTTACAGTCTACCTAAATAGCCTCTAAAGAAATAAGGCAAATCGCCTTCATGAGACAGAACCTTTGAAATAAATTAGGAGAAAACATTGTTGTTTCTATTCAACGAAATCTATTGCAGAAAATAAAAGGTTGTCAATCTGGATTGCCTGGATCTAAATCGAATTAAAAAGGTGTCTAACGGGGGATATCGAAACGAAAGGAAAGTGGCACATTCTTACACACCCGCCTCCAGCTGTTCCAGTAAGTTCGTTGCTTCCCGGAAAAATAGCTATACGGAAAACACTTGATATGAAAATAGGTTAGTATTCGAGAAGTCTTCAGCGATAAGTTTGAAAAGTAATTAGCATCATTGATTGTTTAGAACCAAGTTTTGAGGCTCCTAACTGATATAAATAAGTTATCTAGGTATATAGACCTGCAAAGGGGTTCAAATATATTCTCGAGAATTGGGTTAAAAGTAATAAACTACAGGTAGTTGAATAATATCTCAATTATTACCAACTAACCATTACCTTATATACATTAAAAAAATGTTATTTGGGAAACTTAAGAGCAACTGTATCTAAACAACAATACTAATCAAAAATATCAAACTAGGCACCATATTTAAATATATATATATATATATATATATATATATATATATATATGTAGTCCGAAAACCGCTTAGTAGGTTTGAACATTCACTACTACTTCAAATAATTAAATTAAAAAAACATCGGATTGTTAGAGAAATCCCTAGAAGCTATTTTCCGTTTTAATGTTTGCCCTAAATAGAACAGCTGCGTGCATAAAACGACATGAAGTGTGCATCAGGATGCCCGAGCTCATTGTCCGTAACTGCAGTAACATGAGAGAGGCAGTTTAACACCGGAGAGCCATAGACATTATCTTTTATATGTTGGAGCTGTCGTTTCGAAGCACACAGAAAAATAATCCAAAAGTTGGCCTATGAAATATTACTCTCTTTATGGTGGAGTTCTTTTAGCTTTGTCGAGCATATTTCTCTTGTGACATGTAAAAATTTTCGTGAACGAGTAGCAAGCTGATATATTTCTTTACTGTAAATAAAGTTAGTATCCTTTCTAAATGCTACGTTAATTTTTATTTATGTGCAGTAATATATTTTTTTAGTTATTGAGTTTCGCTCGTATGTGGTGATATTTCATTAAAGTAAAACTTAATATCATGATACTAAAAGTTCGCTCCAACAGAACGAATTGCCAATACACAACCGATAATCGTCGTGGGCGGTGACGTTTATTTGAGACTAAACGATGGAAGGGAAAGGTTCTTATGTAAAACGCTTACTGTATCTCGTTATCTCTCTGTATCTGTTTCTCTATCTCATTTTTAGAAATAGATATGAATGACAGTATAATTAAAATAATTTTCACTATTTTTTACCACTCAAGTGTTAATTCTAATATGTAATTTAATTATTAATTTAAATATATCTGCAAAGAAACATATGACGTGTTCGTTAATTTTTAATAAAAATATAAAAATTGTTGTTTTTTTTATTATAATATTTCAAACAAACTTTAGCTATTTAATATTCTAGCAATATATAACGACGTCAGTTTAAAGATAAATTATTCAAGTAAATATTTTTTAAATATCACAGCATCTCTAGACGATTCTACAATATAGCTGTTGTAATATAGTACATACATATTTGAAAAAGTGTTATTCAAAATACATTAAATTAGAACAGCGCTGATGTAGGAAGAGGGTGGATTTTAATCAGAACGCCAAAAGTTTTTAGAGTATTACATAGATATTTAAGAAAAAATTCTATATTTTACATTCCTTGGTAGAAAAAAGACAAAACCGGTGACTTAATATTTTATTTATATTTATCACGTTATTACTTCTTTCTACACGAGCGTAGCGAGCTTGTCTTGTGGCTATCATCTATAAACTTGCCCATTTTTGTGCTGCTCTGACGTATGTTAAGTCTCTAATTTAAAATACCGTAAACAGAGAATTGGATTTTGCATACTAATCGGATGTTATACTAGTTTTTTTACTACAAGATACTAATTTTCTATAAATAAAGAGACTCTTGTTATATTACCTGGTGTCTGTTTCTTTTATAGAAAGAACTATGTCGTATGTGTATTTAAAGATCAAGGTAGTGTGGTGTCGGTCTGCCTAAATTAATGAAATTTAAGCTTTCATTACCATACTCATATATTATTATACTTGTGACTGTGGGCTTCCGTTAAGAAGTTGTAGCTTCAGGAAAACAATAGAATGGTGAAGGTCACCAAACATTGGGATAGCCTAAAGGTGCATAGTTTCTTGGCTGATAATCTTACCTGTCAATGATAATAAGAATATTAATGCAGTAATAAGTCGATTAAATAATACATTCTCAGAAATTGAAAATATAAACTTTTTATGACATAATAAAAGAAGGACAAAATATCCGACAGGTCAAAAAACGAGGAATAACTTTATAAATAAGTTTTTGCCAAAAATAAACCGATTGAAATAAAAATCTCAAAATAGTATTATTTGAAACAATTAAATACTAGTCAATTCCATAAGATGGGTAAAGTCAAATCCCTCAAATTGTAACTTTACTCAAAAATAAAATAGATTCAAGGTAAACAGTAAATTTAACTTGGAATTTCTTTAAAATTATCCTATTCAAATGAACAGTTCTTTCAAAATTCTTGAGTATTATAATGTCGTAATTACGCTTAGATGTCGTTTGAGTAAGCGCAATTAGAGCCTAACGCTTTGACCGCCACGTTGGCTCATATAGGTATCAAAACAAATTGTTGCCGTTTCATAAAAGCGACTTGCTTAAGTTTCCTAACTTTTGTTCAAAACCCTTAGAACAACAGTATTCGATATTTTCACCAAAATTGGCAGACCGTCAATTTCCATAAAGATATGGTGAGATCCAAATTTTTATTAAATATCAAAAAAAGATGGTAGATTCAGTCCTAGTCAACTGTTTTGATAGCAGTTTTTCATATCACCACGCCTAAAGGTTCATATCTTTTGACTATCATCATATACAATTGCAAAATTTTTTATTTCAAGTTAAGCAGACAAACTGTATCAACAGGAAAATTGAGAACATCTAGATTTTTTCTTTTTATAAGTCGACTGATTAAATTTAGTTTCATTTATTTTCAATTTCTTCCTACAATTCATATATTGCAGGTTTTTTTCATTTGCTATGTTTACGTAAACGTCACTCATGAGTAGGTATATATGTATGCTAAATTTACCCTCTGAATAAAAATCCATTTAAACCATCTCCAATTTGGTGAAGGATATTCTCGAACTATTGGGAATAACTACCATTTATGAACAGAAACTCTCTGGATTAAACAAATTGACTATGCATTTTCCTATAATTTCCGTTATCGACCATGTCTGATTTAAGTTTTGATTAATTTATAATTACTGTAAATAATGTTAAGACACTTCTTATTGCTTTATGATTAGAACTAGGCGCCCACAAGCAACATTATTCCAATGGAAGAGAAGAAAGGCAAGTCGAAAGCTAGAAGCGTATCCTTCTTTATCTGAAATAAGTGCATTATTTTTGCATTTTGCATTTTTGCACTAAATGCGCAGACTTAGGAAGTAATAGAAAATTCAAAACTGGTCAACGATAGAGACGCATATTTATGAGCAGGGGTGGCCCCACTTGAGCGTGGGAAAATCTTCAAGGTCGTCCCTTATCACCTTATCAGGTGGGAACACAAAAACGAAAATTATATTTCGAGATTTACACTTTATTTTATAAACGACACGTGTTTCGGCATACAATGCCTTTATCAAGTTTCACAAAATACTAAAACTATTATTCTAACTACACCAATATATATACATATTACTTAACTAAACTAATTATACAGAGCCATTAAAAAGATTTAAAAGTGGGGATGGATTAAGATCTAACTGGTTATTTAATAGTCTACCTGAATATTTATACCTGTTAATTTCTAGGGATTCTAATAGATTAATTTTACTGGGGTTATTTTCCAAATGTAATATATTTACAGTATCCTTAAAGTTGTGATTATCCTCTACTAAATGACGTGCATAATTAGATTTATTGTCTTGTGTGGAATAACTTCTTTTGTGCTCTCTAATACGAGTATTAAAATTTCTAAATGACCTACCGATATATAGCTTGTCACAATTGCCGCAGTTGAGTTTGTATACCCCGGATTTACAATTACTATCTACTCTTGATTTATTATTCTTAATATATCTGGATAAATTATTTGAGGTTTTATAACTGATATTAATGTCTTGTTTTTCTAAAAATGATTTAACTTTATTACTTGTTTCGCCCAGGTAAGTTAAAGTTTTGAAAAAATCATAAGATCTTTTATCAATAGGATAAATTAAATTTAGAGCCTTATGGAACATTTTCTTTTTTACTAAGTTATCGATGAGATGGGGATCAAAACCGTTGTTTACTGATATCTGTTTAATGATGTTTAATTCTTTTTCGAAATTTAACGGCGTCAAAGGTACATTGATTAATCTATGGATCATACTATAAAATGCAGACATTTTTTTGTTGGTAAATGTCTGCATTTTATAGTATGATCCATAGATTAATCAATTTACCTTTGACGCCGTTAAATTTCGAAAAAGAATTAAACATCATTAAACAGATATCAGTAAACAACGGTTTTGATCCCCATCTCATCGATAACTTAGTAAAAAAGAAAATGTTCCATAAGGCTCTAAATTTAATTTATCCTATTGATAAAAGATCTTATGATTTTTTCAAAACTTTAACTTACCTGGGCGAAACAAGTAATAAAGTTAAATCATTTTTAGAAAAACAAGACATTAATATCAGTTATAAAACTTCAAATAATTTATCCAGATATATTAAGAATAATAAATCAAGAGTAGATAGTAATTGTAAATCCGGGGTATACAAACTCAACTGCGGCAATTGTGACAAACTATATATCAGTAGGACATTTAGAAATTTTAATACTCGTATTAGAGAGCACAAAAGAAGTTATTCCAAACGATAACGATACTGTAAATATATTACATTTGGAAAATAACCCCAGTAAAATTAATCTATTAGAATCCCTAGAAATTAACAGATATAAATATTCAGGTAGACTATTAAATAACCAGTTAGATCTTAATCCATCCCCACTTTTAAATCTTTTTAATGGCTCTGTATAATTAGTTTAGTTAAGTAATATGTATATATATATTGGTGTAGTTAGAATAATAGTTTTAGTATTTTGTGAAACTTGATAAAGGCATTGTATGCCGAAACACGTGTCGTTTATAAAATAAAGTGTAGTGGTCGTGGGTGTTTGGGAATCTCCCTTCGGCTTGACGGTGGGGATCCGTCGGGTGGAGAGCTGATGGGTGACGTCATCGGCATTGTGTGTTGTAGATCATTCGTTGGTATTATTGCTTGGCGCCATCTTGTGACGTCTGAGGTAATAATGAGTGACGTCATCGGTATTGTGTGTTGCCGTTGGTATTGTTGTTTGGCGCCATCTTGTGTCGCTGCCGGGTTTAGAGCCCGGCATTGATGATTCAAAGGCAAGGATTTAGCCTTGTGGGCTAATGAGACATATTGATAAAATGCTGCAACTGGAATCAGAGGTGAAGACTTAGTAAATAGTGGGAACATCTTATTATATTTTATACAAGTTTAATAGGGTTTGTTTTCTGAAGGACATTTGTGGCATATTTTTTCAATGCATGTTTAAGCACTTTCTGGGAAATAACACTACAAGTCACGAAATTTCTGTATATTTCCAAACGTTTCGGAGTCTAAGTGAGACTCCGTTGTCAATGACAAAGAAACTATGAAAAAAGGCACAATTCTCAAATGTGAAATTAAAATGTTTGACAATATCGAGACTTATCAGAGTAGCACAAGATGGGACCGATACTGCTGCAGTCCAAAAAGACCTAATACGGCGGTAAACAGTTAGGACACTTACAAGCTAACTTTGTTTTCCTAACCACTACTCAGCCAAATTTCGAGTTGCGGATCTTGAAATTTATTTGTGCCCCTTCGATGTCGAAGTCTACTCTTCTCCGATTTTGGGTATTATCAAACCACGCTTGACAACATTTCATAACAGCAGTAGGAATTCTGTTCAATTTATCGAAATGAAAAACCCGGCTCCCTTAATCTAATAATTCAACCTCTTTCAAATTCATTCTAGGCATTTTAACATCATTAAACATCGATTTTGGATCCTATCAAACAGTTTGTTTTTTGGTAAATTTAAAAAATGCAAAAAACGACTACAATATTAATTGATAAAAAAAAGTTTATACGAAAAAACAATCACTAAACTTTACCATTTTAATCATTTACTCCTTCTTACTATAGCATCTATGTTTTACCAAAACAATATTATATTTCAACATCTCATTCTAGGTGTTGTGATTTCTTTGTCTGTGAGTATAAATATTTAGATATATAACCTCGCGAAGTTATACTTGTTGACATGTCTATTGAATTATCTTGGTTATTAAAGCGAACCTATCTTAGCAATACATGACTTTTTTGTTTGATTTGGTGTGTACTACCTTCACCTAAGTATATTCATTCAAACTTTTTACCCACTGTTATAGATAGGGAAATGAAAGTCCGTTCCTGCAGGACAAAATCGGTTTCAATGAAAATGCAATTCATCTGGGCTGCCAGAATACCGTTGAAACTGCTCAAGAGAACCACAAACATTACATCAAATTTCTGAGATTTTATTTATTTTAGAGATTTCTTTCACGAATTTATTTTATAAAGCATACCAAAATAGTATTACTATTGTTTACCGTAAAACCGTCTTCCCTAAAATAAATAATAAACGCTATATATAAACTCCAAACGTTTACTGTGCATAATATTGTTTTTTAGATATCGGACGCCATAAATTAACTACAAATCCTATGAGTTATTAAAGCATTTCGAGCGTAAAAACAAAATTCAATATGTGTTATTAATCCAACCTACACAATGCTACCATGTTTCCAATAATTTTCCCAAAATTGAACTCGCACTGTTTTGTAACGATGATGATTCACGACCGTATTACTGCGAATTTAGTTTCCAAGCGTTAATTATGAAGTATACGGAAATGGATATTTTCCATCCAGGTTTGATTATTAAAATTTATGATTACTCTGGCAGAACAATTGAAATTAAATTCTGTATAATTCGTGTTTATGAGAATTCCATTGAAAAATGTTTTGACGTTCCATGCCATAATTTGTAAGAATTAATTGATATTTATTAAACAATGAAATCAAAACAAATATGAAATATTTTTGACTAATTTTTCGGCAGGTACTAAATAAATAAAGATCACCAAGATTGGTATGCCAATTACTCGACAACGGCTTGTTGAACTTCGCTATTTTTTAATAGTTATTTACTTTCTAACGCATTCACCAGAACGAAACACGACGAGTCGGGAAGTCGCATTAAGTGTCCGTCAACACCTGGTTTGAAAAACAGTTGCGAATATATCGAGAACATCTAAGAAAAACGTGGGGAAGCTATCGGAAACACACAGAAAAAACAAAACGAATCTACCAGGGACACATAGAAGAAACATAGAACTTAGTGCTAAAGATGCTAAATCAAAATCATCGCACCAACTACTGAAAATAACAGAAGAGCTTGAGAGTATTGGCTGAAAAGTCCTTAACATTTTTAGTATTCCTAGTTTTTGTGATTTTCAATCAGTTTGGATGGATATGATTATTCATTTTTAGTTTGATAAAATTAAACTAACAATTAATGTGGACACAAGTCTACACATATCTATTATTGAAAGAGCTCATATTTATTTTGTCACACCGTTCTAAGAAGCTTTTTTCAAATCACGCAGGTGCTGCAAGTGAAGGCATTGTTGCCGAATTGAAAGTACTTTCCAGTTGGAATTTTAGCAAAGGGTGAATTTAATCAAACCGCAATGCTAGTATGCTCTTTCCCCGACACAAGGTTATCAACACCTTCTGCGGTATCCAGCCAGACATGTCTTTTCAAGTAATTTGGAAATAGTTGTTGTCAAGATCATCTTCACCTTATTTATATAACCGTAAGTATCTAAAATTTGTAAAAGGAATAAAGTGTAGTAGGAGAAATTTCGAAAAATTGCCAGGAAGACTGGTTGTTTCTGACAGAAACTCTTCCTCACAGATGCTTTGAGAAAATGAAATCTCTACAATGTACAAATAGATGTATTGTATATTATGTATACCCATTTCTTGTGGAGATGTCTTACCTACAAGTCTGGATTATTATTTCTGCATAATTTTTTTGATATTTGCAGAGATACAATTTTTTTCACTTTGCCACATAAATTTCACCACTTCGTGTCTGTAACAAATAAAAATTTGAAATTTGTAATGGAAACAGTATGTAGTAGGGGCAATATCGAAAAATTATCAGGTTACCAGTTGCCTTTTACAGCAAGTCACTGTCAATTTTTATAGGAAGAAATGCTGTTCCAACACGACAAATATTTATCTTTAGATTAGGTTTATTGTTTACGCTCATAGTGCCAACGACAAATACATAATAGTAGACAAGGCTACGAGATTTTTTGGAACAAAAATTGTATGGATTGAGTAAAATTTGAATGAAAAAGGAAATTTAAAGGGGTATGGGTGGAGTAGTGAGAGTAATAGAGGACCAGGGCCAACGGGAGTGGAAGAAATGGTCATTCGATATTAGGGTGTTTTGGCATGGGCTAGCCTCCCGTAGATGGAAAAAATTGTATTCTATGAAACGAGTACTCTTTAATCGGATTCGGACAGATATCCAGAATAGACGTGGAACGTTTTAAGTTGATACAGACTGGACATTGCGCTAAGATCTATAAGCCAACCAAGAAATAAGCTGGTTAGGAACAGAACAGTTCTGATGAAAAATGTCAGATCTATTGGTCTGGACATGAAACTAGACATGAAAATTGATGCGGTTTTGTAATAAGAGAAGCAGTTAGATCATCTATAGTGAAAGTTATAGCAATAATTGAACTATTATCTACATTAAGACTTAGTTGCAAACAGATCAGCTTGATTTTGTACATGCACAAACAGAAGAAGCAGGGAATCAGCATTCTATGAAAACCTAGACCAAGTATATAGGACGACCCCTCAAAATGACATCAAAATAATCATGACCGATCTTAACGAGCAGTAGGGACCGGAGAGTATTTGAGAGAGAAAATAAAGCCATAGTCTACACGAACAAATAAAAATGAAGAACGGTTTACCAGTTTTTTCACAGCCTATAACATGGTGATCAAAACAAAGCAGCTCAAAAAATATATTTATAAAATAATTTATATGTCCAATGATTTTTTTGATATGTTTATTGAAAATTATTGTTACCAAAAATGACAAAAATCTATACTTGTTAAATTAATTTTTTTCCTCTGAAAACTAAAGATATTCTCAAGCACTTGTTATGAATCATTGCCCATCTGATTTTAAAAGTCAACATACTATTTAAAATCTTGATGAAAAATATAATGCATTCTTGTGATATCTAACTACATGTTTTAGGTAAGTCTACTCATGATGATATACAACCTACAACTTTTCCATACTGCTTGCATTTTTCATTTTGCTCTATATACTTAGTACTTTTAGATGGGAAAAATTTTATTGGTCTGTAAAAGAGTAAAAAATAATCTATATGCAAAGAATCGTAATTACCTAGTTATTGTATTTGTAAATGATGTGGCGACAAGAGATCCGGGACAGGCAAGCTTCCTTCAAAACGATGAACAAACGATAAAAAGCGATATACCAAAGTCATATTCATCCTAGGAGCATAAGAAAGAGACAAATGGCAAAGAATTTGTACAAAGCATAGACGAGGTGAGTTAATGTTTTGTAGAAAGTTGTTGATGAGTCAAGTTTTTTTTACCGACTTCCAAAAAGGAGGACGTTATCAATTCTGCGACCTTTTTAGGGTTCCGTATATAACGGATACCCTTATAATATCACTCAGGATTTCTGCCTCTGTCACATCACAGTAATTTTCTCCTAAACTACTGGACAGAAGAGGTTGAAATTTGGTATCAATGTATAGTTTGGTGACCCGATGAGGAGTACATATCGTAAATGAAGAAATTTTGATTTGAGGGGTACTTCTGGGGGGGGACTAAAAAAATCGACCGTCCCCCCCCTCTGATCCCGGAAACTAAAGAGCCTAAAATTTTGAAAAAACGCATCATGTAATATATCAAATGAAAGGTCTCATTCTGAGGAACACAAATATATTTTTTTCATATTAAAAAAAATTATTTAAAAAGATATTAACGAAAATATATCAAAGTTTACCAATTCTCCCCCCCTATCTCCGAAACTATAAAACGTAAAGCTTTGAACAAAATTAGAGGTATAGGTTCTGATCTGAAGTTTACTGGAAAAATAAGGAGAAACCTCTACTTTTATTTTGGGGGGCAAATTACAGAATTAAATGGAAAATATAAAATTAAAATTGTTTCTAACCCATCATGTTATATATCAAATGAAAGGGCTCATTACGGCGAAAACAAATATATTTTTTTCATATTTTTAAAATAAATTAATTAAAAGATATTAAAAAAATATATAAAAAAATTTACACATTCCCCCTTTTATCTCCGAAACCATAAGCTGGAAAATTTTGAAAAAATGGAGGTATAGCCCCTCACCTGAACTTTACTGGAAAAATAAGGAGAAACCCCCTAATATTTATTTTGGGGGGCAAGTTATAGAATTAAATGGAAAATATAAATTAAAATTGTTTCTAACCCATCATGTTATATATCAAATGAAAGGGCTCATTATGACGAAAACAAATATATTTTTTCATATTTTTAAAATAACCTAATTAAAAGATATTAACAAAAATATTAAACATCGACATAATTCCCACTTTAGAAACTACAGTATTTAAATTTTTTTAAATATATTTTATTTGTACTTTTTAAAATTAAAGTTGTTTCTAACCCATCATGTTATATATCAAATGAAAGGGCTATGACGAAAACAAATATATTTTTTTCATATTTTTAAAATAAAATAATTAAAAGATATTAACAAAAATATTAAACATCGACATAATTCCTACTTTAGAAACTACAGTATTTGAATTTTTTTAAATATGTTTTATTTGTATTTTTTAATAATTTGAATAGCAGATTTAATAATTTATAATTTAAAACTTGATCTTTTTGTCCTTTATCATCCAATCTACAGAGCCTCAAAACTCAGACAGTAGATTATAAAAGATTTCTCTGAAAGTTTATTAATAAAATAAAACTATAATGTTAATTTTTGGGGGCCAAATTAGAAAATTAAATACATATGTATTATGATAAAAATCAAGCGAATCCTGAAGTAGATAAAATAAAAAGTCTATGCGTGGAAAATGAAAATGTATATTTTTTATAAATTTAAAACACTTCCTTTAAAAGATATAGGGGTAAATATAAGAAAATGCACTCATTCCCTGCTTGTCTGAAACTGGAATATTAGAATCTTGAAGGTGGTACGGAAACCTAAGTATGCGAGTCCAACTCGCACTTGACCAAATTATTTTGTATGAATGTTACCGGATTTCGTCTCCAGTTGTCAACCGATTTCAATAATTATTGTATTGTATTCGTAAAAGCATGAAATTTGTAATATGCTGGTCGATTTCTCCAAAACCCCTTACCGATTTGTATGTTTTTTATATTGCAATGCATAAGGAAGATCCAGAAGTTCGCTCAGATATTTTTCTATGATTTATAACATGTAGTTTTTCAGAAAATCGTCGAAAAATCAAATATTCCTATCAAAAATACCATCGAAGTGAGGTAAGTAACATATCTTCATAAATATTTTAATTCTAACATAATAGTGCGAGAATTGTAGATACTGAAAGTTTTAATTGCGACCAGGCCTTTGAAAATGGTAAAAAGTGAAAAAATAATAGTAGGAAGAAACACATTGGAAAAGGAAGAGAATACGACAAAAATGAAAGGAAAAATATTTTACGGACGATTTGAGGTCGGGAAGTGGAGTCGGGAGTCTGTTTTTAAGAGGAAAAAACGATTTCCGAAAAAATTACAAGACCTATGGAAAAAAGTTACAACTTTTGTATTTACACTTTTTTCACATAACCTCAAAATTTATGTGAAAAATTGAAAAAACAAACTTTTTGATTTTTTATTTTTACTTTTTTATGTCCCAAATCACTGTCATTTTTTTTATTTAAAATATTTATTTTTTCACCTTATTTTTAGTTAATATCGAAAAAGCACTCTAATTTTCAATCGAAAATTCTCACGTCAAAATATCTGCCTTTTTAAAAAAGTCGGTGGACTTTTTGTTCATTGAAATATCTACTTTCTGATGGTGTTAAAAAATATAAATTACTATGGTAAATGGTTTTAAAAAATATCGAATTTGAGTTGTTTTGGTTTCTTTGCATTTTCATAACGTTTTAGTTCTACTTGGAATTGGTAAATATTGTTATAAAATATTTAAAAAATGTTTTATTTACTAAACCGGTTTGCCTGATAGCGTATAAGTAGTTAAACAAAGCGGTTTCTGGAGCGGAAGTGGGCATAAAGGTAACCAGTCATCGAGTTCTCGCCGGGAGCTGCTGCCGAGCTGTTGGTAGTTGTTGTTTGGATAAGAAGAAGACATTGGGAAGAAGAAGAAGACATTGGGGGTGGTCGTAGGGGTGCGCGAAAGACATTTGGGTGTGTCGCAGAGGTGCGTGCCATCTGTTGTTAATAAATGAAAGCAATTGTATTGTGGGTTGCGTGGGTTGCAGAGTGCACGCCATCTGTTGATGGTTGTGGTGGTTACAAAGAAAAAAAGCTAAATACTTGGCCGGGTATCGAACGCGGCTTGCCTGATTACAAAGTCAGGTACCCAGCGAGCTGCGCTAATGCGGTTAATCGAGAAATGTTTATTTGAAAAGGTATAGTACATGCCCGTTGGGTGGGCGCGGGTTTTTGGGCGTTGTTCGGTTAGATATTTGGGGGCTGGATGGGGGGATATGATATTTTGTTGTCTGTAAAAAAATTTAAAATCTTGGTATTTTGTTGTCTGTAAAAAAATTTAAAATCTTTTGCTTAAGCCTGCATGCGCGAGAACGTCCACTCCTTCGAGTCTATAGTTATCGTAAGCGACCGCCTACCTGCGCAAGAACGGCAACTCCTTCGAGACTCTGATTTTGTCGGATGATTCAAGGCATTGAACGCCTGCAGGCGCAAGAACGTCCACTCCTTCGAGTCTATAGTTTTCCTAAGCGAGCGCCTACCTGCGCAAGAACGGCAACTCCTTCGAGTCTCTGATTTTGTCGGATGATTCAAGGCCGAGCGTAATAATTTTGAGACTTGGAAAAATTTGTTTCAAGCGTCTGAAATTTAATTAAGGTGAAAATAATGGATATATTAAAACTAGACAACTGTTTAAATATCTTTATTAGCATATAGTATATTATGAATTTTCAGAGCATCCTTAATAATTAAAGCTATATTTTGTTTTGTTTTTGTACAATATATAGTAAGACCGCCATCATCCAACCACATAGTCAAATCCAAAGAAATACCATCAGAACAAAGCTGGCAATCATCCCATACAGTGTCAGGTTCATCCTTTCCATGTGAAGGATCGTTATGGAAACCATATGCAAATTCCAAGTATTTTTTAAGCACCGTGTAACTCTCCACCGTTAAATGTATAATTGTTTCACCAATTTTGAGAGTGGTCTCGGTATCGGTAATATTAATTGTTAAAATTTCTGGTACTGCCGCATATATGCAAGTGCGTCCGTTGTAGGTAATCACAGTTGTTAAAACGTCTGGTACCACGTAACATCCATTTTTGGGATTTAGCTTTCCAGTTAAATCTTTCGGTTGTATAGTTCTCGTTGACACTGCACTCATATTAAATCTTACTTGGTCATCAAGTAAACTTTCCAAATTCATGACTGGATTGTTACAGCTTCAACTCAAGACTGAATAAAAGAAATAAATTCTTTTAACTTATTGTCGTGAGTGTGTGACGACAGCAAACACTACAAATATTAGATTTTTGTGGCTATAGGTGCAGTCTTATTCAATTCACTATGAATAAAAGGTGTGGAATATGTTTGGAAGAGATAACTAATAATTTTGGGCTATTGCCAAATTGTAACCATTGTTTCTGCTTCCCATGCGTAAAAAGATGGCATCAAAATAAAGACTTTGAATTGAATATTCGCAGAGGCTGTCCAGAATGCCGTATTGTGTCTCCTTATGTCTATCAATCTGAGGTTTATTACCAGAAAGCGGAAAAAGATCGTTATATAGCTGAGAAAAACGAAAAAATGAAGAAAATACGATGTAGGTATTTCCGAAAAAGCAAACCCAAATGTCCGTTTGGAAACACTTGCTTGTTTAGCCATCGATTACCAAATGGGGTAGAAATAGATATAGGGCCACCTCAAATGAAACGTGCAGGTATGGGCGGTCGTACTGATTTCATAGAGGCTCAGTTCACACGTGGAGGAGGTAGAACTCAGCGCCCAGCAATAGGAGGACTCCCAGATACTTTTAGTTTACTCCTGGTGGAACCAGGAATTTTTTACGTCTTGAGAGATGAATAAAAACCTATATTTATTTAAAAATTTATGCCAATAAAATCATAAATGTATTTAAAAATTCCTGATAATAAATTCTCAAATCATAAATCTGTATTTATTTAAATGTAATGTTAATAAAATCGAAAAATAATATAAATCATGAATCCGTGATTATTTAAAAATTCCTGATAATAAATTCACATTATATCTGGTATTTTAGATATCAAAACCACAAACCGGAAATTTCCTGATAATAAATTCACATTATATCTGGTATTTTAGATATCAAAACCACAAACCGGAAATGATGACCGCAGTGAAAGGAAACTGTCATATCTTGTTTACGCTAATTGAAACCGAGCTAAATAAATTTACAGGAAGCTGTGGTTTGATTAGGTTATCATGTTGTTTGCAGCAACAAACTTTTGCAGGAAGTTCCCATATGATAAGCATTAATTAGTTGTTTTTCTAGAACTAACGGAAATTTCGTTATACGCAAATGACGTAGTTCGATGCTGATAAATAAAATAATTGCGAATTTTTATTTCATTGTTAATTCAACTATCAAAGAGATCACATATCAACTACAGTGATTGTGTTTGTGCTTTGTGAAATTAACTGTTAATTCAACTTGCAAAGTGTATCTAGTGATAGTGTGTGTTGTTCAAAAAAACATTATGTGAGTATTTACTTAATTTCATTTATGTTAATTTGCTTTTAGTGTTTTGTGACTGCCCTTCAAAATATTTGAAATTAATAGAGTATGTTTTTCGAATTGAATATTTTCTGCCCGCTTTTCAATTCAATGTTCTAGTTCCAACTTTTGTTAATTTGCATCTAATATTTTGTGTGTGTCTTTCAAAAATTATTAGGAGTGTTTGGATTCATTATAAATTTGTAGTTTTGTTATTCGAATCAGGTAGTTTCTGTCTGCTTTTCTTAAAAATTTCAATGTTCTATTCCTAAATTTTTGGTAATTTGCTTCCAATATGCAATTTCAAAAATTATTAGAGTTTAGACGCAACCAAGTTCATAGTATTTAATTTTTGTTATAGAAAATGGATTTTTTGAAAGAACTTAATGCAGTTTCCTCCGCAGAGATTGACAACAAGCCGGCAATAAAAATTCAAGACTTGCAGCTTAACCAGAAGTATCGAATTCTGGCAGCCAAACTGGTCAACCCAAGATACGGTGAAACCATCTTACTTGAATTAGAGGACCACGTAACCTTCCTGCCGAAACGGGTCACTCAGGTATATAAACCACACCTAGACAAATTTGGCGGTGGAAAGTTCCACATCGAATTCATCGGGCTGCAGCAACTTGGAGGCAAACTACAACCCCGAGTGCTTTTTCAAATTTCTGCGGAGTGAATATAAAAGAATTTAGTTGTAAGTTTTTATTTTAAATTTTGCATGCTTCAGTTATACTTTTACTGTTAATATTCCATTGATATTTCTCAAGTTTGTAATAGTTTATTATATTGTTATACGAGTAAAAATGAATTCAGAGGCTATAGCGAATATTAGTACCGATATTATTAACAAGTTTAGATTAGCATCAAATATAATTTTCTCAAAGAAACGTTGCTCTCCAGAGCAAATATCTAGCTGGCTGAAATTAAGTAAAAAACAATTAATTTTATGTAACAGAGCTATTCGTGAATCAGATTTACATATAGGAACTTTGAATAAGCTTCAGTCTGAAATTAGTCATATAAAAAGATTTAGAAATGATTTGAAAAATTATGCTAACATCAAAAGGGGTGGGGGAATTGGTGAGAAGTCAAAAAGAAGTGATCGCGTTAAATGGTATGATGTAGAGTCAGCGTTTCGCTCACGTGTTCGAACAGGAGTAATCATTAATCTCATTCATATCAATATTTTTAAATTTTTAGATGATGCATTTTTCCTTTTTAAGGCGCGCATAAATAATACTTTGAAAACAATGCCTACTCTTAAAGTAAATACAACCTTTTGTGGTGAATTCATAAAGAAATCTGGAATGGAGGAAATTATGGAATATAAATATTTTAATACGAAAAACGCGATAATAGATAGGGGTACAGATTTGAATGGGTGGTTCTATGAACACATTCGGAATGAAATTTTACGTAAATTAGAGGAATTTCAGGAAAAGGCATCAGGATGGAGTTTGTATAAAGTTCTAAACTTAGAAATAAACATAAATAAATTTGAAATTGGAAATGGAGCCTCATCTTTCATAAGATTACCAGAATCAATTTCTAAAAAACATGCTGTAATCAATATTAAGAACTATGATGATGATCTTTGTTTTTTATACAGCGTTATTGCTCATTTGTACCCTACAGCCATTAATGTTGATAGAATATCAGCTTACCCCGAGCCATCTACTGTATTAAATTTAACTGGTTTGACATTTCCTATGACTTTACAGCAAATTACTAAGTTTGAGAAACTTAATAATATTTCTATTAATGTATATGTCTTAGAATTGATAAAAACAAAAGATAATGAGTATTATCAAACAGTTCCAGCTCGAATCACTAAATGTAAGTTAGACAAACATGTCAATCTCTTAATGATTCAAAATAAATATGTTCCTAAAATCAATGATTTCGAAAATGTAGAAATAACAGCAAACGACGTGGAAATAAAATATCATTTCTGCCTAATTAAAAATTTATCACGTCTTGTTTCAAATCAACTTAGCAAGCATAAAAGTAAAAAATTAATATGCGATCGTTGTCTAAATTATTTTAGTGACTCCAGCAGCCTTGAGAGCCACATTGAATATTGTAAAAATGTAAATAATTGCAAAATATCTTTTCCTAAGAAGGCGGTAGTTGAGTTTAATAATTTTTCATTCAAGGAAAGGCTTCCTTTTATTGTTTATGCAGATTTTGAGTCGATACTTTTACCAATTTCCGATACTACTTCTACCAAAACTCATAAATATCAGCAGCATTCAGCCATATGTGCTGGTTATTATTTCAAATGTTCCTATGATGACTCTTTTTCGTACTATAGGAGCTTCACGGGCTCTAACTGTATGGAGTGGTTCACCAATGAAATGGCAAACTTGACAAAGTTCGTGCAGTCCAAACTAACCGATGTTGTACCTCTCAATGTGGAGGTTAGCCTCAAAGATGCATCTGGCACATGTCATATCTGTGAGAAGCCCTTTTTACCTCAAGATAAAATCGTTAGAGACCACTCTCACCTTTCCGGTGCATTTAGAGGCTATTCACATAATTATTGTAACCTCAGGTACCGAGAGTCTTTCATAGTTCCAGTAGTGTTCCACAACCTAAGTGGATACGACTCCCACTTTATAATTAGAGATCTCGCCAAGCATGATCAAATAACTCTTGTACCAATCAATAAAGAGAAGTATATTGCCTTTACTAAACATGATAAGGACACAAAAATAAAATTTAGATTTATCGACTCATTTAGATTTCTGGGATCTTCTTTGGATGAGCTGGCATCCACTTTAAAAACCGATCAATTTGTTAATTTAACTTCAATCTTCAATCATGTGTCGTTAGCGAAACTAAAGATGCTAAAACGAAAGGGAATCTTTCCTTATGATTATGTTGATTCATTAGAAAAATTAGGTGAAACCCAATTACCGCCTATAGAGAATTTTTATAATAAATTGAATGACCAGAACGTTTCTCAAGCTGATTACGAACATGCTAAAAGAGTATGGGATTCCTTTGAATGCCAAACCATTCGCAACTACATGGAGTTGTACATGAAAGTGGACATTCTTCTTCTAACTGACGTGTTTGAAAATTTCCGTGATAGGGCCCATCAAACATATGACTTAGATCCAGCCCATTGTTACACTCTACCTGGATATTCTTGGCAGTGTATGCTCAAGTACACAAGTTGCCAATTGGAAATTCTTCAAAATGTTGACATGCTGATGTTCATTGAACGTGGAATACGTGGAGGTATTTCCCAATGTTCTAATAGGTTTTCCGAGGCGAATAACAAGTATATGCCCAATTATAATCCTAATAAACCCTCCAAATTCATTTACCACGTAGACGCTAATAATTTATATGGATATAGTCAAAGTCAACCCTTACCCTACGGGGGATTCCAATGGTCTGCTGATACCAACATCGATGTCACTCAAATTCCCGATGATTCAGACATTGGTTATTTTTTGGAAGTTGATCTGGAGTATCCCAAGCATTTGCATGATCATCATAAAGACCTTCCCTTCTGTCCGGAGCGCCGCACCCCTCCCGGCTCTAAACTTCCCAAACTCATGACTACCTTGCATGACAAGGAAAAATATATTATTCACTATAGAAATCTGAAACAAGCTCTTGAGAATGGCATCATTCTCAAACACATTCACCGGGTGTTGAAATTCAAACAGTCTCCGTGGCTCAAGTCCTATATCGATCTAAATACTTCCCTAAGAGCTCAGGCGACTAATGATTTTGAGAAGAATTTGTTCAAATTGATGAATAACGTAGTCTTCGGTAAAACTATGGAGAATATCCGAAAGCATCGTATCGTTAAACTAGTCAACCATTGGGAAGGTCGATACGGTGCTAAAAATCTTATTGCTTCCCCAGCATTTCACAGTCGCACCATATTCGATGATGAGTTGATGGCAATTGAGTTAAACAAAACTGATTTGCTCTTCAATAAACCTCTGTATATCGGGTGCGCAATTCTGGAACTTTCAAAAATCCTAATGTATGACTTCCTCTATGATTTCATTTATAAAAAGTACCCTCGTCATCTAGTCAAACTTCTATACATCGATACTGATTCATTTTTGCTTGAGATAATTTCTGATGATATATATGAAGAGCTCGTCAAACCCAATCTCCATCGTTTCGACACATCAGACTATCCCCCCGATAATATCTACAACATCCCACTAGTTAATAAAAAGGTGCTTGGTTTAATGAAGGATGAGGCTAAGGGCTACATTATTTCACATTTTGTAGGCCTCCGTTCGAAAATGTACACCTACCTAATCCTAGGAGGAAAATGCATCAAAAAGTCAAAAGGCGTAAAATACAATGTAGTTAAAAATAGTATTACGTTTGATGATTACCTCTATTGTTTGCAAGAAAACCAGCAAACTATTGCTTCCCAACGCTGTATTAGATCATATGCTCATAACATATTTAGTGTAGAGCAGACAAAAATTGCCCTCAGTCCTTTTGATGACAAGCGCTATCTGTTAAAAGACTCATATGATACTTTACCCTGGGGCCACTACAGCCTCTAAATTAATTTTTACTTTCAAGATATATGTATAAGTAATATTTGATGTAGTTATGTTAGTAGTCTATGTTTATTTATTTTAAATAAAACAGCATATTGGTAACTTTGTCTTTTATTTTTAGCATACATATATTTTTAAATAACCTGCAATTTTACGTCTACATATGCAGCAATGATCTATTTTCAGAGAACAATCAAAGCAACTAGCAAAGTGTCTGCATGGCATAAAAACAATTGTCATTTCATTAGTTAAGCAAATTTTACAAGTATTATGATTAGAGTCAGTGTGGGGATTTGGTGGGCAGTCTCTAAGCAATAAACATTTAGCTGATCCCTTTTTGTGAAGCTCTGTAATATCATCACAAGGTAAGAGATTCTTGAGCTCTAAGCCACAGCAATGACAAGTGATCCTGTCACCGTAGCCCGTGTAAAAGAAGCCGGCGTTGACAAGCTCAGTGGGTGTCTGCTTCAAGGCAATAGGCCAGTCTTTGAACGTCTCAAGTCTGCTCTCAAATGTCACTTTGCTTTTATGTCTGATAGGTCTGGTGATGTGGTAAGTGTCATCAAAATCAAAAAAGCGACAATATGGATTCCAGTCCAGATGATCGGCAACAGGGTCATCACCATCTTCCCAGTTGAAACCACGTGTATCACAAAATGGACATTCAACAGCATCATTTAAGCTGCCATCGGATTCTATTGCATCTTGTCGGTAGATAAACCCTGCTCTTGCTAACTTTTCAGCAGGGAAGTCGGAAGGCCAGTTTTCAAAGGTACGTAATCGATTTTCGTATATTTGGAAGTATTCTCGACACTCCATGGTGTAGAACTGATGAAATAAACAACAATGTTTTTAATTTATAAGCATTTATTCAATTTTTCTAATGTCAATATCTCTTAAAATAATGTTTTTATAATAATAAATATGTTCTTTTAATGCAATACATAATGGAGACCTGTCATCTAAACAAAATGGTTTTAACAATTTTTCAATCGGTAAACGATTTAGTAAATTTGACCATAAACATATTTCATCTATTATTTTATAATAAAAAGTACAGTAATTTAAGCGCTCCAAATAAATTATTTTACTTGAGATAATAGGGTTAATAGCTAAGAGTTCAATCACATCACTATAATCCAAATAGAGCGCGCAAATGTTTTTCATCACCAACACTTGTTTGACGTCTTCATACTGGATCTGGGATAGATGGAGACAATCTCCGCAGGTCACTGGGGCAGCAAACTCTGGAGGTGTGGCATTTTCAAAAAAGTTTGTTTTCAGGAGCTTGAGCTCAATGATGACATCCTCCCACTCGTACATAGTCATTACAATTTTCGTTGGTGTTCCAGCGGCTACAGGTGTTTTTTGCAAGATAACCACTGGAGAATAGGATCTTGCAGGACTGAGTGCACATTGAACATCATACTCTGAATTCAGTAATGGAAATCTCGAATGCAGCAAGTAATAGTCTTCCTTTTTCGCAGCTTCATCATACATTTGTAACACTCTATCCAAGTCCGCACTGTAACTGATAGTGGAATCACTAC
This sequence comes from Octodonta nipae, assembly GCA_034190945.1. Classification (NCBI taxonomy): domain Eukaryota; kingdom Metazoa; phylum Arthropoda; class Insecta; order Coleoptera; family Chrysomelidae; genus Octodonta; species Octodonta nipae. The sequence continues at coordinate 78,943,609 of CM067216.1, forward strand.
TATAACCACTATCCATGGTTTCAAAACTGCTGATACTACTCATTTTCACAAATCACTCGAGAGGTAAACTGGGACTGGGAATATATGTAGGGAATTTTCACAATTTTATAGTTGTACCCCTTCCACTACCTGATTGCGGTTGATTTCAATTATGTGTTCCTACGCGAAGATGGAAAAGTAGATCTCTTGTTGCTAAGAGCTGCTCTGTTCCCCATCACCATCATCATATATGTAAGGCTTTTAAATATTGCATCACTTGTTGTTTTTCACAATAAAATTTGATATCTTTCTGTAATCGTTTAAGTTTGGTGATATGTTGACTTAAACTTTTCGAATACTTTACAGTGATGTTTTCACCCTGAGTCTTCATTTTGCAATGCAAGCACATGTCTATATTTATGATAATTTATTATCAATTTATGATTGACCTTGGTGCTATAGTCTGTTTTCAGTGCCAATCCAACTGTCGTGGCTCGAATCAAACCCAAGCCACCGAACTTTAACCTTGTTGCCTTTTCGTTGCAAAATTTTCTCAACGAGATACACATCAGGATAGACAGCCTTTTGCAATTCTTCTTCGTAAAAGCTCCCTTGAATCGGTGTACCAGACATATCTTCCAAACTATACGTAACTGGATTAGTTATTTTAACCTGCGTAATTTTAAACAATTCCGTACTCCAGCTGGGAAGGTAACCTTTATCAAAAACGTGCTTGGTTTTACTTATTCGCACAACATCTCCGACTTTCAGTTTTCTTGGCCCAGCAATTTTCAGGTTATTGTATACTTTAATATCTCGAGCGTTTTTCCTATTAATGTCCACAGGTCTCATCTTTGTCTTGGAATGTTTTTGATGGTTGTAGTCCTTAACGATTTCCTGTAGAATATCTATCCATTTGTAGGTGCCGTTCAAACTAAAGTACTTGTAGAGCCGTTCTTTTAGCGTTCTAATTACTCGTTCAGCTATTACGGCTTTCAGTCCACTAAATGTACTATAATGATTGATTCCGTATGACTTCATTAGTTTCTGAAAGCAACTATTGTAGTATTCCTTACCCTGGTCGGTTTGTAGATTTTTCGGGTGCCGTCCTTCCTTGAGAATACTCTCAAAGGCACGAGTTACCTCTTCACCGGATTTCGTTTTGAGCGGTCTCGTCCACACGTACTTTGAAAAGCAATCAATCACCACGAGGAAGAACTTGAAATTACGATTGGATTTTGCATAGAGATCCATTTGTGCGAGGTCCGACTGCCAGGAGTCATCGAAACCTTTAATTATTACACGTCGGCGAGGAAACTTTCGTCTCACAGGTCTATGCAGTTCCTTAACAACTTGAACTTTTTCTTTGGAATGTTTCGCTATAGGAGCCATCTTGTATACTGCTTAAAAATAGACAAAGGTATGTTTTTATTGATCCTAATGATGCTTTTTAATTGCAGCAATACTGTCTGCGATTGCTTCAAGTTTTTGATTTTGGTCCAAGATTTGATTTGCAATATCATCATGTAGTTTTTGCATGTCTCGGTATAGCTCAGGCACTACTTTTGTCATCTTGTCTCTAAGTTCAGTTAGATCAGAAAGATCTTTAGCCTTATCCTTTCGAACAATATTTAATACTTCTGCTGCATCAACACCTTTAGGAGCTTGTTTCATAGAAAGTTCCAGATCGTTTATACGTTTTTCCTGTGATATACGGTTGTCATTAAACGAGGCTTCAAATTTTGTGATGGTTTCCTTATATTCTTTCCGAGCAGATTCCAACTGAGCTTCTAATGTATTGAATTTAGAAATGAGAAGCGATATATTTTGTAGTTGGGTTTCCATAGCTTGTTCGGTTTTCAATATGCGAGTATTCATTGCAGCAAAGTTTTGAGCTCCACGTTCCTCGCTAACCTTTTCGTTTTGCTTAAACACAGATAAGGTTTGCTGAACTTCACCAGTGTAGTTGCTGAAAGCTATTTGAAAATCACTATGTATTTGCTGAAGTCCGTTTGCTATTTTCTTATCAACGTACTGCTTGTTGGCGGCATCCATAGCCTTCGTCGGTACTTCGACATTGGTAATTTTCAGCTTCTCAGCATCGATATTTCCCTCCGCGGTAAAAGAAAAAGGTACTTTCATAAAAGCTAGGTTATGTGATGTTGATGACCTTAGTTGCTGATGGGCACTACGCCCAAACTTGTTTAAAGTCATCGTGAAACTGACATGTTTGCCATAGGATAAGGAATAATATACACTTTCAAGTTCGAAATTTATTTATCTCGTATAATATTAGCTTCCTTAAGTTCATTTAAAATGGCAATTATTTCGTTGTCGTGAGAGGTGTTGCCTGCTTCCTTGGATGCAATCAGTAGTTTCAGCCGTTCAACCAATTCGTTGGGATCATCCCAGTAGACGTATTCCATTGGCTTGTTATTGTAAGTTAATTCCATACCAGTTCCAGCAAAACGTTGCTTTTTTGTCAAGGGAGGAAACATTGGCTTTATAATTTCAGTATATTTATATAGACTTGAAGCTTTCAAACGACCTGCTGCATTCTTGTGTGCTGATGTCATTACCAACACTCTTCGGTACGCTTCTAAATCATCGGGAGCATAATCAGGTGACTTGTAAAATATTAGTTGATATAACCCTGGAGTACCTCGAAACTGTAACCCATCAACGATAATGTGACCTGTACTACGACTGAAATTGATTTCCTTTTGCCCAAGAAACCATTTGGAACTTGCAGCGTCATATATAGGTCCATATATGTTGTCAATAACATCGCTTTTAGTGATATAGTCTTCAAGATATTTGTGTGCAACTGGAGGATACTGATCCATGTAGTCCTCTATTGCTTCTTTAGAGAGATTACCGGGATCCTCGTAAAAGGTTTCGTTCTCCACCTCATCATCATCATCATTGGTGTGCATACTAGTTTCAGCGATTGGTTCTTCATCGAGGTATTGTGTCTCTTCCAACTCATGTTTTTTGACTGATGGCAGCTCCTGCACTTCTTGTTTAATTACCTCACGCTTAATGGTCTGTGTTGGTATCTTAGTGAGAACTTTTGCCGTAGTTGAGGCAATATCTTGTAGCGGTGTCATTACCGGTCTAAAAAGTTTATTCAATGTTTCATCATGTTCCGACTTTCCCAGCTTCAGACTAAGATATTTCTTGCGAATAGAACGTGCCAATTGCTTGATCTTTTTCTTTCGAGCAGTGGCAGCAATGTTGCTACTTAATGAAGACATTTTTATCAACTAACAGCAATCATCTTTATTGAACCTTTATATATTTATCGAATCCTTTACGGTAGCGGCCATCATTCAAGTTGAAGTCCTTAGCTATTGTAATAAAGCCAAAACGATTTTGCCAGCATTCCGAACACATTGTCTTAAATTTATCATAGTCCATGTCGGGAGACACGTGCTCATCAAAGACGTGCTTCAAATTTACCTCATCTTGTCTGAATATGACAATTACGTTGCAATTATCTCGAATCAGTTGTTTAGGTATTTTGCTATACGTTTGGCATAAATATATTGAATCGATATTCCTGTGCCTTCCCATCGAAAAATAATTCTGAATCTTGTTTTGTTTATCACCATTCACATCATCGAAAATGAATACTGAACATTCGCGTGCCTCACTCAGATCAATTACTTCTTCGTTGTCTTTAAAGGGAAAATACGATACACCTTTAACCAGCTTGAGAACGTCTTGTAAGAGCTGGTACTTTGGTTGGTAGAGTGACTTGGAATAGATGTAGACGTTCTCGAATCGTAGGCCGTTTTCATTGAATAGCAGTGATAACGATGCGTTGGTCTTTCCGCAACCACTAGGTCCGCAGAATGCTGCTCGTAGGGAATTTGGTAACAATTGTCCGTGTCGACTTGCTGATGATGGTGATTCTTCGACAAAGTCCAAATTTTCGATAGGCAGTTGGACATCTTGTTGCTTCATATACATCTTACGATATACTAACATCATCCTTATTGTGTATACTAATTAAATACAGCAGTCTATCTCAGTTTCAATCAGTGTCATGCTAACTCCCAAAGGAGGTAGTCTACTGAATAGTGCAATCAATAAATTACCATTTGAACTACATCTACCTGGTTATCAGTTTTGTGGACCCGGTACAAAACTTCTAGACCGTCTCTCCAAGGGTCAGCAGGGAATCAATAAGACAGACGCTGCTTGTCGAGCGCACGATATCGCCTACAGTAAATACAAGTCTTTGGCGGATCGTCATAAGGCTGATTACGAGTTGGAAAATCGAGCTTGGGAGAGATTCAAGTCAAAGGACGCTTCACTTGGAGAAAAAGCAGCTTCTTGGCTTATAACTACAGGCATGAAGGCTAAACGCAAGATGGGGCTTGGAATCAAAAAACGATGTGGAAAAAAATCTTTTCGACAGAATGTGGTTCTACCAATCAAGAGAGCTATTGCCGGATCTGGAAGCGATGTCCGTAAGACATCGTTATTGGCGTTGAGAGCAGCCCGAGCAGTCATTAAGAAGGCAGGTGGTCGCAAGAAAATCCATGTACCTCGAGTCATTCCTTTTGAGTCGAAAATTGGGGTTTTCTCCCACTAATACCCCTATTTGCGGGGTTGTCAGCACTAGGAGCTCTTGCCGGGGGAGCCAGTGGAGTAGCCAAAGCCGTGATAGATGCAAAGAACGCCCGCAAGAAGTTGGAGGAGGACCAGCGCCATAATCAAGCCATGGAAGAGCTTGCAAAGAAAGGAAGCGGTATTTTTCTTAAAAAGTCCCGCAACGGCTTCGGGCTTTACTTAAAGAAGCAAAAAAACTCCCAATAAAGCTACCCAATCGAGCACTTTACAATCACGAGCTTGAGCAATATGCCAATCATTTGAAGATCCCCTACTTTAGGGGAGTCTTTATGCGAAACACCTTACCTAAACATTCACAAACAAAGGAGTCTGCCATCGTTAATTTGGATACCAGCAGTCATCACGGTACGCATTGGGTAGCTTATGTGCGAAATGGAAACACCGTTCACTACTTTGATAGCTTTGGATGTTTGAAACCACCCCGAGAATTAGCCAACTACTTTGGCAATGGAGTGAAAATCCTCTACAACAATGACTCTTATCAGACGTACAATCAATCAAATTGTGGCCATTTATGCTTGAAATTTCTCTATAATAAAAAATAAATATTTTGCATTATTGTTGTTTTACTTTAACCTATATTAGCAGCTAACAAGCGGATAATTATCAGTCATGTCTGTGATCATCACATTGAAAGGTCGCAGCCCAATATTGTCGATTGATTTTCAACCACCTATTCAGTTGGATCCCAACTACAACTACGGACTAGCTTTATTGAGTTTTCACTCGTACAACAGCATCCCAAACATTGAGAGAGGTGACAAGATCTACCTGTTTGACGATCAAAACACGCAAACATTCATCGACTTGCCCGAAGGTTCATACGAAATTGGTGACATCGAAGCTTATATTAGAAAGGCACTTGGCATTCATTTGGCAAAGGGCGTTGAGAATATTTTCTCATTGAAACCCAACAACAATACTCTCAAGTGTGAGCTTTTCAGCAGCAAGTACGCTGTGGATTTTCAACCGCAAGACAGCATCGGTGATATTCTGGGCTTCTCTAAACAGCTGCTACCACGCAATCAAGTTCACAGTTCCGATTTACCAGTGAACATTATAAAAGTTAGAACGATTCATCTCGATAGCAACATCACATCGGGAGCCTTCTACAATAACACTCCTTCACACACCATTTACGAGTTTGCCGTTGCAGTTGATCCTGGTTTTGCCATCGACGAAACACCTCAGCATTTAATCTATTTGCCGATTAACAGAAGCGAAATACATAACCTCACATTGCAAATTTTGAATCAAGACTCTGAACTTGTGAATTTTCGTGGTGAAGAAATCATCATTCGACTTGAGCTGAAACAACTACAATAATAATGGGTCGACTTGTATTTGATGAAGAACCATATAAGAGGTTAACCGCTCCTCGTCCACCATCAGTTTCTATGAAACCTCTCAAGAGATCACTCACGCTCTCAAACAGATTGTTTCTACAAACGCTCGGCTACCATGTCAACTCATCAAATGTTCGATATCTTCCGCAAACCAAATTTTGATGATAGTGTAAGACGCGAGGAGTTGCGAACCTACTATCCATACGTCAAGTCATTCGGCAACAATGATATCGTTGAAATCACCGTCAATCAAACAGATTGTTGGTTTTCCATGGCTGATTCCTGCATCTCAATCCAGGGACAAGTGGTGAAGACAGCAGGCAATGGAGATGTTTCTCTATCACCAAATGCTGGAGCTTTCTTCTTCGACAGCGTTACGTACGAGTTGTGCGGCAAGGAAATTGAAACCGTGAGAGACCCTGGTCGCGTGAGTACAATACGTGGATACTTGTGCTACGACCCCAACAGTTCAAAGGACCTATTCATAGCCGGGTGGAATTTTCCACATAAAGCGTATATGAATGCCGCAGATAAAACTTTTCACATGTACATTCCATTGGGACATTTGTTTTCCATCTTCAACGACTACAAGCAAGTGATGTGTGGTAAACAAACAATTCGTCTGGTGCGAAGTCGTAGCGACGATGATTGCCTTATAATCACGGATGCTGCTACCAAGGGTAAAGTGACAATAAACAACATCGAACTCAAAGTCCGTCACATTTTTCCAAACGATGACGTTAAATTGGATTTACTGCAAGCCGTCAAAGCGGATTCCAGTATAATTTTACCGTTTCGTAAATGGGAGCTAAATGAGTTGCCTGCTCTCAAAACAGGTGCTACTCGTGAAATTTGGGCTGTGAAGACGTGTGCCGCACTGGAAAGCCCTCGTTACGTTATCTTAGCCTTTCAAACGGATCGCCACAGCAACATCAAAGAAGATCCCACGGAATTTGACAATATTCACATTTCCAATATTCGTCTAAATCTAAACAGCGAATTTTGGCCTATGGAGAGATTTGATTTAGATTTTTCAAAGAGTGAGTACGGTGAGGCGTACAAAAGGTATACGGACTTTTATCCCAGCTTTGGCGGCGGCAAACACCCTCTACTGGATTATGTTGCATTCAAGACGCACACCCTATTCGTCATCGATTGCTCCCGACGTGAGGACACCATGAAATCCTCGACTGTAGATATTCGCTTGGATATTGAAAGCCAGACGGGATTTCCCGATAAGACCCGAGCCTTCTGCATAATTATCCACGATTTCCTAATGGAATTTCTCCCACTCAGCGAAATTGTCCGAAGCTTATATTAGATCACTCAGCTGTTTAGAAAATCAGTTTCGTTATAGCTTTTCAACGGTTCACAATGGAAATTGCAATTGTCGACATTCAAGGTTTCGAAATCGAGGGAAGATTTGTTCCCAAGGAATTGGTTATCAAGACACGTAAACGCACAGGAGTGTTTTTGTTTAAACCACCTAAACCGTTTAACTATCTATCAGCAGCAGACAAAAGGCAAGTACGATATTTGGAACAACGGCTACATGGACTCCACTACTCTGATGGCCACTATGATTTGAATACTATGAACGACATTTTGAGAATTTTCCTAACCAAATGCACGCACATATATGTACGAGGCCATCAGAAATATGACTTTTTATTTAACAAGTTATTTGAAGAGCTGAAAATCAACAATTTGAGAAAACTGCTTAACGAAGATGGGGAATCACACTATCACCTAATCAATCTGGAAAACTTCAATGGCGCTGTTGAACTGAAACCTTCTGACTCTCCATGCATTTTTCACTGCCGCTGCAATGATCCAGTACGATGTGCAAAAGAAAATGTTGATGTAGTTTATTATTGGCTTCTGAATAGTGTTTTACATAAATAAAACATTGTATATAACTATGTGTTTTAATTATTCATTATTTTCCTAATACATTTCACAATTAATTTAAGTAATAATATTGTAATTGTAGAGAGTGTTACACAAATAAGAATTAGCACTTTGTGGAGCTCCTCTTGTAGGTTAGCATCACGTATAGTCATTGAGCTGTTGGATAGTAAAGTTTTTTCATCTTGGTATGAAGCTGCTGAAATCCAGTCAGTGTCACCTTCAGTGTCATCAGAAAATATCAGCTTCAGTTTGAAATTTTTTGTTGTGTTTGACAGGCGAGCAAAATATACAGGCAGCCGTCCATCGTTTAATCTATCTCGAGCCATCAATGTGTAGTTGGAGCGGTTCAAACAGTTCCCTGAAGGGCATACAGCCATGTCCTTGGTTCCATAAGGTATATTAACATACAAGACATTTTTCAAAATTAATGTGAATATTATAAAACTTGATTTAAGTAAAGTCATTTTTATCGATCTGCATTCAACAGTAGTTGGTGAGACACTATGCTCATCTTGCACCTCTTTCGTTACTTTATACTAAAAATTATTAGCAGACTACTAGAAACCATAACATCAAATTCTTGATTCATCATTAAAAATTTTTCCAAGTCTCAAAATTATTACGCTCGGCCTTGAATCATCCGACAAAATCAGAGACTCGAAGGAGTTGCCGTTCTTGCGCAGGTAGGCGCTCGCTTAGGAAAACTATAGACTCGAAGGAGTGGACGTTCTTGCGCCTGCAGGCGTTCAATGCCTTGAATCATCCGACAAAATCAGAGTCTCGAAGGAGTTGCCGTTCTTGCGCAGGTAGGCGGTCGCTTACGATAACTATAGACTCGAAGGAGTGGACGTTCTCGCGCATGCAGGCTTAAGCAAAAGATTTTAAATTTTTTTACAGACAACAAAATACCAAGATTTTAAATTTTTTTACAGACAACAAAATATCATATCCCCCCATCCAGCCCCCAAATATCTAACCGAACAACGCCCAAAAACCCGCGCCCACCCAACGGGCATGTACTATACCTTTTCAAATAAACATTTCTCGATTAACCGCATTAGCGCAGCTCGCTGGGTACCTGACTTTGTAATCAGGCAAGCCGCGTTCGATACCCGGCCAAGTATTTAGCTTTTTTTCTTTGTAACCACCACAACCATCAACAGATGGCGTGCACTCTGCAACCCACGCAACCCACAATACAATTGCTTTCATTTATTAACAACAGATGGCACGCACCTCTGCGACACACCCAAATGTCTTTCGCGCACCCCTACGACCACCCCCAATGTCTTCTTCTTCTTCCCAATGTCTTCTTCTTATCCAAACAACAACTACCAACAGCTCGGCAGCAGCTCCCGGCGAGAACTCGATGACTGGTTACCTTTATGCCCACTTCCGCTCCAGAAACCGCTTTGTTTAACTACTCGTATATATGGTTGCATTTATCAATTAACTGATTGTAGTTGATCGAATATCCGAATAGAGTCGACGTAATTGGCAACGTAGGTACAATTACTTGATGATTTTCCTGATTTTCTAATTCGTATCCATTCACAAACTTGTCAAATAACACAAAATATGTTAAGTAAAAGAACACCTGAGTTGAAAACAGTCTTTTCAACAAAAAATTTACAACAAAAAATACAACATTAATAGTTTCCGAAGTTTCTGAAGAATTTATCTATAAACTCGTGATATTTCTTCGGAAATTGAATTTCTCAGTGTGTAATTTTGTATTCATAGAAAAATATATAAGCCGTCTATCGCACTTATTTTAAAATGCAGGTAAGGTTCACCGATGGTAATTTACTTAATGCTGATAAGGGTATACGCTAGTACATGCGGGAATTAATTGGAAATTCTTTTCCTTACTAAAAATCAATAGTGACTTTTATGTCAATCGACTACTGTTTCTGTTAGACTTAGAGCTAAAACTTTTATGGAAACTATTAACGAATACGTTATTGGCTAATAAAATATAGAATTCAACATAAATTATATTTAAAAGTAGTGTTCAAGCTTTAAAAAAGTGTAGGGGGCCAGTGAGAGAGTAAAAGACCAGTGAAAAGCATTTATCAGAAATATGAACGTCGCCAATTAGCTAATATGTGAAAAGAGTACTATAGACATCAATGATCAATGGCAAATGTAAACATTGAGTATGAATTAATATGATATTATACCAATTTATTTTAAGCTGACAAAATAGAAACCCTTCTAGAAGTTCGAGAGGACAGCAATACTATAAAGAAGAAAAGGGTTGAGTCATAAGCAACGAAGCGACAACATCTGATCAAGTGTGAATCAGCCTTGTTAAAAAGTAAATATTTTTGTTTAGTGGAAAGAATTGTGAGTTTATGTCGGTGTGAATAGAAATAATTAAAATTGGTGTGAAAATGGCGGAGTTTAGAGCAATATCAAGTAACAATATTGCGACTATGTTAAGTACTTTTAGGTGTCTCATTGTTAATCTTACAACAAATGAATTGTGATTCACTAAAATAACAAACATAATTTCACCAAAAGGTTATAAAGTAAAGGAGGCAAAATAAGACATACTAAGTTATTATTAAAATAAATAGTTTTTTTAAGTAAAAAGTATTCAATTGTTTCAGAAAAATATATTTTTTTACTTTTTAGTTAAGTATCTTTTGAGTTTTTTGAAGCCGATTTTTATTTTTTAAAAATGTATTTATTTTACAACTTTTAGTGACATAATGGATTACGATACTAACTTTTCGAATTTTTCCAATCCCTTGAACGCAAGACAATATACTGTTTCTAGTCGAGAACTTTCATCAGTTGCGCTCCCCTCAACTCATTGAATTCTCGAATAATAGTTTAATATTTATTTAATAATTTTTAAAATTTTCGAGCAAAATTCATATTTATGACAAACTTGAGTTGAAAAGTGACATGTTTATTTATTCTACAATTTATTGTGATATAACATAATTGGATGCAGTTTTTAATTAGGATTAATTCTGTGTGATAACAATTTTAGATAATAAATAATTTTGTCAATTGCGGGTTGGACTGACATACTAAGGGTTCCGTATCATCTTTGAGAATTGACTCAATATAGGTGAATCAAAGTATTTATTTTTCTAATATCTCAGTTTCAGACAAGCAGAGAGTGAGTGTATTTTCTTCCATTTACCTTAAGATTTATCTAAACGGTAATATAAAAAATATATACTTTTATTTCTCATACAGAGCCTTTATATTTTATCTGCTACATGATTCTTTTGAGTTTTTTGATTTTTATTTAAGTTTCTAATTAGTCAACGAAATTAAAATTAGGATTTTCACTTTATTTTACCAATCAATTTTCAGTGAAGCCCTATATAATATTTTGTCTGAATTGTAGGCTTAGTAGTTTGGAATATATATGGGAGAATAGGTCAAATTTGAAAAAACTGAGAAATTATTAAACCTTTTAAACAAAATATTTTTAAAATACAAATAAATATATTTGTATTTTTATGATGGTACTTTTTATTTGATACATTCTGTTACAGGTGCACTTTAAAAAACAAAATTTTAGTTTCCATTTAAGTTTATCAATTACTGTTAGAATTTGTGTTTTACTTTTCTTAATGGATCGAATTTTGTATATTTTTGAAATAACTTTTTAACAAACTATTTTAAAAATATAAATTGTATTCCTCATTATGCACATTATATATTACATTATGCGTTTGAAAAAAAGTTTTCATTTTTCATTTAATTTTGTCATTTGGACCCCAAACTTAAGATCAGGGTTTTCTGCATATTTTCCTTGTAAAGTTGAAGTCCCTATATTTCTATTTTTTTTAAACTGTACGTCGGGTATTGTCTGAGATAGAGTCGTGAATATGTCCATGTTTTATATTTTTGTTAATACCTATCATTTAAACAAATGATTATAAAATTATGAAAAATATATATTAGTATTTTTCATAATGAGTCATGATGCGTTTACAAAATTTAATTAATTATTATCCATTTAGTTCTATAATTTGTCCATTCAAAATTATTATTAGGGATTTCTGCTTATATAGCTTATAAAGGACCTATACCCCTAATTTTCTTCAAAATTGTAGGTCGTATTGTTTCGGAAATTCGGGGTGAATGGGTATTTGTTAAATATTTTTGATAATATCTTTTAAAGAATTTATATGAAAAATATCAAAAAATATATTTATGTTCCTCATAAACAGCCCTTGCATTCGACATATTGCACGATACGTTTCAAAAAATATATATTTTTATTTTCCGTTTAATTGTATAATTTGGCCCCCAAAATGAATATTAGGGATATCTCCTTATTTTTGCTGGCAAGTTCAAGGGGGGCCATGTACGAATAACTTTTTTTTTAAATTTTAAGACTTATATTTTGGGAAATAAAGAGGGGAAAGGGTATTTTTTTACATTTTTGCTAATATCTAAATGTATGTATGTATTCGTCATAAGACCTTTGGATTGATATATTACATGATGTGTTAGAAATAATTTAAATTTTATATATATTCTGTAAGTTGCCCCCTAAATTAATATTAGTTTTCTCATTATTTTTCGGGTGAGGACCTATATCTCTATTTTGTTACAATTTTTACGTGTTATAGTTTCTGAGATATTTTTTTAAAATAATATATTTTAAAAATATGAAAAAATATATTTGTATTTTTCATACTAAGAGTTTCGATTTGGTATATTATATTATGCTTTAGAAACAATTTTAATTTTATATTTTCAATTTAATTCTGGAATTTATCCCCCAAAATCAGTAGTAGGGATTTGTCCATTATTTTTCCAGTAAAATTCAGGTGAGGTCGTATATCTATAGCTTTGAAACTAATTATATGAAGAAAAAAATAAAATTAGGGGTTTCTCCTTATTTTTCCTTCAAAATTCGGGCATCGCTTCATATTTTCAAAATTTTAAGCTTAGTGGTTTAGGAGTTAAATCAAATTTTCTTCATTTACGATATGTAGATACTCCTGATCAGGTGACCAAACGATATACTGATATATGTCAACCTTCTCCGTCTAGTAGAAAATTGCTGTAATGTGAAATACGGAGAAATCCGGAGCGGTATTATAAGGGTATCAGTATATTGTATATACGGAACCCTAAAAAAGCACTTCAGTTTTAAGCAATATTAATATTTGCTGTCAAACCTTGTATACAGATGAAAAAGTGACATGTAATGATTTCAGTATAGATTTCGAACCAAGTAAAGCTTTTTCATATGATTACAACTTATGAAGAAACACTTTATATAGAGACGAATTGAGAACTTCCGTCTTGAAGTTGGTTAACTGACATTTATTTCGATTTAATTTTCAATTTATTACACAAATTTCAGTTAAACGTTGTGGGGTTTCAAGTGGGGCTTCAAATGGTCTATATCACAACTACCGGCTTGAACAGGAAGTGGCTTTTTTCGACAGTAAGTTGTCTTTAGTGAAAATACGGTGGGTTTCGATAAAAAAACATACATTTTTTATTCTTGTCATTTTTTGATTAGGTCCATATTATGGCTAAAAGTTTATTTTGAGACAAGGAAATATCTCAACTGAATTCCATTATTTCGAAAAAAGTTTCACTTAAAATAGTTTCATATGGCCCATACTATGACTTCCGGTTTGAACAGGACGTATTTTTAGGAAAAGTCCGCCATTTTTACGGTGGATTTACAGTTTAAAGAGTACCTAACTACTAGGGGATATTTTTGACAGAAGATGCAAAACAGTAATCTTACTTAGTAGGGGCTACAAAGTAAAGTATCGAATAAGGACCAATTACTAATCGTGCTGAACATCACATCATTACGTTGAAAGCTAACTTTGTTTGCAAAACAATATCGTACTTTAAGCAATGCCTCTCAAACAACTACTTAAATTGTCTTGTGGTTAAACCGTGAAATAGCATTCCATTATTGTTACCTATTACTTTTAAGAAATTAATTTTGCAAATTCCAATAATAACAAGTTGTAATTAAATAAAAAATCTGATTAACAGGAGATTATAATAACGAAAAGTTCTCTTTGTATCTGCACCATTGTTTCAGAAGCAACCAGACGAACTACTTAATAATCATCTTGACAATGCACTTGTTTCTGTAAACCCTCAAGAATTAAAAATGTAGGAAAAAGCCAGTGAACCTAGTATAGAATTTTACGCCGCTACATGCAAAAATTAGCTAAAATTTATTCATAGAAATAAGCAATTCAAAACTAAATTTCTGCTAACAATTAGTCTCCTCCAATAAAGTTATTTCGGTTGTGAAAAATGAAAACCCAAGATAACATACCGACTAATTAAAATTACTTTTATAAAAGCTTTATACATACACACCTTCATTTTCTCCCAAGAGAAATCGTAATTGAAACATATTTACTTCATTTAAGTGAATTTTGGCCCCATGTTATCAGAAATGTCATACTTATTCAAATTTTTCTTTAACTGATAACGTTGGAAGTCAAGCACATTAAATTAAATATTGCTATTAAAACACTCTCTATACGCAACGATTTAGAATTAATTATGTATGTAAAATGTTGATACAACATGTAGTAATTAAAATTTAAGTTATATAAAAGGTTGACTTAAAAAACGCCATAGCCCATGAGGGGATTTATAATGGAAAATGACATATACTTTATAAGGAAATATTTAGCTTAATAATTTATATTTACAAAGAAACGACTGACTTAAACTAAAAACCGTTTAGAAACCGTGTGCAATCAATAAATATCTTCTGACATATATATTTTTTTATCTGATTTAAGGTAGAATTCTATTGATATTTTAGCGTATTCTTTTCTCTCCCTCTTTTTTGAATTTTAATTTTTTTCTATGTTATCCACATATTTCTTAACTTTCTTATTGCGATCCCCTGTACATGTTTCTGAATATTGGTCATCGAATATAAATTATTTGTCTGTTATTTTCTGAACCTCGCTGTGCAACTATAATTCAACTCTACACGATCTTGCAACCGCCCTGTATAAGTATTAATCCTCTCCACCATATTGACTGTTTCTATTTTTCTATTGGTTAATTCACCCTGTATACCTATAATTTTACTTCTCCCATATGTCAAGTATAAGCACCTACTTATCTTCCACACCATATAACAGTTTTAATCACCCTGTATAACTATAATTCCATTCCAGCTTATATTTCAATCATCCTGTTTATTCAACTGCTTCTATCATTGTTTGAACACTCCGTCCTGTAACTCGAATGTGCTTACTGCAGATGTTTATCTAACCATTTTTTTTAAAGTTTTTTGATCCACTCTGTATAACAAAAGTTTTTTTTTTCATTCTTATTTCAACCAATTTGTATACACAACTTCTTATGTGCCACCCAATAAAAATTTTTTTTAACTACCCTATATAACTTTAATTCGATTTCACCTTATATTTCCACCATCCTATATATGGAACTGCTTATGTACCACCAGATATCACATCTATTTGTTAGATTTTTGAACCCACCTATCTAACTGTACTTTTACTTCGCCCTATATTTCACAGGGCACATTGTTTGCTGCTTGAATTTCGATGACGCAAACATAAACACACACACCTACCCTACCACATTATACCGTACAGAAAAGAAAAGATCGCTCACCTAACAATTTTCCATTTCGGTACACTAATGAAATATTTTGTGTTATTACACTCGACTGCAAGCTTTATAAAATGAAAACCGTTACAACCACCCTGTACGATATACTTTCATGGCATATCTTGACATTTAAGCTAGATATTTTTGATGAAAATGTGACATTTACATTGATGTTTACCATTTTTTGTACATGTTTTTGCGATTTGCAAAAACAACGGTATGTTTTACGTTATAGAAATTTATAAGAAATCAACATCTCTCTGTAGAATACAATTTAAAATATACAAATTGGTTGAGCCGTTTTAGAGAAAACAGTGTAGAATCACTGAAATTCACTGAAGTGTAGTCCCACAATTAATACTTTTTCTGATTTTCGGGAAAACCTAAAATTTCACTTTATAGAAAATTATATGGTACCTTTCTATAATATTCTTTAATATAATGCCGTTTAAATCATCAAAATTGTCATCATCCTTTTTAGTCGGTTAAAAATATGAAATAAAGTGCAAACCACAATGTGTTAATATGTATACTGCTTTTTAACAAATTACTTTCAATCTCCAGTTTTTTTAATGTTTCTTAACATAACAGGGAACATAACCCTGTAACTGTCTAACGATAGTGTTTCTCATGAAAATAATTTATTGTTTCAAAAATTCATCCGATAGCTGGTGCAATCGGCCATCATTCAATTCGTGGAAGGGACATTCTTCCGATACTTATGGGAATCCGAAATGTTTTGTCTCTCAACAGGCCAATCGCTGCCTTTACTGGGAATTCCATTGAAGCTTCCAGAACACACGAAACAAGTTTCCCGATGTTTCGTTGACTAGCCAGAATAACTCCGAGAGAAACATATAAATACGGACAGCTGGCAATGGATTCATTCAGTATTCGACGGTCGTATACTTAAGTAGAGATAAATTGTAAATAGTTCTGTGAATATAAATTGTGTTAAAGTAGTGGAATTAAATTAGCGTGAGTTGGACTGTGTTTTTAAATAAATCCAAAAACTGAACACGACTGTGAAAATAAAAGCATTACAGTGGTGTCAGGTGTAGGGTTTCTTCCCTTTGTTTTGCCACTACTTGCTCTTTTATTTTGATCTCGCTCTCCATTATCTGTTTTAACTCTTCTATGCGCGTCTCGTTTTTCACTGTCGTCTGACTATTGTTTGCTTTAGTTCTTCTATCCGGGTTTCATATTTGACCGTCGTCTGCTTCAGCTCTTCAATCCGAGCTTCATTTTCGACTATTTTCTCTTCTAGAATTTCTGAATTTTTCTGTACTATGCTTTTCTAATTTTCTTCTAGGGATTTAGAATTTTCGAGTAACTTAATTTCTGCAACGTATAGGTATTTCTAGATAGCTCGGTAATCCCCTTTTTATTATTAATTCTTTTAGTTCTTCAAATTGCAATTCTTCTTTGACTCACTAAGTTAATGTACGCTCGTTTTAAATATATTTCTCCAAGAGTCTTTGATTTATATTATAGTTTTCTTTCTGCTATAGTAAGAGTAATAGTAATAATAATAATAAATTTATGTTAAGGGCAAGTCTATAGAATACTGGAACTAGTTATTTAAAATACCTAATTTGACTAGTAATATTCTAATTAAAATTACACTAACAAACAAATGTTATTATTTTCAATTATTCTGAATGTTAGTTATTCATTATGCAAGTGTAAGATACTAAACTAAATTTGAAAAAATTTATCGCCAGAGTACATGATGCAAGATAATTATCTCATCTTTACTGACTAAAATAAATTCCCTGAGTCTGTCAGACTTGAGTGCACGAAAGCTCAAAATTACGTTTAAGCACGGTCATTAGGGAGTAATAAAATACCGACAAGGAATGAACTTTGTTTTTAGGCTACACTTTCGTCCACTCGATAAGAAAATTCGATTAGAATTTGTCCAAATGGGGCGTAACGTTTTATTAAGGCTACATGGAACAAACAAAAAATGAAAAAGTTTTGTACATTATATCTAAAATATTTAGTATAACAAGATTAAGGTTCAGAATGCCACGGTAAAAGTTAATATTACTCATTTCACAAGAAAAAGAGGTATATAAATATGTTTAGTTAATAAAAACACATTTTAATTTAAAACATGGGTTGTCCTCACATAACAAGTTAATTTTTGTAAGGAAATTTCCACCTTGTGATTTTGAGGGGATTACAAGATGTCATTTATATATTTCTATTTTATATGTAGAATTTAATGAATTGCTTTTGCGTACCAACCAATACCAATATATGAACGGATTCAATGATTATTGTAGATATTAAGGGACCGTCAGAAATATACTGAATATAGGTGAGTAATTTTAAAAAACTTTAAAAATCTTTAATAGAGAAAAATAATTTTACAGAAGGTCAAACAGTATTTATCAACACTTTGTTAAACTTGATTTTAAATAATTTCGGAATAATAAATCAAATTTGTAAATTAATTTAAAACTTGAACATATATCTTAAATTTATTACGATCTAGTCATATAGGAAATTGAAAAAAGTATATAATAGTATAAATAATGTATTGATACAAATTGCTGTGGGTTTCAATTACACTATGGTGGTCCAAATAATGATATTTATAACTTTATTTAACGATGGAAACAGCTTTTAAACTCAGAGTACAACACAACTTATAAAATCTATTGAACTGAACGCCATACTCAACTCTTAGAGCATTTACATTCTAGAGATAGCCTAGAAAGAGAGGGCACTAGAGAGGATAAGTGGTTATTCTACTCGATTGGGAACTGCATCCAATAAGCTCATTGGCTGCACCTACCAATAGGGTGAAATAGCTTCTTGTTCTCTCTATGGGACCCTCTTTCTATCTCTGCCTCAGAAGATTTCTTTACAAATTATTTGACATTATTGAGTTTTCCAGATTGCTCCATGTCTCTAACCTAGACAGTACCATTTGCTGACAGTGACATCTAGCTTGTATATATACGGTCCTTTTTGCGCCGCAGATATAACTTTCTGTGACACGATAATATATCTGTCTATCTGTTAAAAAATGTACTTACGCTGCTAATGCCTGTCAGTTACAGAAATTAAGCAACTCTCTGGAAGTTCGCTATTATTCTGAATTATTCCCATAGTGGTACATAAACAAAGAAACTCTGAAAAGTAATATCCTATATCATAATTTAATCTCAATGAGATAAACTGTGAGCGCAACAGTGCAAAATAGCGCACAACTTTCTGCATTATATAGCTTAATGAACAGTACTGCAAATAATTTTACCTAACAACGTGTTAGCAAGATTGTTTGAACAAAAACACTGCCATAAATTTATACAGCTTGGAATATGATCGGCATAGGTGCATTGACATTCTTTCGCCTTCCGAATGGGAAATTATTAAGAATCTTATTGAGGTAGTTAAGTCTTTTTATGAAGGTACACTAGATCTGACATATGATAAGGTATGCATATCCCTTGCAATTCCTTTGATATCACTAATAAATAGAAAGTTGCAATCTACAGACGAAAATGAAAGCGCATATGTCAAAGGACATTCTGCTCTAATAACTTCAACGTTACTGGATCCGAAATTTAAAAGCATACTTGCCAGAGCCTAGGCTACAGAGCAGTTCAGATATTTATTCCTACTGGGATTCTCGACCGTTTCTGTCTTTGCGCAAGGTGGCATTGAAATTTTTATCAGCTCCACCGAATAACTAGGGGTTAATCACCAAATATTACATTTCCATGAAAAATTACACTACTTCCAAATTCACATAGATATCAGTTTAAATGTAAATTTTAAAATGTCTCTGAAATTGATTAAATATGAGTTAATTTAAGGATATTCCAGTTAGTAATTAATTACTGTTAAACCAAAATGTAAGACATAATTTTGATCCGGCGGTTCAGTGGTCACACACTGTTCTAATGACAACATAACATTTTAACTGAGAAATTCCAGTCTTCCATATATCCACTTAAACATGTTCAGCTGTTGAAAATGTTTTTTTCTGCTGTTTTATGATAACAATAGTTTAAACTTTCGAGTTATTAATATTGAGTGGCCAACAAATAAAGCTGCCATATTTTTTCTTAACAATATTTACCGAACAGATCTTATATTCGTCTGCCCGCAGGAAATTGGGGTATGCTAGCTGGTGTGTAACAAATCGCTACCCAAAAATTTAAAAGCGAAATAGAGAGTTATTTTATCCGATACACAAGACTTTCAAGGTGTTCGTTTTTTTATTTTCCTAGATTATTTGTTTTCTACACCCTGCTGAGTTTGTCACATAAGTTAACCGAAGAATTTATATCACATTATAGTTGCTTATTCGAAAACAAAGGAAAAACTCTGGGGACAAGTTATATGTCAAGGTCGTAATTCTTATAAGTCAAGGGAGAAAATCTCTACAGTTATTCTCTTGTATTTATTGCTGAGAACAAGCTGACACTAATGCTGACGCGGAGTTGGCAAAAATTCTTCACTGACCGTTAAAAGATCATTAAGCACAGTTAGTTTCGTAACAAAAAAGTTATTGCCCAACCTTTCTGAATAGAAAAAATAGTATATTATATAAATTACACACAAAATACATTTGTGAAAAAAATAATTGAATTATTAATTCAACAATGTACAAAACTTATACTTAAAATCATAGCTTTAATTTATTTCCTTAATCTGTTTAAGCTGTTTAATACTTCTTTAATATAATATGGCCAGACACAGCTCAACTTGAGAAACAGTTTGCTAGTTCAGTTTATCAAAAGTTCTTTGTTATTAACGTTTAATAAAATTATCAAATTTAAGACATTTTCAGCCGTCAACTAATTTATTAGAATTTCTCTCTCTCTCTCTTTTTTTTTCTCTCCGGTTTTCAAATAAACAAATTGAGAAATTTTAGGGAGTAAACTTCACTCCGTTACTTCAAACATCCAAAATGTATTGTGACAATTTCTGAGTTTTTCGTCTTCGATAAATACAATAAAACTAAAAACTAAAAACTAAAAATTATTTTAAAATCGTGTTTTTATTTAAATACACTAACAAGAAAAAATAACCGCAGGAGTCCATAGAAGAAGAGTAGGATATATAAGAAAATTAAGCGGCAAGCCTTTATATCGCATAAGAACATGAATATACTAATTACACATATGATGTCCCTTGCTGATTATACTTCTTTAAAGCAGCCATGTTCAACCCTTTGTGGATTCGAGATTTACTGTTCCTTTATTTTTTGGTGAATTTAAATAAATTGTTGTTTTAAAATATTTTTTTTATTTTTTTTTTTGTTTCTTTGTAGTTAGAAATATTTCTGAATCTGTCCATTTCCAGTAACACTTGAATGTTGAAGGGCATTTGCTGCCACATTTTTTGCACTCCATTAGAAAATTGTGAACACAAATAAATCACGGCAGGAGTAAAAGTATTCCCATGGTTTATACGCACGAAAAAATTTTCTTTGTGTTCAAATAATTAATTTCCTCTAAAGAATAAATCTTAATTTCAGATGATTCACGTCCTCACTCTCAACTGATATGGACTGCATACCGACCTATTTGAACAGTACTCGGGCCGGAGACTTTCCTGAGTCTCGGTTCTTGAAACGATTCGAGCGCACCACCACTCGACTGATGACGTATGTAGTATGAACACTGACATAAATGAAACTTAAAAACGTACCAAACTTTATTTATGTTAATTTGCATACGACTTCCGTCCAGAGATTTTTTTTTCATTCCCAGATGACCCCTGGTAATCCCATAATCAATTATTTTGTTTATTCTGGGCAGCACATGTAACTGACTACTCTTCTAGACTGACGGAAACTGCCTGTAACTTTAATTGGATTTGACTGGACATGTTCATCATAGCTTCTACATCAAAAGCATTCTTTATACCACTATCTCGTTGATTTTCAACATCTCTAATATTATTTGTAAAACTTCGTGTAACCATTTTGGGCTTAACGTTCGCTGGTAGGTCTAACGCTAACTTAAGCAGCTAATGCCTACTTCAAATTCTTGCAGACTCTCTCCAATTTTTTTCACCCACAGACTCAGTTTCATTTGGTATAACTATTACTGATATTATTTTCTCGAAGGTCCTTGTTCTACTACTTGACTATTCTGGGGAAGTTCTAATGCTGGAGCTTTTAAAAAAATTGACTTTGTCTAGGTCAGGCTGCGAAATGTTTGGAAATATACAGAAATTTCGTGACAAGTGGTCTTATTTCCCAGAAAGTGCTTAAACATTGAAAAAATATGCCACAAGTATCCTTCAGAAAACAACGTGTTAAGCTACGCAAAACAGACTTTTGTTTCATTTTTTTAAGGTAGATCTCTATCTGTTTTCGCGATTTTTCATATTCCTTTTGACCTCCCACAGTTAATTTGAACTTATAGTCCCCCAATCTTTCACAGTGAGTTCTTCGAATAAATCAACTGGAAAAAAACTGAACAAGGTAGCACGAGTGCTTCTTTTGATAATATGAGTAATATCAATATTACAATTTCATCCATTTTTGTAAAAAATTTTGTAATGTCAACTTAGAACAATACTGGAATGTCGCAACAAAAGACCAAAATTATATTTGTTGTCTGAAGTATATTTGTGGCATATTTTTTCTTTCTTTAAGAACTTTCTGGGAAATAATACCACAAGTCACGAAATTATTTAAATATATTTCCAAACTACTTTTATGTTTTTTTGGGGAATAACACCACAATTGCAATTTACATCAATAAATATAAAGCCATTGACAACGAAGTCAGAATAGACTTTGAAACGTTTGGTTTTCCTTCAATATACGTCGTTTTATTTCTATTGTGGTGTTATTGCCCCAAAAAACATAAAAATAATCAAGAATATGCCACAA
The DNA here is from genome assembly GCA_034190945.1 of Octodonta nipae. Lineage (NCBI taxonomy): Eukaryota > Metazoa > Arthropoda > Insecta > Coleoptera > Chrysomelidae > Octodonta > Octodonta nipae. Next base: position 78,965,980 of record CM067216.1, read on the forward strand.
ACAACGTTTAAAAGACATATATCCGAATTTTTCGGAGTCTAGTTCAGACTTGGAAACGTTTGGAAATATACGAAAATGTGGTGAACTGTGCTGTTATTTCCCAGAAAGTTCTTAAACATCAAAATTATACTGTTTAAGTACTCAACATAACCTGCAAATAAACAAGAAGATTTTGCAAACATTTTCTAATTAATTTTATTTTTGATTTGTTGGTACATAATAGCCATTTTTGAAAGCTATTTACAGTGTTTTAGATTTTTTGAGTTCCGAAGCATAAAACTCAACGTTGTTTTTGAAACGACAGGAACGATAAATGCGTATACATATATTAGGAAGTACTCAATCAAATTTTGTATGTTTCTATATCAGATATTAGTAAACTAAATGATTATAATCAAATTTGTTGCAAAAATCTAGAAACTGTATTATAAATAACACAGGTCTGCAGAAAAATATGTTTAAATTGTTCTTAGGAAGCGAAGGGTCATTTCCGAAGTAATTTTTGATGTAGAATCTGGATCCATAATCTAAATTGCTCTATCACGTCAGAAAAATGCGATTTTCGGCTATATTTGAGGTTATGTAGACTCGCGATATACTTTTTTCTAAAAAAACAACCGATGACACCTCAAAGTGTAGGTCTTGATCTTTCAAATTTTGAATCCAAAATATCCAACATAAAAGATGATCTAATACCAGAAATTTAGAAGATAAGAAAAAAAGATTTCTTAAGGATAAATAGTGAAAGATACGGGGACAAACGTTGAAAAGCACCCCTGTTTGTGAGAGGGAAGGGGACTCATGTTAAAAAAGCACCCCGGTTTGTGAGAGGCAAGGGGACTCACGTTAAAAAAAGACCCTGGTTTGTGAGAGGCAAGGGGACACGTTAAAAAAGGACCCCGGTTTGTGAGAGGCAAGGAGACTCACTTTAATCAAGTACCCCAAAGGAAACAGTCCACGTCCACGTTGTTGTTTCTGGGTGGCGCTAAAAGTAAGGTTATTACAGTTTATAAGATGCGATGAGATGTTAATTGAGGGATTAGAATTGTTGGATTTCACCTTAGAGTTTAAGATACGTGGATTCGACATACGTGAGTTTAGGGTTTGCTGATTTGGAGCAAGAATAGTTCTTGAACTTTTTTACCGTTTTTCACCCCTTTTCACCCCCTTTAGAGTACTTGGGGGTTAGTTTGAATGCTGTAACTTTGTTTACATGGCTTCCTTACCCTTGAAAGTTCATTTATATAAAACTACGCCAAAAATATATGGAAATTCAAAAAGTAGAATACATTTAGATCGATTTCTGCGATTTTCACTCCCTTTAAGGAACTTAGGTGTGGTTGTGGATGGTGATACTTGGTGCACATTGTATTCTTACTTTAATACACTCACTTACTTTAAACTGCTCCCAAATACGTGGAAAAATAAAATATAAAATACTCTTAGGTCGACTTTAACTTTTTTTTTGTTCCCTTAACAGGGGTGGTTTTGGGTCGTACAACTTGAGGTACATTAAATTTTGTTTTTAAAGATTCTATTGTTGCAAAACAAAACTTGATACAAATGTGAAAACTTACAATTGAACATAAGTGTCGAATTTGGGAGTCAAAGACTGAAGAATCATGTGGATTTTGAGAATAGCCAAATTGATGAAACTCGAAAACTTCAAAATGAAATATCTCAATGCAGAATTAAGCTATTTGAGCAATCTCAACGGCATTTGAAAGAACAAACCTTACACTTTGATGTGTCATCGGTTGTTTTTTTAAACGAATGAATATCGTGAGGCTACATAACCTCAAATATAGCCGAATATCGCATTTTTTGCGCTTTTAGGTTAGAATATGTCAAAATTCTGACGTGATAGAGCAATTTGGATCCTGGATTCGGATTCTACATGAAAAATTACTTCGGAAATGACCCTTCACTTTCTTGGAACAAAATCATGTTGGCCTGTCTAATTTAAAAACTGAAAATAACACGAAATCGCATAAAGGCTAAGAGCCATCACCAATGATATGTAAACCGAACGTATTTTTTGTCTTTTTGCTAGGAGCATTAATGAAAGAACAAATCGATACAAAATACTATTCGATACCATATGTAAAATCGATTAATTTTCGGAAACGTACAGGACTCTCGCCAGCAGATATTCCTTTAAAATTGTTTTATTGTTGGGATGTGCTGCGAAACGGTTTCCAATATTTTTACTTGCAAATAAGTCATCGTATATTACATGTAAAATAGAATTTACATTTCATTCGGGGTTCCTTTTATATCCATCTGGAGAAGAATAGAGAACATATATACACTGACTGTAACACAGAAATATATAAGTCGGTAAGTTATTTTTGTCGCCTTTATTTTAAGGTATACAAGGTGATAAATAAGTAATAGCCCATAAGGCAGGGTGCTGAAACCTTTTACAATTTACTTTAACATCTCTTAACAAAATGCTAGTTCAAAAGTTACAGGGTGTCAACGTTACAATTATTAAACTAATTCTTTACTTTAGAAAAGGACAAGAAGCGAAAACTGGACATTATTTTCGATTCAGCTCGTGGTGAATAACTTATAATGTTAATAGTACAAATTTCAAATTAAAGCCAAACCTCCTCCCTTGGAAAAATATTCTGGCTAATTTTCCGGACTTGTATATCATGATTTTGATATTACGCAATAATGTTGGGGAAAATGAATGAATTGAATAATGCCACAACAAGATTTATTTTTCACACTCATGCTGTTGATAAAATTGCACTAATGGTAGTAAATCCTCCTTCCGCTACAGCTATCTATGAAGTTAGCCAAAGTAAAATATGTAGGGTTTTGATAAAAAACAAATTTAACCCATCCAAATTAAACATGTTGCACCAACTTTCAGATGACGACTCCACACAGGCCCCTGGTTTTCTGTGAAATTATGACAAATACAATTAATCGAAACCTTAGAGCGTCAACTTCCTAGAGAGAACCCGCAGTGCATAAATATCGTTCCAAGGGTAGAAAAAGAGGTCAATAGAGAGGGTAAGATGAGCCAATGAGCTTGTTGGCTGCACCTACCAATCGAGTGAAATAGCCTCTTGCTCTCTATTGCCCTCACGACATTTATACTCCAGAAGGTATATGATCTAAGATTGAAACCAACACTACACAAAAATTATATGTTTTAGTAATAAAAGTACTTTTTCCACTCACTGGAAATCTGAACACACAAAATTTACGGTATTGGAGTGACATAAACCCGCATATTTTCCGTGAAAAACATACTTAATTTTGTATTTTTCTTATTTTTTGGTAATAACATCACAATTGCTGGAGAGTCTGCGTATTTCAAATATTGTCAAGTACCACTGACAGTGACATTTAGTTTGTATATTTGTACATGGTTCTCCCTCGGGCGCATTTACAACTTTCCGTTATCAAATATATAAGTGTGTACATCTATAATTACCACGGCGACGCACAAAAAAAGTTTCACTCGAAGCGAATTCACTACATATTAACCACAAATCTTCGCTCAATTTAAAAAGGAAATAAACCCCATTTCGTTCTCCATATCGTAGTGTAAGTGCCATATAAACAGAAAATGATCTCTTCTGCCGTTGTACCACAAGCGAAGCTGTTTTGGACACTTCCGATAAATAACCGCCTACAGTGCTGGAAATGTCCTACAAATTTATTCTGGAATAACTTCGTGAAAACTGCATAAAAAATTGCTTTCATCACCGTGACTAGAAAAAAAGTAGTTTCGAAAACGAAAATCCTTTCTGAAAATTTGTATTCGCTATCTTCTTACTGTTTAAAAAATTAATAACGAACTGTTGTTTATTTTTAATATACAGTATGGTCACATATATTTAACACATTCATTTTAAGAGTTATTATGAATTAATTGGAAAAAAACTGACCGACAATTTATAGTATGAAAATATTACCCCATTCTAGCACTTCCCTTGAATAATGAGAACCTGGGTCGTGTTCGAAAGGGATTTTCATTCTCTCTTCAGCAGTTTTAAGTTTCTCAAATTTGGTACAATAATAACTAAGAAAATATGTTTTGAATATGTAAAATTTTGGAACTTTATGTATAATGAATTTTTACCAACTATATTGAATGTAACTAAAATATTAAAATAGCATTGGAGATTGGCTAGTTCAGGGGCAGATCGAATGAAGGGCCGGTAGGGCCGATCGCCCTTTCCAAGGGCATAAAAAATAGAAACTTTAATATTAAAACGGGATAATCTTCACTCCAAAAGCATAGAAGAAGATATCTTTTATAGGTTTAAACCTCAGATCGACTATTTTTAATGTAATCAAGAATCTGTGTTTAAAATTATATTTAAACAAGCAACCAGTCACTGCTTCGCACAGGTTCTTTACAGAAAATATTGTTGTAAAGTCCGTGGGTTCAATTTAAAATTATAAAACTAATATTTACTTTCACATTTCTAGAACTTTATTTACATTAAAACAGCTGATTCAAATATGACAATAACATTCCCATATACGCTAGTCGTCGCGGTATCACTGAACTCTCCATCGTGACTGTTTCCTTTATAAGACCAGCATAGAAAATTCTCGCAAAATCAATCATCACTCCTCCGCTGCCGAGTCTTTTCGAGAACCGTTTTCTTTTATCTTAAATCGTCCCGATCAGAAACATCCCCTCCATGGTAGGGAGCGAGTCGATCTAAATGAACCACCTTCAATTTAGCCTTGGGGTTTCGACGGATCCGGTAGACGACGTCATTAAGCCTCTTGACCACCTCATATGGACCATCCCAGGCGAGTGTAAGCTTTGGGGATTTACCCTTGCTCCGTTGGGGGTTGTACAGCCAGACTTTGTCCCTCTCCTGTAACCCGACTGAATTGGCCTTGAGGTCGTATCGCGTCTTCATCCGGTCACTGGTGGCCAACATCTGCGTTCGGGCTAATTCGTGTATTGCCAGCGTGTTATGTCGGAGCTGGTCGGCATAATCGTCGATGTCTTGGGGAGGTTCTTCGGGGGAGCCAAATGCCATATCGCAGGGTAATCGCAGCTCCTTTCCGAATAGGACCCTGGGTGGGGTCAGGCCTGTACTTTATGTACGGCAGAGCGATATGCCAACAGGAATAGGGGAATATGCTCATCCCAATCACGCTGGTTATTGCTGACGACCTTGGATAGGTGTTGTTCCAAGGTCCTGTTGAATCTTTCCACCATTCCGTCTGACTGTGGGTGTAATGGTGTTGTTCTCGTTTTCCTCATCCCCAACATCGTGCAGACCTTCTGGAATACATTCGATTCGAAGTTACGCCCCTGGTCTGAGTGTAATTCCATCGGGACGCCAAACCTGCTGAATAGTTGTTCTACTAGCACCGTCGCTACCGTGGTTGCCTCTTGGTTGGGTATCGCATATGCCTCAGGCCATTTGCTGAAGTAATCCATTGCGACCAGGATGTATTTGTTCCCCCTCTCAGACTCGGGAAACGGATCGGCGACATCGATGGCGATTCTCTCAAATGGGACGCCCACATTGTACTGCTGCATTCTGCCCTTGGTTCGGGTTTTCGGACCCTTACTGGCCGCACAGGTGGTACATTTGCGGCACCAAGCTCTGACGTCTTCGAAGTAATTCACCTAGTAGTAACTGCCTGTTTTTACCCCAATGGTAGTCGTCTACCTAGACGTGGTATTCTGATAAGTTGAGCCTTTCCGGTATCAATTCGATGCTGGATGATGTTGGTGAGGCCGGTGGTTCCATCTTGACTGTTAAAAATTTGATAAATTGCTTGGCTTTCTTCTGGTTCTCTGGTGTCAGGTGTGTCAAATGGTCAGCAAACTGTTGTAGGAACTCTTTACTGGGCCCTGTCTCCTTCACCGACGTCTGGTACTCTTCTTCGCAATTAATGATGGTCTCTACTGGCTCGAAACAAGCTATCTCTTGACCGTTGGCAATTCTGAGGTCGTTATTGGACAAATTCAGGACTCTGATTGGTATATCTCGTCCGGTTTTAACTATAGCCCGTCCAACTAAGTAGTCATGAGCTGAGTGTACGGGCTCCACCATTCCAACGCAGCTCCCAGGATTGCTGTCTAGCTGCCCATGAATAATCTGTTCCGTTCGACCGGGAATTCTAGCTGAAAACTTTGCCACAATTTTGATGGGGGTGACTGATGTGTTGACGGGCCGTGTCAATGCAAATTCCTCATTTAGGAACCGAAGAACATCATATCTCGGGTCGAACATAAATCCATGCTGGCTAATTAGGTCCTTTCCCAGTATAAAATCGTCCTCAATATTCGCTACCAGGGCCCTATGCCGGATCATGTTGTCCCCTATCTGTAGCACGACATCTGCCTCACCCTGTATTGACATGGACTCGCCGGTGACTGTTCTGAGCTGGATGTTATTGGTAACTGGCCGAATTTCTGATGCTCTCAAAACCCTGGACTTGGCAATGGACACAGCGGCGCCGGTGTCGATGGTGATGGTAACTGCTCGCCCATTGATGGTGCCTCTGATGACTAGGCTGCCGCTATCTCGGCAAAATCCCCGGATGGATAACGTTTTGGGGGCTGGTGGAGGGACAGTCAGCATTCGCCCCCTAATGCTGACTGGCTGACACTCCCTGGACATGTGGCTGTTCTGTTGGTTACCCCTGGTCGGTGATCGTTCAGGTAACCTCACTCGACAATCACGTTGGAAGTGTCCTGTCCTTCCGCAGCGATAACATACCCCTCTGGTGCCAGTTCTTTGTGACCGTTCTAATATTTTGTTCAGGCCAGCCAGCAGCGCTTGAAATGGTGACTCTGACTCTTCCTGGTTGAAGGAAACTGCTCGGACCCTCGGCTTGGACATGTTCATGACGGCCTCTACTTCCAAAGCCCGAAGTAGAGCGTCTTTTCTTGGCGCCCCTCAGTCTTAAATTTCTCTGTACTTCCACATCTCTGATGCCGTATATGGAACCCTGTGTGGCCAACTGGTCTGTCGTTTCCTCTGGCAGGTCTGGGTAGGACAAGTGAACTAACCGTCTAATCTCTGCTTCGAATTCTTGGAGGCTTTCACCGGATTTTTGCGTTTTTCCACTCAGTTGGACTTGGTATACCTGGCTCCAGGATTGATTGTCGTATCGTTTGTCTATGATGGCGATGATCTTGTCGAAATTACCTTGTTCATCGACTGGAATACTTTGGAGGAGTTCTAGGCCCGGACCTCTTAACGAAATTACCAGAAACGTGGATTTTTCTTGGTTATCCCATCCACGGCTTCAAATTGTCGTTTATACATGGGCCAAGATGAGCTGCCATCAAATGTGGGTGGTTTGCTAACGGAACCTTTGGTACTCACGGTGTTCTGGTATTTTCCTCGCTGTGAGTCCTGTTGCATTTTTTTAATTTCTGTTTCTACTTTACTTTGAATAGCCCTGATTTCAAATTTCACCTGGTCTGTATGGAATCGATGTCATCTACTTTGGTTTCAAGGGCCTCCACAATATTTTTTAGGATCTTTATGTCGTCGTTTATTTCTTTTATGTCGGATTCAACTATTTGCATTCTTTCATTCACTGTTTCATTAACTTGCGATACAATTTGCATTAATTGTTCAAATTGTAGTTGTCTTTTTTCTACAGTTACTTTAAAATCATTTTGTCTCTGTTCATCTAATAATTTAAATTCATTTTGTCGTTTTAATTCAATATGATCTTGTTTTGGTTCAAATATTTTCTCATTTTCTCGTTTTTCTTCAAATTTCGAGAATAATCCTTCAATTAAATTATGTTGTTTTTCTTCCATCGTAGTGACAAGATTTTCTAATTCTATTTTACGTTTTTCATCAAAAGACTTTACTAACCTTTGTTGAATTTCTTCTTAATGTTGTTTCTCCTTCTTGTCACGTTTTTATAGAATCTGGGCTATTTTTTCGTCTAGACCCTCCGTAACCTGCTTGACTATTTTTTGGTAGTTTCGGCCATGCTACGGGATTCCATAAATCAAATTATGATTTTAACTGCACTTAATCCTTTACTTTTGTTCACCAAATTTGTTGTAAAGTCCGTGGGTTCAATTTAAAATTATAAAACTAATATTTACTTTCACTTTTCTAGAACTTTATTTACATTAAAACAGCTGATTCAAATATCAAAATAACATTCCCATATACGCTAGTCGTCGCGGTATCACTGAACTCTCCATCGTGGCTGTTTCCTTTATAAGACCAGCATAGAAAATTCTCCCAAAATCAATCATCACTCCTTCCGCTGCCGAGTATTTTTTTTATCTTAAAGCGTTTGTTGTCGTACTGAAATGAAACAGGGTCGGCTTTGGGTAAATTTCGTAACAATATAAAATAGCCTATGTTACTCAGAGGAGATGCAGCTGTCGGTAAAATTGGTTAAGTAGTTTTTGAGTGAAATCATAACAAACAATAAATCAATCATCTTTCCTCGATATACGTAATATTAATGTTACGAGAATTCATCCGACATCTGGTGCAATCGGCCATCAACCAATTCGTGGAAGGGACGTTATTCCGACACTTCTGGGAATGCGAAATGTTTCTTCTCTCAACAAGCCGGCCGCTGCCGTTACTGGGAATTTCCTTAAAGCTTCCAGAACATGATAGAGTTTCCCGATGGTTCGTGGACGTACCAGACAATTCCAAGATAAATATATAAATAAGAAACAGCTGGCGATAGGAGGCATTCTGTTTTCGTCTTTCGTATTGTACAGTTAAGATAAAATGTAAATAGTAGTTTCTGTGAATATAAATTTGTGTTAAAGTAGTGGAAATAAATTAGAGTGAGTTGGACTGTGTTTTTAAATAAATCCAAGAACTGAACAGAACCCGAGTGTGAAAATAAAAACATTACAGTGGTGTCAGGTGAGAAGTGAATTTGTGGAACTTTTAAAAGTGGAAAATCAATAAACTAACAATGTTTAAAAACGTGAGTTTGGACCAATTGAAACTGACGGACTTAAATAAAGAACTTGAGGAAAGGGATTTAGAAATTAATGGAAAGAAAAGTGAATTAGTACAACGGCTACGAGATGCTCTAATAAATGAAGGTAACGATCCCGATACTTATTTGTTTGAGATTTCTCGTACTGGGGACATGAGCATGCTATTAAAATAAATGGAAGAAAATTCTAAAAACTTGAAAGAGGCCTTAGAAGATAAAATGCTAGAAAATTCTAAAAACTTGAAAGCAGCATTGCAAGAAAATACTAAATCTCTAGAAGACAAATTAGCAGAAAATTCTAAAACCCTGGAAGACAAATTACTAGAAAATTCTAAATCCTTAGAAGAAAATTTGAAAAGCATGGTACAGAAAAAGTCAGAAATGCTGGAAGAGAAAATATTCGAGAATAAGGCTCGGATGGAAGAGCTAAAACAAACAATGGTAGAAGAGTCAGTCAGAAATGAAACGCGAATAAAACAGCTAAAGCAGACAATGGTCGAAGAGTTGATACAGATGACAGACAAAAATGAAACGCGGATAGAGGAGCTAAAGCATATAATGGAGGGTGAGATCAGCAAAATAAAAGAACAGGTAGTCACAATGCAAAGAGGAGAAACACAATTAAAAACCGAAAGCAGAAACAGTACAGAGATACCGGATTCAAAAATTGGCCTCGAGGGGACAAGACACAAAATGAAACCTCCCCAATTTGATGGAAAATCATCATGGACTAACTATCGTCGCCAATTCGAGGCTGCAGCTAAGCTGAACGGATGGCCAGCAGAGGAGAAGGCAATCACATTAACCCTAGCCTTAAGAGGGGAGGCTACAGATATCTTACAAACATTGAATACCTCAGAGCAAGAAGACTACGAGCAACTGGTCAAACACTTAGAACTGAGGTATGGTCAGACACATTTGGAGCACGTGTGCCACTTTCAAATAAAAAATCGCCATCAGAAATCTAATGAATCGCTACAAGAGTTTGAAGCTGATATTGCCCGTCTGGTCCGCCTTGCCTATCCAGCCACATCAGAAAATGTAATAAAAAGGTTAGCAGTGCAAGCATTTTTAGATGGTCTTCGGGACCACGAAGCCAGACAAGCATTGACCCTAGCTCGACCGACTCAACTAGTGGATGCACTGGCTCGAGCTCTAGAATTCGAGGCTGCGAAAAATACCTGCAGAGGGCAAGCCAGAATCGTTGACGGAGAATCCGAAGATGGCGGAAATGATGAAGCCTCTGTAAGAAAGATAATAGAGAAAGTCCTTACCGAGAAAAGACAACTAAGATGTTGGAAATGTGGTAAGGTAGGACACATAAGGAGTCGTTGCAAGGAGAGCAACGGAGGCCCGACTTCCTCGTCGGAAAACTAAAGAGGGTCGATGTGAAGGGGCCATCGTCGACCTGTAGCCAACAAGCCCCGACTATCTACGCATATCTTGCTTCGCTAAGCAACCAAGTTAACAGTGTCTTTGTAGATGGCTTTATCAATCAGAAGCAATGTGCAGTGCTGCTGGATACAGGTGCGACAAAAACAGTTATAAGGCCCAACATCGTTTTAGGGACGATGATAAAACCAACAAAATGGCAACTGTGAACAGCGACAGGAGTATCAGCGAAAGTCCATGGTGAAATAGACGTTGAAATGACCTTGGGAAACACAACCTTCCTACATTGGGCATTAGTGGCAGACATCGAAGACGAAGTAATCATTGGAATGGATGTCATGAGCTCCAAGGGATTCCAGCTAAACTTCAAAGATGGAATTCTGTTAGTGAATAACGAAGAAGTGGTGCTTCATGGAAAAGATGACATAATGCTTCGAGCAGAGGATGTCAATGTTCCGGAAAGAGCTAAAATTATTATAGATGCTTGCTTAGATGGGAAAGCTCAAGCTGGAACAGTAATGATGTTTGATCCCGAACTTAACGACGGAAATGTAGGCAGAGGAGTCGCACTGGGGAAGACTCTATTTCGTGCCAGGGAGATTGTTCCAATAAGAATAATGAATCTGAATCATTACTCAGTTGTGCTAAAGAAAGGAACAATTTTGGGCCATTGTTCAACAGTTTCCTCTGCAGTCAGAAGCACACAGCATGAAAAAATACCACCAGGTAAACTATCTGAGGAACTGGAAAGTAAAACTGAGGGACATCGTTAGAAACTACCAGGATATCTTCGATGTAGGGAATGGCAAAAGAGGACAAACTGATCTGGTGAAACATAAAATTAATACTGGGGACGCTCAACCTATTCGACAGTCGGCGAGAAGATTCCCCCTAGCTAAAAGACAAGAAGCCGACAGGATAGTCCGGGAGATGGAGGAAGAAGGTGTTATTGAACCATCCAATAGCCCTTGGGCTTCTCCAGTTGTCTTGGTGAAAAAGAAAGATGGTTCCACTCGATTTTGCGTGGACTATCGGCAATTAAACCACGCTACAAAGAAAGACAACTATCCCCTTCCAAGAATAGACGATACCCTAGATACGTTGGCTGGATCGAAGATGTTTTCCACCCTGGACTTGAAGAGCGGTTATTGGCAGGTGGAACTGGCTAAAGAAGACCGAGAAAAGACTGCTTTTACCATGGGCTCAGGACTTTATCAATTCACGGTGATGCCGTTTGGACTGTGTAATGCTCCAGCAACGTTTGAAAGATTGATGGAAACAGTGTTAAAATGGCTTTCATGGAAAACGTGCCTGGTGTATCTTGACGACATTATCGTGGTTGGAAAATCGTATGAAGACCACGTGAGGAACCTGGAGGAGGTATTTCGGCGACTTCGAAGTTCCGGACTAAAGTTAAGCCCGAAGAAGTGTCAGCTGTTCCAAGAAGAGGTGCAATATCTTGGACATGTAGTTTCCGCACAAGGAGTAGCTGTGGTTAAACAGAAAATCAAAGCCGTCCAGGAATGGCCGATACCTAAAGATATCCATCAGTTAAGAAGTTTCCTGGGGTTATGCACGTACTATCGTCGGTACGTAGCCGGATTTGCCAACATCGCCAAGCCACTCAGTAGACTAACAGAGGGGAAGGTGCAGTACCAGTGGAACGAGGAATGTCAGCGATCATTCGAGACACTGAAAAGAGCATTGACCAGTGCCCCCATTTTAGGTTATCCTTTGCCAGATGGGAACTTCGTTTTGGATACCGACGCAAGCAATGTCGGAATTGATGCGGTGTTTTCGCAGATCCAAGACGGTCAGGAGAAAGTCATCGGCTATTTCAGCAAGACCTTGAGCAAGCCTGAACGTAATTACTGCGTTACTCGCAAGGAACTCTTGGCTGTGGTAAAGGGGGTAAAACATTTCTACAAGTACCTTTATGGTAAAAGATTTCTCCTGAGGACTGATCATGCAGCACTGAAGTGGCTCTTGCAGTTTAAAAACCCTGAAGGACAAGTGGCCAGGTGGATTGAGCGGTTGCAAGAATTCGACTTCGAGACTAAACATCGAGCTGGAACACGCCATAAGAATGCTGATGCCCTATCGAGGAGACCATGCCCTGATGATTGCAAACATTGTCAGTGAGCAGAAGAAAAAGGGGCTGTTCTCTGCAGAACTACCGCCATCGATGACCATTGGCAATCTGCGGAGATCCAAAAAGACCAGAAATTAGATCCAGAACTTAAAGAAGTTATCCGGTGGAACGAAGAAGACCGCAAACCTACGTGGCAAGAGATTTCTCGAGACTCACCAACCATAAAGTCATACTGGGCTCAGTGGAACTCCCTCATCCTAGAGAATGGACTTCTGAAGCGCGTCCTGGAGACTCCAGAGGGGGTAAACGACAGAAAACAGATTGTAGTTCCCAGAAATAGGAGACAAGAGGTTTTGCGAGAGCTACATGATGGTAAAACTGGAGGACACCTGGGAGTGACGAAAACCCTGGGGAAGTTAAGAGAACGGTTCTATTAGGTGAACTGTCAAGCAGATGTTAAGGATTGGTGCCGGAAATGTACAGTTTGTGCAGCAAGTAATGGGCCTCAGAAGCGACCAAAAGGTCCGATAAAGCAATATAACGTGGGCAGTCCATTCGAAAGAATAGCCATTGATGTTGCCGGTCCATTTCCTGAATCCGGCTGTGGAAATAAATAAATTGTGGTGGTTATGGACTATTTTAGTAAATGGGCCGAAGCGTATGCCTTGCCGAATCAAGAAGCCTTGTCCGTTGCTGATGTCCTTGTCAAGGAATGGATCAGTCGTTTTGGTGTTCCCTTGGAGTTGCACTCAGACCAAGATAGAAATTTCGAGCCTACTCTTTTCCAAGACGTCTGCAAGCTCTTGAAGATCAATAAAACATGGACGACAGCATTACACCCACAATCCGATGGAATGGTAGAACGGATGAATAGAACCATTAACCGCCATTTGTCAAAGGTAGTCTCTGACCACCAAAGAGACTGGGACCAGTATCTGCACTTGTTTCTAATGGCATATCGTTCGTCTGTGCACAAGTCCACGGGTCAGACCCCGGCCAGTATTATTATGGGACGAGAATTAAGACTACCATGCGATTTGAAGTTTGGATGTCCCCCAAGAGAAGAGACCGCAGGTGAAGACTATGTCAGCCAGCTACGTCAAAAGATGAACGACATCCATGAACGAGTCCGGTTAAACATCGAGAATGCCAGTACCCGAATGAAGGAAGCCTATGACATCAAAGCCGAGGACGGAGAATCTAAGTTGAGGATCTTGTTTGGTTGTATAACCCGCAACGTCGTCGTGGATATTCGCCCAAGCTACAGAGATCTTGGGAGGGGCCGTACCAAATTGCGAAGAAAATCAACGATGTTGTCTACAGAATAAAGAAGCTACCTCGGGGAAAACCAAAGGTCGTACATTTCAACAGGTTAGCCCCTTATGCCGGAAGTCATAACAGCGAAGATGACCAAGTTCAAGTCCGCAGCATCCAACCACCCGATGACGAGATGACCTTCGAACAGTTTATGGCACTGTACTCTAATGGGCAGAAAGTGCAGCACCACGTGACCATAGAGGAACCCCGAGACCTGTTTGAGGTGCCCATAGAATATGCCCTGGCTCATTGTGTGGCTCGAGGTCTCCGGATGTCCAGAGGAATAGCCAAGGTGTTTGCCAAGAAGTACGGCCAGTTCCAGAAGCTACGGGAACAAGATCCAGTGGTAGGGAAGGTCCTTCATCTCGAAGATAAACAACCAGTGGGTACCAGAGACATCTTTTATTTGGTAACGAAAACATTTTCGCAAGACAAGCCAACATATAGCGATCTTTGGAAGACTCTGGTAGAATTGAGGAATGTGATGATGGAGAAGAATCTGACGAAATTGGCGGGCCCAAAGATAGCCTGCGGATTGGATGGACTGAATTGGAGGGTGGTGAGAAGTATGATGGAAACAATCTTTCGATTCAGTGGCATCAACATCCTGGTATGCTGTCTCAAAATTCGCTGCCCAGGTTCGAAGACCGTTGACTGTTACTTCCACCAAACTTCCCGTTGTCGAAATGGAGAGTCCGGCAAATATCGTCACACCAGGAAGGATTCTAGGACATTCTGGGACGAAATGGTCTTAAGGAGGGGGCAATGTTACGAGAATTCATCCGACAGCTGGTGCAATCGGCCATTAATCAATTCGTGGAAGGGACGTTATTCCGACACTTCTGGGAATGCGAAATGTTTCGTCTCTCAACAAGCCGGCCGCTGCCGTTACTGGGAATTTCCTTAAAGCTTCCAGAACATGATAGAGTTTCCCGATGGTTCGTGGACGTACCCGACAATTCCAAGATAAATATATAAATTCTGTTTTCGTCTTTCGTATTGTACAGATAAGATAAAATGTAAATAGTAGTTAGTTTCTGTGAATATAAATTTGTGTTAAAGTAGTGGAAATAAATTAGAGTGAGTTGGACTGTGTTTTTAAATAAATCCAAGAACTGAACAGAACCCGAGTGTGAAAATAAAAACATTACATTAATTTAGATTATTTTTTGAGTGGCAATTATTTATGAGGCAAAGAAAACTGACCTGATCACGTGTAGAACGAACAAAATTTGTTTCGAAGTAACATGTGTTAGGGCAACATACAATTGCCTGTGCGAAAAAGCACTGTGTGCTTAAGTTTACTCCCGCCAAGCACATAGCTAGCGGGGGTTCAAACACCCCCCGAAATTTTGGAATATTTGGTTTCAAAATTAATTTTCAAGATTAAATTTTAACCCGTTAATAATCTTTTTCATAAAAATAAATATTATGTTTATAAAATTTTATATATCCTAGAAATACGTGAATACAGTCAGCTTATAATCAAGCAAAAAAAAATATTCAAGATTGGAGGCACCTTCTTTTGATATTAATTTGAAACCAATTTAGTGTCTTAGTGGATATGTTACTAATATCGGGATAACTTCTACTGCATTTTGTACCAAAACACAAATATTGTTATAAATTACATAGACATTTCCTTCTTGAAATTCACCATTTCCCATTTGAAGCAAGATGCCAATCATCTTCGCTAAACGATAAAATCCTCATATTGGTTTTAAGTCCACATTTCGTTATATGTGAGAAAGATGCGATCTGTTGAGCGATGCATTGAGCTCATGTTCCCCTAGTTATAACTGGTAAAATTTGACGGAAATCTCTAGAGAATAAAACAGTTCAACTACCCATTGGGCTGTTACTATTGCGCAGATATCGCATTGTCCTGCCTAGTGCCTCAACTGAATGAAGCTTTATGAGACATAGAAACCTCATCCCAAATAATCAAACTGCAATCCCTCATTAATTTTCCGGCACTACTCTGTTTAGAAATATTGCAAATACTAGTGACGTCATTACTACATATTTTGAATGTCAGTTTGAATGTGGAATGGGCGGTTCACCCACTTTCCAAAAGTGTGGCTGCTATACCAGACGATGCCACAGCTAGGGCAATTTTTCTGTCGTATCGTACTTTTACTAATAATAAATTTATTAAAAATGTTTTAACTGTGCCTCTAGGGGCATCTAAAAAAACATTTTACCTTTATTAGTATTATAATTTAAGGACAATATTAGGTCATAAAAATTTTTTTGTTCAGCCTTCACGCGACATGCATCTTGAATGACTTAGTTTCTCGTAAATACTCCGTACTGATTGTTGCAATTAAATTGAAATTTAGACAAGGTGAATCAACTTTTGTAGATATTCCTGAAAGAGATACTACTTGTTTATTTAATTCAAATAAAGCTTCATAAAATAGTTTAGTCAAAATTATTTAATGACAATACTTGACGTATGTGATGCATACACACTGAAATCTTCAGCCATGCTTTAACTGTCATTTTGCCAAAGAAGATGTGGGTCGGTAACTTGACTGAAAGATATAATGATAGTAAATAAATATCTAATTGATTTAGCTGAACAGCATAAGGCAGCTTTAGAAAGCATACTTTCCAAGTGAGTCTTCTAACAGACCCATTGCTTTACCTTGAAATGTTTCATAAGTTATACCTTAAAAAGTACGTAAACTACTGAAATTACCATACCTATCTTTATTTTCAGAGGCTAAATTTTACAAAATTTTCTTACTCCTACCCTCTAATATAAAGACTTCTTAAAGAAGTAGGGCAGGCCTTTTACTGTATGGAGTAACATCTACGGCTCGGACGCGAGGTCGAATCACGGCGACACGAAATTAATTTCGTTGTGTATTACATATTTTGATTTTGCCATTTCTCCTAACGTATTCATTTAATTTGCATGGTATAAAGGGAAAAATATTCTTCATGAAATGCTGAAGCCAACTAACATATTTAAAATGATAAAGATTAATACCGTATTTGTCTAAATCTTTTTTAAGTATTAAAATGAGTATAGCATATTACCCTTAAGAGATGGATATAAGCCGTTGCGGACTTTTTTGTAGACATCTATATAATAAGACAATTCCACCATTTATTGTTTTGTTATATCATCTCAAAAGGTTTAGGCAGCGTTTTCGTTGAAGGCTCCCAGACGGCTTATTTTTTTCCGACATCTCCAACAAATATCGTTATATTTTAGCCAATTTATATAAAAACATAACAAATTATATACTAAAATCTTCCTCGAGAATAGTTAATACCTATTCGAACAAAGTAACCACTAACAACCTTGTTATATGTAGTCAATTACATTAGTTTTACTTACATTCACATATAATAACACTACATCCAATTGCATTTTTTTCTTTTAGACTCTTCGTTAAAGCGATTTGAGTTTACATCAATATTGCAATATGTCGATAAACCGCAACTCTTTCATTAAAAAAAACGAAGGAGATTCAAATAAAATTCAAGAAAGTATTTCCATCAAATGTTCCCTATAACGCCTATCCGTTTTCAATTCCTGAAGTTTATGTGCTATTCGGGGTATTATTTTGAATACATGATTTTATTTGTATGTCGCCAACACACGAGTTGAGCATAATAAACGGTTCCTGTTATTAGATCGATGTGCTTTGTCAAATAAATACGTAAATATGAATTCATGACTTGGGTCACCACTTGAATTTCACCTGGTTTTACCATCACATCTCTAACTTGAATGAAATGTTTTATCCCAGTCGGTTGGGAAGTACGGTACAAGAATTTTTATGATACCATTTCCCTGGAGACTGAATGGAGGGATTGCCTTTTTGTAGGCCTTTGAAGATTTCAGTCGGCGTCTGACTGACCACTGGAAACTTTAGAAAAAGGCATGCTGGATTTGTTGAGTTAATAAGCTGTATTCATTGAAAATTATAATTAGTTTATACCTATTTTGTTATATCCAAGACTAGGATTTTTTACAAAGGTTGCATGTAAAAATATAATAAACTAATGAGTTTTAAATTTAAAAAAAATCTATTGTATAATATGATCATATTGCTTTCGTAAAATATTTTTTGAGAAACAATGGAACGTTGGTAATGCACTGCCCGTAGATTTGCAGAATCAATCTGTTGAAATTAAAACTGTTTGATAAATAAAAAAAAACAAAACCATATTAACTTTTTAATGTACAAACCTTCAAAAAGTGAGGAGATGCACGGGTCGCTGTGTTCCACGGTATTAAATATTTAGTCAGCAAATGCAAATAACTTACTACTGTAGATATCTTTCTGATATGTCTTTAATACAGTTTTGAATAAATTTACAAAATATAATTATCGTATTTATATATTTAGCAAAAATTGTTTGAATTTTGTTTTTAACATAGAAACTCACTAGATGTATCACTTCAACATTATCATTGGTCGACTTTGCATGTGTTATCTCTTCAAAATTACAGTTATTTAAAAAATATTGAGGAGTTCGCCATCTGCATTCTATTTCTAATCGTATTAATCTTGTGGGTTCCTCAAACACCCCCTTGAAGACCGGTAAAAAATTAGAGACCTCATAAATTAATGTAGCATATAGAGCACATATATAATTTAGTAACTTTATATTTGTTAACATCTCTTCAACAAATAATATCAATTAGTTGAGAAAGCTACACGTTGTTAGAACAGATGGGGAAGTCACTATGTTACATCATTATCTAATATCAACCCTCTCTCAGAATTGCTCATAGGCTTGCCATATTAAATCTAGGAAAATCTAGTAAGGATCTAACAAATTATTGCCCAATCTCACGTCTCAATGCCTGTTATAAACTTCCCGAATGACTAATATGTAACAGATTATAAGTTACCATCGACAGAGTTATCTCTCCAAGTCAAGCCACATTTAGAAGTGGGAGAAGTTGTTGCCAGAAGGTTCTGACTCTTACATCTCATGTCGAAGCGAATTCCAAAAAAGAATGAAAACCTCAGAGGAGTTCATAGACCTAAGTGCAGAGTATGATTCCATGTGCCTTGACGTCCTGATATCAAATAAACAACACGTCTTATACTTCTAAAAATGATTTATCTCGATGTTCAGTCTTAGCCCCGCTCCGTTTCAACTTAAATATAAGTAACATGCCCACTAATGACTCAGAAATTTGGCTGTGCTAATGACCTTGCAAAAGCCGCCCAAAGTAAAGTATTTAAAAATGGAGAAGAAACTCTCACCACCGATCTGGAAGACCTTAATCAGTATTACAATGTTACTCCAAATTTCGGCAATACTAAAGTAAGTGCATTACGTATAAATAATCGCTTCGCTAACTTTTGCCGGAAATAAAACATTTAAAAAATATATATAACCGACTTCTACCTATAACTAAAAAGCTAAAAATAATTATAACAAAATACAACTCTAGCAAATAAATAACACATTCAATGTTGTTAGGTACCTACCCAGGAAGTAAAAAATGTAATCATTAAAAGCTGCTCATTCTGTACAAATTATTACCTACCAATCTAGTATATTTTGAAGCCGGTGCCAAGCAAATCTAAAATCCTTCATTGCGTACTTATCCACTAATTCATCAAACTTGATTGTTGCTTGGCACCGACTTCAAAAATATACAAGATTGGTAGGTAATTAATTTGTACAGAAAGAGCACCTTTTAATGTTTACATTTTTTACTTGCTGGGTTGGTACCTAACAACATTGAATGTGTTATTTATTTGCTAGAGTTGTATTTTGTTATAAATATTTTTAGCTTTTTAGTTATAGGTAGAAGTCGGTTATATATATATTTTTAATGTTTTATTTTCAACTTTTTAGTTTTTTTGAACTCAGGTATTTTCATTCTTAATTTTTTATTTTGTATGTATAACCTTAATAGACAGAATCAGGTAACATCAAAAGCCTCAACATTACACAATGATACTTTCGCATTTAAATTGACAGGTAAATCTTTACGAACAAAATTTACTAGTACGCGTTGACTTAATAAGCCCAAAATATATTTATGCCTTAGTGAACTACGCCATGTAACCTTTTTGCAACTTTTTTTCACAACCCTGTATAACTATAGATAATTCCACTCCAACCTATCTACCAACCATCCTGTACATATGACTGCCCACGGACAAGCATAAATTTGTTAGCTGCCCTCTATAGGACGGAATAGAATCCATCCCATATTTACGGAGTCAAATCCGCCCTATATTTCAACCATAGTATATAACTCCTTGTGGGCTAGCCCATAAATTAGTTCATTTTTTACATTTTATATTATCGTCCTGTGTAACATTAATTCCTCTCCACAATTTATGCAACTTCTTATGGGCTATAAAAGAAATAATTTTTTAATCACATTGTATAAATATAATTCAACTGCAGCATATACTTCGACCATCCTGTATATGATTTGCTTATGTCCACATCATATAACAGTTTTTTAATCACCCTATATAATTTTAATTTCACATTTTTTCCAACATTTTTATACCACCAAACGTCCAGTCCACTCTATATTCCAACCATCCTGTATATACGGCTGCCTACGGACCACTCTCATTATGGTTCGTCCTATATTTCAATCTTCATATAAATGCAACTCCTTCTATCACTTTACTTTGTGATTTTGTTTGCTATAACTAAACACCCTGTCTATAAACGTACCAAATAGCAGTTTAAAGTTTGATATGTTTTGTCAGTGAATTTTCTGTTAGGCCGAGAAAATGTGACAACCAAAAGCACCGTGTTCGCAAAATGGAGAAATTTTCATTTAAATAGGTATTTGCCTGGTATACAAACAAAACCAGCTTGGTTCTCATTGATTTAAGGAGCCGAAAATACTATGCTTTACTACCTATATACTTGAGATGTACATAGAAAATTTTCAAATTCGCAATTAAAACTTCCAGTGCCTAAAATTACCGCACCATTACGTTGGAATTAAAATATTTATGAGGAAATGTCCGTTATGTCATTTCGATGAAATTGATAAGAATTTTGGAATTTTCGGCGATTTTCTGCAAAACTGCAAGTTGTACGTCGCAGAAAAATATGTGAGATCACCTAAGGATCTTCCTTAATAAATTAAACGTTAAAAAACTATACACATCCATAAGGAGTTATCGAAAAATCGACTAAAATATTAGGGATTTTGGTCGATTTCCATGCACGCATGTGTTCATTTACAAATTTTATCACTTTACCAATAGAATTCTTTTCCAAAATTTGAAGTTTCGCCAATCCGGATATATACTCTATTAAACAAGACCATATTCATTCAAAACGGTGCACCACAGGAGAAGAAATCATGTAACATACATACAAAAAAAAAGCGAAAAAATACGCGACAGATTGATAACGTCCTCCTTTTGGAAGTCGGTTAAATATTAACATCGTCTACCGAAATATCTGGGCAAAAGTCTAGCCAGAACCCTAATATACAAAAAACACCTCGAAAACCCCGCTCATAAAATGAGGAGGACAAATTGCCTTATTTGGAAACTTGCCGGAACAAGCTGGGAAGCTAAGGCAACAACTCTAAAAGAGCAACATATTCACTTATGTATTCTGGTTCTGAATAAGTTGCACCGATTTGTACTGACAGCTGTCAAAAAACAAGACAGACTTCTTGCTAAGTAAAACAATGCGAATAGGGTAAGGAACTCTACATCGCTGCCTCGGCTTCACGTGACTGCTAATATTACACCTCTAGACTTCAAACGACACCCATACAGTTCGCCAGTAGAAAAAACAAACCCGCTGATATCAAGTGAAACTCCTATCCATAAAACTCTGAACCACCTCACACACACAAGACTGACATCGCGAAAATCTGTTTGGGAAAATAGGGACGTTCCGTCTGCCCGATACTTTAATGTGCATGAAGTGTGGAAAGCCAAATTGGTATCTTCTAATGTATGACACCAATCAGCCCAGCTTAACCCAACTATTTCTCTTGCTGACAAGAATTATGGAATCGAATCAACAGGTTTAGAACAAGTCGTGCCAGGTGTAATTATTTATTGCTTAACTGGGGTATTTCAGACAATCCCGAGTGTTACTGCACCTCAGCAGACAGTTAGACACATAATACTAAAATGCTCAAACAAAAAATTCCACCCAACCTGGGACGATCTCGTAGCAGTGACACCTGCAGCAGTTCACTGGTTGTTCTTACTGGACATCGACTTATGATTCGAAGATATAGAACTCTGCACACATACTACCAGATAAACAACTTTTTTTAAATCGTTTCTATTTCTTGTATCTCTAGTTATCATCGTTTAACTTTGATAATTGTTTTATTTACATATATGTAGTCATAATCTATTATTATTTTGATTCCATTTATTTATATGCATCATTTTTAAATTCATACATTTAGATATTTATACCTCCACACGTTCATAAATTTTTATTTTAGTTATATTTGTCTCTATTGTTGTGCCAAAAGCTAAAATAAATAAATGTCAACCCAAATAATGTTCGGTTACATTAATACTCTTATCATACGTTGAAAAATAATAGATTTTTGATGAACAGTGATCCACAGTTACTAATTTTGCACCAGTGACACCTAATCAAAAGATAATCTATTATTTTGATTACATTGTCAGTTCATCAGAGCTCTAATATGTTTCGTGAAATCCACATTAGCCTAACAACAATAAACCTTATGCTACAACTTTAAATTCGTCTTGTTAATTAAACACTATATGATAATAACTAAAAACTTAATCAAATATACCTAATTATTACTCGTATATTATCATAGTCTACAAATGCAATTAGGGCAACATTAAATTTTTCTTCATGCACTGGCAAATCATTGTAACTAGACAGTTTTGCTCTAAAATTTTGAATTTTTCGTCAATTAGTCAGGTCTTGTTTTTTTTTCTACAATTATTTTGCCACCAAAAAGGCCATTTGTTGTGTAACTGACCTGAGCTATTGAAAACAAGAACAAGAAGTTATTCCTATAATCACTATAACTAGTTACCTGATAATATTAATTAACTGGTATTACATAATTAAAAGTGTAAACGTGTTCGGCAGCACAAATTAATAGCCAGCTTTTATCTTTGAGGTCAACTGTTATTTAAATAGAGTTATGTCTCTAAATATTGTCATGCCTGTTTTATTTTTCAAGACTAAATTATTGATAAAAATTTTAAGAAAAATCCCTATCATTTAACTACTTTAGAACTTTATCACATCTTAAGTCGTTCACCCTAGAGATTTCGGATTCAACCTTACGATATTGTATTAATATTCAAAGTTTCTCCAAGGTTAATATTATATATTGCTAAGTTTGTTTGACGCTACCCTAAATACATTTAATACATCAGTAATCAAATAAGACATAAATTATTTCAGCTTTAAGCACATAGTTAAGAAAATGTGTTTTCATCATAAGTCTGGCAAACTTTGAGCCGAAAATTTCAACGACAGGCTGAATTAACGAAAAAATTCTAGAATCTGAAAATTGATAGGTATATTTAAATTATTATGTATTTTTATTTATCTAAGATTAAGGTGCTCTTACAGAACATTAAGTACCCATACGTCCATTTAGGCAGTAGTATCGCTGCTACGGCGATCTTTGAAAGTCAACTTCAGTGTACAAGTACGTCGATTTTATTATTTCTAAAGGAGCAAATGAAGACCAATTGTCATCAACGGGTGATGTCTAACATCACTTAAAGGTGTCAGTATTTTATTAGTACCAGGTCATATGCACCCACAGATTGTGATAAGAAAAAGAGTAAGATTTTAATATTTATTGCAGTTTTTAAGTATTTTACCAGATTTTTATTTATTCGTATGTCTGTTTATTTGGTTGTCCGTTCGGTAATTTTTTTTTGTCTCATCAACAGCCAGTTATTCAACACGCATTATATTAAATGAACAAATTATCACTGGCGCATGTGCAGGCGCTGGGAACAGAACCCTGTGTTTACGTCACTGTCCCAACGACCCAGATCGCTACTTAGCTCATATATAAACAAAATTGTGACGTGATGACAGTGGTAACTTGAATAAATGTGGTTAGTTACCATTGTATAATAATTTTCGGTTGGTAGTAATTGAGTGTAATTAAATTGAAGATAGTTAGTTTAAACTAAATTTTAAATATAACGCAAATATAGTGAATTTGGTCTAAAAAGGTCGAGTTATTTAAATACTCAGGCTATAAAAAAAATAAGCGAAAAGTCATGGGAAGACTAAACTATATTCGACAAGTGAGAACAAAAAATCCCCAAATGAGGTAAGAGGTTTAAGCTCAGGCAATATAAATATTAACACATCGTTAGATGAGAAACAAGGTGAATAACAAAATCTAATTAGGTTTATGAAAGAATAAATACGAACTCTGAACTCATCATTTAAAGCTGATCAAGAACGTTTCAATAAACTCCCAGTAGAACAATACAAAGTAAAATTGCAGATAATATAACAATACGATAACAAGTTAGTTCATGGTAAAATATCCTACCGAAGCCAAAGATAGATTACGTACGTAAATATCGAAATTCAACTAGTCAAATTTTTGAAACCAAATTCAGATATTTCGAAAACAAAATTCACATTACTGCCTGATTAACCACTCTTCCTGTGCACTGCAAATTATAGACACCTCAACTCCAACTATGAAGTCTTAATCAATCACTGTATATGTTAAATATACGGCATATCACAAAATATTTTTATAATTTTTTATTTTACGCTGCCAAATAGCAACCCTTCTAGAAATTATTTACCCAAACAGGAGAAGCAAATTAGAGAAGAAATTCAACAAAGGTCAGTGCATTCTCTTGATGAGAAACGTAAAATTGAATCAGAAAATCATCTAACCACAATAGACGAAAAATAACAAATTATTGCAATAAGTATCCAAAATGAACAACAGAATCTAATCGAAGGGCTATTTTCGAAATTAAAAGATGAGCGAAAAACTAAACAAGAACATATTGAATTAATTAAACTAGATGAACTGAAATCTCGGAGTTAAAGATGAACATTTGAACTAAAAAGGCATGAAGAATTTTAAATGCAAAAGCAACAATTTCGGCAACAAATGCAACAAACATAAGTCCTAGAGAAGTAAAGACAAGTCTCCAAAGCTCACACCAGCCTGGCACATCGAATACGTTGGAATCTGAGAGCTTAGGTTTATTTGAATTGATTGGCTCCCCATCATGAAGATAATGATTTCAATCAGAACGATCAGAAGTATAGGGGGCCGTGTTATAACATTTTATTTTACGTGGCCAAAATAGGAGCTCTTCTAGAAATTAAACATCCTCAATAAAAACTAATTCTGAGAATAAACAAACTTTGGATAAAACCAATTCTTTGAATGCAGGATTAAGATTGAAAAAAACCTACCGAAAATTTCGATACTCTTCTGGAATAAGAGATTATCTACGTTAGCTAGCCGGGATCACCACGGAACAGACTGTGATCAACTTTACTGACGTAAACGAAGATTGAGGTTAAGTAGATAGCAAGGTAGCGGAACAGCAGGTATCGAAGTGAGAGTTTATCGACCTTTTAAAAATTAAATTTTTTTGGAGCCGAATAGATTGTGAATTATTGCGGCGAAAATAAAGACAATTGTTTTCGGTGCAAATATTGTTTAGAATCCGCGGAATCCGTAATGTTTCCAGCTCATATAAAACTTCACTGGAAGGGCACAGTTTTAGTATATTTAATCACTAGGCAGCTAAATTTCTTAAGTTTGTTTTTCAATTACTTCTTTGTAGATCTTATTATTGTTCCATTTTATTCTATGTCTATCGACGCTGATAAATATTTAGTGAGTTATCTTTGAATTAACTTGATTTTATCTTCTGGAAATATTATACTGGTGTTTACTTTTTCCTTACTTCTACAGAACTCGAATTATCACCGGCTGAGAGAAACGAATTCGGATGCATGAGAACTATTTGTATTAAAAACGCTTAATTTCATATCAATATCGTGTAAGTGTAACCTCTTTTTTTTGTTCATAATGTGTTTGTTCAACACGGTTAACGATACACTCCCCAGCACGTCTTGGTATTGATTCAATAAGCTGGTTTATTACTTCTTGAGAAATACTATCCCAAGCAACCTGTATTTCATGTCGTAAAACCTCCAAAGTCCGTGGGGGTAAGTTTCCGAGTCTTCTACCCAACATATCCCAAACATGTTCATGGCAACAGATTCACATGGTTCTCTTCAAAAAAGTTTAAACTAACTTCAGCAACATGAGGCCGAGCAGTATCTTGTGGAAATACGCTATCCATGAGCTGATTAAGGTAAGAGAGGACATCCGACTCTACTACTTCCTGAAGATAACGCTGTGCTGTTATGTTGCTTCGAATAGAGACTAGAAGTAGATAAGGTAGCGGGATCTTGTGACACCTCGATGGCATGTACCACAAATTCTGCAAGTCATAGAGGGGGTTCCCAGTTCTTGTAGAATGGCATCGCCAATGTCCAGAGGGTAGTTTGTCACTTTGTCACCAAAAAATTGTCGCAAACAATGGTTAGGGTGGCAAAGGGACATCTTAGGTGTGACAAAAAGTGACAATTTGGCTAGACGTAGATGGTGAAGAGATCGCCAATAACAAGAAGGGTTTGCTGGGAAAAGCGTATCGCTTATCAGTAGTTTTGATCTCTTCTTCTTCGCTAGCTGTTCGTCTATCCTTGTTTAGGCAAGGGTGTCCCTGTCTGGCTTGTACGAGGGGTGTGCTAACCTAGCGTATCGCTTATCAGTAGTTTTGATCTCTTCTTCTTCGGTAGAATGTATTTTTTTTGCTGTCTTTGTTTATCACGTACACTACTTAATTCTCTTTGCTTAATAGTTTTACACTTTTTAGAAATTTCTTTACTTTGTTATTTTAGTTTGAAATAAGCTTATAATTACCAGGTAAAAGAAACAAAAAGACCCATGTAAGATTTGAACTTATGATATTAATGATTAGCTTAACACTTTAACCAACTGAGCTAATGAGTAATTTATTTTTCTTTTAAGTATTATTCTAGATGAAATAAAAAAAGGGATGATTTTTAATTCAATTTATTTAGATATAAACAACAAACAAAGATTTAATCTCAGAAAAAAACATTAATTTTTATAGTATAATTTACATATTGTTCCAATTTTCATTAACAAAACTTTCAATTTCATATAGGTTTACAAGTCCTTCTTCACCTTTTTCAAATCGTCGTCCATCCCCCAAGCGGTAGTTTACTGACATCTCGAGAAAGAGAATTGGCAATGAAACTTCATCCTTAGGTAGATGATAGGCAAATTTGTCCTCTGATAGATAGTAGAAAAGCATCATAGTATTTTGAACTTCCACATGGTAAAAAATCTGCATTCGTTATAATGTTTTCACTTTTTTGAGTAGGTGAAACCAGTTTGAAACTATCAGAACACTTTTTACATTTTGATGACTGTAATATGACATCATTGTTGAAACACCAAAGATATTCTGAAACTGCATCACAATGCTTGCAATGGATAATAAGACTATTCATGGTGAAATCTTGAGGGAAACTAATGCTTAGCGTTATGTACATCTTCATTTATTTAAGTAGGAGTAATTCGCTTTGAACAAATTTTTGTAAGATTTTGAAATCTTCTTTTATTTGCAAAGATCTTTTGATTACATTTTTGCATTAGCTGTTCTTTTCTCAAACTTGTTGTTGGTGTTGGTGTTGATATCCATTTTCCATACATGTCTCTAATTTCATGCATGTTATAGGAAGAACAATGACTACACTGCAACGCAATATATTTTCCAAAAGGATAGTACTCATCTTTTATGACATCTTGTTCGGAATAATATTTACACTTTAGACATGTAATTAGAACTGTTACCTTGTATGGCATTTTGCAAACTGATCATTTGCTTGTTAATATATATGTTTTCAAGTTCTATCAATTTTTTCATTAATCTGAAAAATCGCTATCAATAAAATCTGTTTTCTTATGGGTATCATGATGCCTATAATTTTCCAAGCATCAAGATTATCATTATTTAGTCTCCAGTATAGTGTTCCATACTCTCCACAGCATTGACATATAACATTTAGGTTTGTTTGAATCATCATTTTTTCACATCTTTCGCAAACCAGCAAATATAATTTGACAAATGGCTAGAAAAATAGTAAGTTGAGTAAATTAATAAGAACCGAGAGATTATCTCAAGTGGTTGGTACTACATTTTGAAAGCCCCAGGGAAGTGTGTTTGTTGATAATGTATTTATAATCCTTTTACCATCGAAAGGACTAAGAGCAAGTTTTAAATGTTTAATGGTATAAACCTCATGTTTTTCAGACTTAATTAGATGCTGTTCAGAAAACTTGTTTTTAGTATTAAATAGACATTGATAATAATCCTCATATGTAATAGTCTTTAACGATGAATTTTTCACACCCTTTTGCTTTTTTTGTTAATTTTCCCGTGAAAAGTAAATATGCATATAATTTAGAGCGTAAACCAATAAATTCAATCATAACAATTCCATTGTTTTCATCTTTCATTAGTCCTAAAACTTTTTTATTTTTCAAAGGTATTTGATATACATTATCAGGTGGATAGTCAGAAGTGTCGAATTTATGAATATCTTTTTTAATATGTGAATAGATTTCATCAACAAAGAAGAGATAAATGAGTGAATCAGTGTCTGTATATAAAAGTGTTGCACAATTTGGAAGATTCTTTAAAATATAATTATAATGAAAATCATATATCAAAGTTTTTGATAGATCTAGTATTGAAAATCCTACATATATGGGCTTATTAAATTTTATGTTCGTTCTATTCATTTCAATAAGCACCATATTCTCATCAAATACAGTACAGCTATGAAAATTAGGTTTGGAAATGTAATAATTTGCACCAAACCTTCCTGACCACCTAGTCACTAATTCCACATCCTTATATTTTCTCACATTCTCCATGGTATTACCAAAAACCGAATTATTCATTAATTTATAAAAGTTTTTCTCAAAATTATTTTTACTTAATTTTCTTTTTTCAGTATTTAATTCAATATATTGTTTCATCCATGGAGATTGCTTGAATTTTAATATTCGATGTATTTTTTGTGCTTTTAATCCTAAGCTTATTGCCTGTTTAAAATTTGTATAATGTATTATGTAACGCTCCTTATCGAAGAGAGTTGTTAATAATTTTGTATTTTTAGATTTTGATGTTGGTGGTACTAAGTGTTCAGGACAAGCGGTAAATCTTTTTGAGTTTTGTGTAAATGACTAGGATAATGTATATCAATGTAGCCAAATTCATCATCATCAGGTACATCAAGAACGTTTTCCGAATAGAGATCAACCCATTCAAACCCTCCAAATGGTAAAGACAAACTCATTGATGATCCATATAAATTATTCACATCATAATACATGAGATAAGAAGATGGTTCGTTATGATTAAACATCTCACCCATATATTTATTGTTTGCTTTACCATATCGGTTTGAACATTGTGATATACCACCTCGGATACCACGTTCAACAAACATGATCATATCAATGTCTGTTAATAACTCTAGTTGAACTTGTGTAATTTTTAGCATGCTATCAAATGCTAATCCCGGAGCAGTAAAATAATGTAAACTGTCTAAATTGTATGTTTTAAGGCAGGCTGTTCGAAAGTTCTCAAAAACATCAGCTAATAACAGCACATCAGCAGTCAAGTAAATTTCCGCATATTGTTGTAAATTCTGAACATTAAAAATTTGCCAAACTTTGCAAGCATGATCATACTCATCATCACTCACATGTGAGTTATTTAATTTATTAAAAAAAATAATTTTTGATGGTAAAGATTTGTCTTTTAATTTCTCCCAGCTATCTAAGTAATCATACGGAAATATACCTTTCTTCTGAAGTAACTGAAATTCAGTCTCATTTTTACAAAATTTTCTGGTAATTGTTTTTTGCTCATCATCCAAGTAGGATGAAAGTTCATCTAAACTGCTTGCCATAAACCTGAACGAATCTAAAAACCTATAGCTTACTTTTGTATTTTCAATATATTTTGTAAATGAAATGTATTTTTCTTTATTTTTTGGGAGTATAGACATGTTACCTTTAATTTCAGTAGCTATAGATTTTATCAAAAAATGACTGTCATACCCAGAGAAATTATGAAAAATAACAGGTACAGCACGGCTATCGGTATAATTGGCATTACAGCCTTGATGACTGCTGCCACGATATTCACCTGTGTTGTGAGAGTGATCGCGGACCTTGATATCTGAAGATAAAAATGGTTTTTCACAAATATGACAGCAGGTGGCATTGAGAAAGTCATACTCCTGTTGTGGTGTTAATTTTTTCATTGGAATGCGGATTTTGAAATATATGATTTAGTTCGTAAGCAAGATTTTCTAGCTCTTTAGCAAACCACACCATACAGTCTTTTCCAGTATACAATTTAAAGCGAGAAAGATTATCATCATATGAACAGTTCATATAGTATGCTATGCTAAATGCTTGATGCTTTTGAAATCTTTCAAGGGTTGTTGTGCTTTTAGAATCATTATGTTTTCCAAAATGCTTTCAATATCTGCATAAATCGTAAACGGTACCTTTTCTTTATTTTTAAAATTTTTAAATTGTAAAATTTTTTCATTCTCAGATGGTAAGGAAATTTTGGTTTTATTTAAATTTCTACAATCAAACAAGTGTTTTGTTAAGTTTTCCTGAGTTTTGAAACGAACTAAACATCTCTCACATAGGTATGACTTATTATGACAATTAGGAAGCTGTCTGTTAAGTAACCCTGATAAATTTTTGATTAATGCAAAATGAAAAATTGGTTGTATATCATCTGAATCCATAGCATCCTCATCATCATCAGTCTTGTTTTCAGATTGTACAACAAGTAAGTTTACATGAGTAAGAAAGTCACTTTTGCTCAAACGAACAGGTTCAACAAGCGTTTTCCTATCATAAGTATAAATATTAATTGACAAATTGTTCATACGTTCAAATTTTGTTATGTCTTTTAACTGAATTGGAAAGTTGATTCCGTCAAATTTTAAAACTCTACTAAAATGAGGGTAAGAAGTTACCCTTCTAGGGTTTTTATCATCTGGTGCTGGATGAAGAGCAGCAACAATCGACCAGAGGAAACAGTAGTTATCATTATTTTGAATATTTAAAACGCAATGTGAATTTTTAATAAAAGTAGGTAATGTAACAAATGTTGCAAGTTCCACAACTAATGGGTGAATACTTGTTAATGTTCACTTTTAGTTGTAGAATTTCATAAAGGGCCCATCCAGAATCTCTCTTGAAAGTTATCTAATTTTGAAAGAATTTTGTCTACTACATACTCCTTATAAAACGTAAAAGGGATACCAGTGATGATGATATTTGTAATTCTGAAAATAAAAAACGTCGTCTAATATCTCCTCAAACTCGTAAATTTCGAGTGGGTAGAAGAAAATTACAACAACTTAATGATGAAGAAGTAATTCCTAAAAAGTTAAAACTTGATTTAGATGAACCTCTTATTTTTGGCAATCAACAAAATCGAAAAAGAAAACTAGATGATAGTGATGAAAGTGGTTTTGAACATGACACTACCACAGTGGCAAAAGTGGACAGAATCAATTAGTATAAAAAATAGTTTCACTTAAAATTTTATCAGTATTTACTGAACATTCATATAAAACGTACTATAATCAAGAGAGAAGTATGGTTAAAATAAAGTCAAGGTGTAAAACAAAAAAGTTAAGAAAAAGGGGAGTGTTCAGAAAATTTCTAGGGTTTACAAGAGCTATAAGTCAAATAAGGAAACATGTGTTTAAACATAAACCTCGTACTTTAGGTGCTGCCATAAAAGTTGCATTGAAATCTGCTAAATCAATTAAGAAACATATCAAGTCTACTCCATCTCGTATCATACAAGTATTATTCCCATTTTTGCAGGACTTTCTGCTTTGGGATCGATCGCTGCCGGAGGATCAGCTGTTGCAAAGGTAATAAATGATACTAAGATGGATTAGAGGAAGCTACACGACATAATAGACGTCTATTGCTGTAGGAGGAAAAGGACTATACTTACGTCCTTACAAAAAAGGCTTCGGCCTTTTTTTACACCCTCCAAAAAACTACCACAACGTCCACTAACAAATATTGATATAGATAAATATGCAAAAATCTGGAAAATTCCAAATTTCCGAGGAGTGTTCATGAGAGACAAATTCATAAAATTGAAAGAGGAATTATCAACTTAGATTCTACAATTGGTCCTGGAACTCATTGGACAGCATATAAGAAAAGCGGTTCAACAGTAACCTATTTTGATAGCTTTGGAAACCTTAGGCCTCCATTTGAAGTTATAAAATATTTTAATTCCACTGAACTATGTCAAATTGTATATAACTATAATAAGTTTCAGAACTATAACAGTTTTAATTGTGGACACTTATGTTTATATTTTTTATCTCAATAAAAGACGTAAACAAATCAAATTTGTCTCATTACTTTGAAAACCTTTGAACAATATACATTCATATTTTTTTATAAATGCCTGTTCCTACCGATGAACATTATCAGTGTTTAGTTCTTATGGACTGCTGGTGTAACAAGTGTGGAACTAAAAGAATAATTAGTGAAAAACGGAGCTCTAGCTCTACTGTTTATTGTCTATATTGTGGAACACCCATGCAAAGAAAATTACTAAATACAAGCTGCTCTGTGTGTTGTGCTTCAAGAGGTAATTAAAAAACAAAATGGCAGACAATAGAAGAGGTATAATACTAACTTTTAAATGTGATGATTGTGGTGCAAGTTTTCAAGTTTACAAGTCTGGTATATGTACAGATTATGGAATTCAAAGGGTCTCATTATTGTACCAGGTGCCGAAAGGAAACATTAGTATTAATGCGAGTTGAAACTTGTTACTAACTACGTAATAATAATTTAGTTGAAAATTGTAAATAGTAAAAATAATTAAGTGAATATATTTAATAAAATCATACAAATAGTTTTAGTTATTTGGTAACCTTTGACAGATTAAGATGTCTTCATATACATTTACGTTCTCTGAACGTGCTTCTATTCTCAGTAACAAGATTTACCCACCAATTATTCTAGAAGATGATGCTACTTATGTTATGGGGTTAATTGATTTTATGACCTTTAATACCATCTCAAATATCGATGAAACCAACAACAAGTTTTATATTAACGGTATGAAATTAGAATTACCGGTGGGCACGTATGAAATACAGGATATTGAAAAAACGCTTCACTCTTTGCTAACTGATCATGAAGAACAACAAAAGGAGACAGCTGTACCATCTGTATTATCATCACAACCTATACAGAAGAATTTGAAACCTGTGGAAAAAGATGATAATAAGAAAAATAAAAAACCAGAAAAACCTGTATTAATATTGACAGCTAATCATAACACATTTAAATGTGAAATGTAACAAAGAAATTGATTTTGAGAAATCGAACACCATTGGTCCTTTATAAGGTTTTAAAATAGAAAATTAAAACCTAAAAATGGCACTATTCAGATTATCCAATCAGCATTTCAAAAGTAAATGCTATTTGCATTGAATGCAATTTAATTCAGAATTCTTTCAACAATGATGTGCCCGTCCATATAATCCATATGTTTTACCCCAATGTCCCGCCTGGTTACAAAATTGTTGAAAACCCCACCAACGTTATTTATCTACCAATCAATACAAGATATATAAATGAGATTATTATTAAAATAACAGACCAAAATGGAAATTTGGTTAATTTTAAAAGTGAATTTGTTACGATAAGATTACATTTAAAACGACTTAATTGACATGGTTTTCATATATGATAATCCATCTAATTATTTATCACAACAGGAACAACCTATAAAATATCCACAACAAATCTATAAAAACGCCAGTATCAAGCAACAAGTGAAACAGTTAACACCTATCAATAAGCAATTTTTAGTATCTTTGGGATTCAAGGTACGAATTTAACAACGGCTAAACATAAAGAAGAAAAAAAAGAAGAAAAAGAAGAAAACTATAGAGAGAGGACAATTCAAAGCATTCATTTGCAGAATAAAATTAAGTATAAGTGTAAGACTTAAAAAACTTTTCTGTTTGTTCCGGTGTGTGTTTAAACAAAAAAATGACGCTTAACATACTACGAGTGGCTGATAATGTTCTTGTGGATAATGCTATAACCAATTTTGAATATCATTCCTACACACCTTATGCAAATACTACATTTTTCAATAATGATGAGATAAGAATCCCTATACAAACTCAAGACCTGTACACTCTACATTCTCAACGTTTTCTGTACCTGGAAGGAAAACTTTTAAACTCAGAAAATAAGTACAGTCCAACATTAAGATTCATTAATAATGGTTTTGCATTCCTCTTTGAAGAAATTCGTTACGAACTTTGTGGAACAGTAGTTCAATCGAACCAGAAATCCTGGAATCACATCAACGATTAAGACCTATCTATCATGAATAAATATAAAGCCATTGACAACGAAGTCAGAATAGACTTTGAAACGTTTGGTATTCCTGCAATATACGTAGTTTTATTTCTATTGTGGTGTTATTCCCCAAAGAAACACAAAAATAACCTATCTATCATATTCCAAAAACGAAATAATTCGATGGTATAATGCAGGATGGAATCTTGAAGGCACTCCAAATATGTGTGACGCTAATGGAAATTTTGCAGTATGCATTCGTCTAAAATTACTACTTGGCTTTTGTGAAGATTTTCGTCTCCTAGTGATTTCAGCAAGTCAAAATTTAATTCTGGTACTTGCCAATACAGACACTAACGCTGCAGTCAGTTCTGTAGCTACAGAAAAACCAAAAGTTCACCTAAATAAAGTTGTTTGGAAAGTACGTCATTATCTGATGCTCACAAAATCCAATTTTTGCAATATATAGAACGTGGAAAAGATTTACCTATCGGCTTTCGTTCCTGGGAGTTGTTAGAGTATCCACTTTTACAGCAAAGTCAAAAACATACCTGGGCAGTGAAAACGACAAGTCAACTAGAAAAACCTCGTTTTGTTATTGTAGCATTCCATACTGATCGAAAAAATAATATTCACAAGACTATGTCAGAATTTGATCATTGTAATATCACAAATATAAAGTTGTATTTAAATTCTGAAGTTTACCCATATGATAATTTAAATCTCAATTTTGATCAAAAGAATTTTGCAACACTTTATGAAATGTTTGCTAACTTCCAAGCGGTATATTACAACAGAGAGTTCATTCAAGTTTCTCTAACTCCAGAAGACTTTTCTAAACAAACCACATTATATGTAATTGACTGTAGCCGACAAATAGATACCATTAAAGGTGGAGCTGTTGATGTCAGATTAGAATTCGAAACAAGCAAGAATATACCAGAAAAAACTACTGCATATTGTCTCATTCTTCATGATCGCCTTGTAAAATATAATCCTTTAACTAATGTTGTAAGAACAATGTAAAAATATTATGTAATATAAATAAAAAATATTATAAATTGTTTATTTAGAGCCATTACAATTTTTTGTAACAGCGCAACTCTATATCTTAAACTAAAAGAGGGGAGAATCTTAAATAAATATCAAATACAGTCTATTAAATTAACAATATGAACGTATCCATTTCTTATACTTGTACAAATTGTTTTAAAAACACTGAAAGTTTAGTCTTTACTATTGTAACTTTACAGTGTGCAAGAAATACAACAAGAAGTTTCACTCAAAATACACCAAGAAGATCAAAATACAAATATTGTAGTATTTGTCCACAGTGCACGTTGTGGTTATTAAACGAAGAATAAATAATAAAGAAAAATGTTTATAAACATTATTCTTAATTTATGTTCACTATGTATTGTTATTGGAAATGAAGTGTTTTTCTCTGAATACTCACCACATAATGGAAGCTTATATATAACACATGGATTGGCAAACCAAACTTCTTTACAAATCAGTTTTAGTAAACTGTTATCAAAGTATCCTGAATTTAAGCTATATTCTACAAGACAAGGAAACATAACAGAATTAAGAAATAAAAGTAGTAATTTTGTAACTGCAGTATCTGAATCATTAATTGAAAACGAGAACACAACCCTTAGTATGATGAAAACTGAAACAGAGTATCAGGCAACCATTAAACAGTTGGAAGAAACACATATGGCTACTTTAAATGAATTAATTGCTCTGAAAAAATCGCTAAATGAATCAAGAACAAATATGCTTGAAGTTCGATCAGATTTGGCAGCATGCCTCTCACTCAGTGCAGGATTTAAGGCAGACAGTGACATATGGGCATCTAAGTATGCAGAACTAAGATTTAGAGTTCCACCGTGTACAACAACCTCATCTAATGATTTTAGTAAAAATATATCACATCATTATGTTGCTTTATTACAGTAGAACTATACAAGTTGTATACAAGAATTAAATAGCTGTAATAAAAAAATCTTATTGAATTCGAAATATTTTAATAATAAATAGTATATATTTACTTACATGTTGTTTTGCTATTTTTGCACCTTTTTACACTGAAACTCACTTGTTTTTCACTGCAAGTTCTGTACCTTTTATAGGCAGTAAATTATTATTTCCTAGAGATTTTTTCAATTGTATCAACATCTTAGGTTTACAAAATTTTATCTAAGCACTAATTATAAATGAAAAAATCACATAATTTCGAAATGGAATTTCACATTGCAACATTTTATTAATGCAGCGATACATACATATAAACTAAAAAATCAGATGTTTGTAAATAAAATTTGGTCTTGTTTCACGATAATGAATTAATGATTAAAATTTGCAAAATGTTATGAATGCAGCGATACACACTTATAAAAAAAATAATTAGATGTTTGTAAATAAAATTTTACATGTTTAGTCTTCTTTCACGATAATGAATTAATGATCCAAATTATCAAGCATTCCCGACCTTGTTATTGGAAATAATAATGCAGCTGTTTTTAATTGTTTATATTATTTTTCGAATAGGGTATTTTTTAGCAAAAATTTGTCAATATGAAAAGTTTAAGTTTTTTATTTATACATATATTAGGTACACTAATTAATAATACGGTAACTATTAAAAAGAGAGTAAGTGGCTCATTTTTCCTTATCATAATGAAATTTATTTTATTATAGAAAGGAAGCAAAAATTTTATTTTTTAGCAAAATTTGTCAATACAAAAAATTACGTTTTTTATATTTATACATATATTAGGTACATTAATTAATAAAATGGTAACTATGTATTAAACAAAGAGAGTAAGTGGCTTATATTTTTTTATCATAATGTTGTTCTTTCATGCTCAGTTCTCCTCTTTTCTTTGGCCGATCTTCTGTTGGACTAGAATAGCTGCCAACACAGAACTCTGATTGACTTGATAATTCCGTACCTTCACTGCTGATTTCCCATTTCTTTCATCATCAACTACATTTTTTAATAATTCTTCCCACAAATATCTAGCATGTCCTACCATCACAGATTTTTAATTTTTATTTATTTTATGCTACAAATTCACAAAAGTACATATAAATACTACGGAAGGGGATGTAGTTCCCAGAAATTGCATAACATTTACTATTAGAGTGTTCTGTTATACAAATTTCACCGGGACATTTTTTACGTAGCAGAAGAGGCTAAGAATTTAGTTAAATCTATATTTACTGTTAAGATATTTCATTTCAGGTAATTTTATTTTTAAGGACCACATTAATAAGAATGTTTTGTGTATATTTACATATAAATGGACTCGTCTCGTCTGTATTTAACTGACACTCATGTAGATTTTCTAATGATAGAATCTGTAAAACAATATACCTATGTTTATTGTATATTCTATTGAATATTACAAATGAAGTATATCACTATTATGAAATAATGGCTTCCACTAACATTCAGTTAACTCGTATGAAAGGTTCCAAACAGGGATAGACTGTCAGTATTATTAATATAATCTATTTGAAAAAAGTAATATGTAAAGAAGAATTTTGTTTATATGCTGCTAATTCAATAACCCATCTGGATTTTGATAACATCAAAATTTAATTTACTGATGTACACAGGATAAATGTGTTTCATTCTGTCAATCAGTTTGAAGGGGGTCTGACAAGTAAACTATGACCCACAGTGTAAGCGATGGAAAAGCTCTTTAATGATTGCTAGTATACCTGTTTTGTTCCTTTCCATTTTCCAAAGAATGTAATAATTACGGAACTATGAAATTGAATGAAATTCCAAAGAATAATGAATAAATAATTAAAGCAGCAATAAATTCAATATGCGTAATCATATTAAATTTAAAAACGACCCTGAAGTGTAGTAAAAGAAAGAACAGGAACAACATATACAAAAGAGTTAGTTAACTAATTTAACTAACTATAGCTCAGAGACAAATAATGATTTATTACTGGGACCAAGGCCAATTTTCGTAAACTCCAAAATGTATATGCTAAAATAGAAAATCTAAACACATAATCAAACATAATTCAATTGAAGTAAATGCTCACAGCTTTTGAGGAAACATTTGGTAATAATCTTTGCATACATGAGATTTATATTAAGAATACCATAACGAGTAGGCTAGGATCCGGGCAAGAGGAAAGGCGTAGGTACTTCAAGAAGTTACCAATAATGGAAAAGAACCTTGGGCCTATTATAAATCATGTCCATAACCACATCAAAACTCAATAACTGGCCTGGAAAGAGTGGTATTTTAAACAAAGTTTGCTGTCAAAAAAGAAGTTCTAGGAATCATTGAGATTTAGCCGGCTATCAAAAAAGACCGACATTAGCAACCCGACGTATATACGCGCGAGCTTTATAAGGTAAACACAATCTCTGTGAACTTGAAAAAGAACTCAATAAAATAAAATAGCAATGAAACGTTCGGGGGAAAATGTACAGACGTAAATTCGTACTCATACATACAATATAGCCCATGTTTTATACTCTTGTTAATTAAATTCCACTTTAGATTAGAGTTAGAAAACGAATCACAACCCTTAGGTAATTTAAAATCCAATAATAAAATAGTACCCTATTATTCACCATATTGTCTCATATAAATAAAGGTACGGTAAGTTTAAATAATGATTTCTCCGATAAAATACAAAAAGATAACACTAGCTACACACTAATAATAGAAGATTCAATTCAAAAATAAGGGAAAACAATAAACTGAAGATTATGTATGGAACTTTAGGTATGACAAATAAATAAAAAAAAAAGACAAAGATAGATAGAGACAAAAATCATTGACATATGGAAACGATCTGAAGAAATATTATTCAAATGCCACATAAAATAGAACATAAAACGTAGCTGAAATGTAAACTCCCAATATAAACGACCTGGGCCAATATACTTAAAACGAACTAAAACAAATAATGCAAGTATATAAGGAAGGTACTAAGAAATTTAAGCGAATAGCTGAATAGAGGAAAAACGAGTAATTTAACGAAACGAAATTAGAATACAAATGTTGAAACTCTATAAAGGGTGTACAGTAAAGAAAAACTTCAACGAAGACTCAATGTAATAAAAAATGTAGGTAAAATTTCCTAATTTTTATGTGTGATCTGTTGAAAAGAGTGTTTGAAGACCATTCAATAAGATATCACTTTAATAACATTTTAATTTAACGGTTGAACATCCCTTCTGCTGGTGGTTGAAGTGACAGAGCTGAAAATTATGTACGAACAGTATATGAAATATCGGGCGTTTTCCTTCTGATTGGTCCACCCTGTATGTATGTAAACTAAATTCATTATAAATAAATTTTCACCAGTATTATTATATAATATCGATTTCCTTAATTCTTAATTTGTTTTTCAGGCAGAGCTTGTGAACTCATGTCGAATTTTTACGAGCGTTAATAAGGTGAACGGACTTTTAGGTAAAATTGCCGTAACTGGTGTAACATAACCGCAAATTTAATTAATCCGAGGTTTCCTTTGAATATGCGTTATGGAATTAAATATCTACCTACCCGACCCAAAGTAATTTGTTCACGTTCTCATGGCTTCAATTATTTAAAATAAAATAAAATTGAATACATACAATCATATTTAGAAAACTTTATATCATTATGTTAGCTACTTTAAAATAAATATTAAAAATTTAAAAGTTGTTTCAACAACAAAAATTGAAGATGAGTATGAATGTAATTTTCGGAATTACTCTGTTATATACTCACTGACAAAGAAATCGCAACACTCAGAAGGAGATGAATACGTAGGTTTTCGCGGCCAGAGTCATAGCTGATTCTGCTTTTTCCGGATTTGGACCGCGTCTTTTTTTTTTCGAATTAATTTATTTATATATCTGAACTTGTTACAATTTGTGCTTCATTGTGACAAGTTTAATAAAGTGAAGTTTCAAAAAGTGTTTGTGAGAAAAAGACTAAACGAATGTGTTCGCCGTAAGGTAACATTTGTATTTTCTCACCCTTGAAAAAGCCCCTTATAAGTGTGAGCGAAACGTCGGAAAACTTTGTTTATATGTTGGTTCAAATATATAAATAAATTAATTCGAAAAAATGGCGCGGTCTAAATCCGGAAAAAGCAGAATCAACCCAGAAGGAGATGTTTAAATTTAATATTGATTTGGTAAAACATAGATGCTATAGTAAGGAGTAAATAATTAAAATTTGGTAATTCTTGGTGAAAGTTTTTTCATTTAAACATTTTTTAACCGATTTCTAAAAAGAAGGAGGTTATCAATTCGTGGACATCTTTTTTTAATATATGCTCAGTAATTATTCAAAAACGACTTGGGCCATTGTGCTGATTTAAACTGCATTGTATTAAGGAATATAACAGAAAGGCACCATATAATTTTCTGTGCCGTGAGATTTACGGTTTTCCAGAAAATCAGAAAAACAGATATTACATTTCAATGAATCTTCACTGCTTTCTCTATAACGGCAGAACCAATTTGAATATTTTAAATTGTATTCTACAAAAATTTATTCCAGCTTGATTCCGTATATTTTTCTAAGACGTAAAACATACCGTTTTTCTGAAAATAGGAAAAATATGTGCAAAAAACATCAATTTAAATGTCAAATTTTCATAATAAATATCTAGCATAAATGTCAAGATATATAAAAGTATATCGTACAGGGTGTTTGAAGTCAGTTTCGTATTGACACGAAGTTATGTTATGGGACTTACAGTCGAGTGAAGTAGCAGAAAATATTCAAGTAGTGTACTGAAACGAAAAAAATTGTTATGCTGACAATTTTTACTATCTGGTATAAGCAGTTGCATATATAGGATGGTTGAAATATAAGGTGGAATTGAATTACTGTTATACAGGGTGGTTCAAAAAATATTCTATTAGGTGGCACCTACGTAGTTGCGTATACAAGGTGGTTGAAATAAGGGTGGATCAAAAAACGATAAAAAAATTTTTGAATGAGAATATGCAGTAAGGATATTTGCGTTGCAGCGCGGAGCAAAATTACCGTTATACAGAAGGGTTCAAATATGTTAGAAGCAGTTGAATATAAGGTGGAATAAAATATAGTTATACAGGGTGATTAAAAAATGTATATATTGTAGAATATAAGTAATTGCTTATTCAAGGTGGTTGAAGTAAGGGTGGAGTAATGTAGTTATAGGGATTGGCTCAAAACATTTTACAAGCAGTTGTGTATACTGGGTGGTTGTAATAAATGATAGAGTAAAATTATAGATATAAAATGTAGTTTAAACATGTGAAAAATTTTGGTATATAGGGTAGACCATGAAAAGTTGCACAAATAGAATACTTTTTATATGCAGGTATACAGGTATAATTTAAACAACAAAAAAATAGAAACAGGAAATAGTGTGGGGAGGATTTATACTTAGACAAGGTGGTTTTAACGAAAATAATGACAGGCAAATAAGTTATATTGGTGACTAGTACCCAGAAGCATATACAAG
Source organism: Octodonta nipae (assembly GCA_034190945.1). NCBI lineage: Eukaryota > Metazoa > Arthropoda > Insecta > Coleoptera > Chrysomelidae > Octodonta > Octodonta nipae. The sequence goes on from CM067216.1 coordinate 79,007,727, forward strand.
GTGGTGGCAATATAAAGTGAATTAGAGTTAAGAAATATGTGGAACATATAGAAAAATAATACAAATTAAAGAGGAGGGAGAAGGAGAGAGAGAGAGACATAAGAATACGCTAAAATAATTAATAGAATTGTACTTTAAATCAGATAAGGAAAGAACGGAGAGAAAAGAGAGACCTGTTTTTCATTTCAAGAAATCGCTAAGATGCTGTCAAGCGTGGTTTGATAACACGCAAAGTCGGAGAAGAGTAGGCACCGGACGTCGAAGGGGCACCAATGAAGTTCAAGATCGACATCTATGTTTTATGGCTTATTTTCGACAATTCGAAATTTGGCTTATGAGTAGTTAGGAGAACAAGGTTATTTTGTAAGTGTCCTAACGGTTTACCGCCGTATAAGGCCTTTTAGACTGCAGCATTATCGACCCCATCTTGTGCTACCTCTGACCGCTGAGCATTGACGGTAACAATTACAGTGGTGCAGAAAACCACAACAGTGGAATATGGAATGGGATCAGGTCGTCCTCTTTGATGAAACTCAATTCTGTTTGGGTGAACATGATGGCCGAAGAAGGGTTAGCCGACGTGGAGGAGAAAGACGTCAACATCAATTTGATGTTGAGCGTGTACATCGAACAGTAGGCGTTATGATATGGAGTGCTATTGCATATGGGAGTAGGTCACCTTTAGTCTATGTTCGAGGTCACATGAGAATGCAAGGTAATCTTTAGGAAGTAGTGGAGTCGTATATACTCCCTTACCTTAATCGGCTCATGGATCTCACATTTCAACAAGATAATTCTCGGGCTCATGTTCCTCGAGTTAGTTTAAACCTCTTTTAGAGACTCATGTGAATGTGGTCCCATAGCCTCCCATATATTCCAATCTTTCGGTCATAGCACATGTTTGGGAAGACTCGGAAATTTATCCCCGCCCCCACTGACTTTGAGAATTCTAAAACAAGAAATACATTTAGCTTGGGATTGCAGTCTTCAAGTAGAAATAAACCACCTTATTGTATCAATACCAAGATGTGTTGGGGAGTGTATAGAGATAACCTTTTAACCTAAAAATTAAAAAATAAGTTTCTTGAAACATTTAGTGAATAAATGAATGAATGAATGAATGAATATAATCTGAAAACTATATAGCAATGTAATTTCAGAATTATGTTCTGATCAGAAATTACTTTTTATCTGTAATTGGGACATGTATATATTCTATATGCATTGCAGAATTCATTCATGCTGCACCTAACATATTTTTACCTTTAATATTTTTTATCAACAGTTTTTGAAGAATTCAAAATAAAATTGTTATATAAAGTATGACACTGAATTTCTTTAAGCTAAAAAGTTGTATGACCTTCCAATACAAAAATTCATATGTACGTATATGCATCACAGTTTTTGAAGAATTCAACTTTCATAAGTATAAAAACGGAAATCTCGAGCCGAACTTACAGAAGATTTATCCACTCTCAAATAGACAAAGAGTAACATAAATTTTGTATGTCACTACACTGAATTTCTTTAAGCTTATATAAGTATGTTGTCAATGATCCTGAGACTGTCTCTTTCAGGGACACTAATTAATTATGTAAGGTGTTTTTTGTAAGTGAGATGTTGTGAGACAACCTCCCTCCGCGGAGTTTTAACTTATAAGTTTGAAAGGGTTAAATTTATCTAATAGGTTTACGAATTTGGTATCCTGGCACCTAATGGCTAAGTTTTATTACTTTTAAAATTTATTTTTCTGTAAAATAAGAGATAAACTGACAGTACGTTTAAACTGTATTAAATGAATTTAATTAAATTTGGTATAAATAAATAATTTGGTCGTATACTAAGGGTTCAGTACCCCGATTGAGATTTATTATGGTGTAGCTAATATTTTCCAGATTCAGATAATGAGTGTAATTTTTTATATTTTCCTTAATATCTTTTACTCTAAGCGTTTTGAATTAAATAAATATATACACTTTTATTTCTCAGAACGAGACTTCTTATTTCATCTGGTACATGATGTGCTTGATTTTTGTAAATATTTTTTAAGAAATTAATTTGAAACTATGATCAAACTATATTTGTATTCCTCATAATGAACCTTTTCATTAGATATAAAATGGTTTAGAAAAAGTTTGATTATATAATTTGCCCCCCAAAATTAATACTAGGTTCAACTAAATTCATATATTGCTAAGTTTTCTTCAAGATTTTATATAGTTTGGGAGATAAATGGCGGGAAATGGGTCTTTTTGTATATTTTTGTTAATATCTTTTAAACAAACTATTTAAAAAATATGAATATCACGTATTTGTTTTCCTCGGAATAAGCTCTTTCACCTGGTATATTACTTGATGCACTTGAAAAAAATTCATTTCATTATTTTTCATTTAATTCTATAATTCCCCCAGCCTTTTTTTCCTGGAAACATTAAGTAAGGCCATATATTTCTTATTGTTTTCAAAATTTTAGCTCTTATAGTTCCAGAGATAAATTTCTTCAATGTTTTCCGTATATTCAATGTACAGAACCCTAAAACATCAACTTATTATTCACTGACATGCAGGTGATGTTTATATTTTTGATTTGATATTTTTCGTCGACTAGACGATTGTTCTTATAAAATTTCAGAAATAAACAATATTTGATTGCTTACATAAATTATAGCCATAATTATATTTCTAGTTGGTTTCCGTGCAAGTTTATAAATAATTATAGCCATTCAAATTACACTCAATGAAAAAGTAACCAATAATATGTTTTCGAACAATCGGTACTCAAACATTAGCCTTTTAGGATATTCAATAGATTTTCCTTGCATTTAGTGAAGAATTTCTACTGACCTGTACTAAATACTGGAGCAAATACCGAGTGCTTCAAAAAATGTATACACACTTTAAACTATTGTAGTTTTCCCGCTCTACAAGGCTAATGTTATATTTCTTCGCCAGGTGCCAGCATAATCGTCCCTCTATGTTATATTATCAGTTGGAATTTGTAATATCAACATTACGTTTGAGTTTTGAAGAACGTAAGCAGGTTATTAAGTGGTACTGGAAGTTTGAGAATGTAAATGAAGTTCAAAGACAGTGGAGAAGGGAGTATGATACAGAACCACCTTCAAGATTAACAATTACACGCATACGAGACAAATTCGAAGTTCATGGAACAGTGTGTGATGTGCATAAAGGTCATTCAGGTCGGCCTCGAACAGCTACAAGTAATGAGTCATCAACGGCAGTCTTGGAACTGTTTCAACGCTCTCCTAACAAATCTTCAAGGCAAGGGGCATGTGAAAGTGATGTAAGTGCTAGCAGCGTGCTACGCATTCTGAAGAGAGGCAAGTATCGTGTTTACATTCAAAGGCTGGGGCAACAGCTAAATGACGACGATCCAGATCGAAGGTTGCAATTTTGTGAATCGATTCAGGAGATGGTGATAAGTGAACCGGGATTTATGGGTAGCATCATTTGGTCGGATGAAGCCCAATTCAAACTTAATGGAACTGTCAATAGGCACAATTGTGTTTACTGGTGTGAAGAAAATCCTCACATTACAATTGAAAAAGCTGTAAATTTGCCTGGTGTAAATGTGTGGTGCGGTTTGTCTTCAAGGGGACTCATTGGACCTTTTCGATTTGAAGGCACTGTAACTGGTATTAATTACCTAACAATGCTTGCTGATTCCATATTTCCTGCCATTCGTGCATTATACGGTAATGATGATTTTTATTTTCAACAAGATGGTGCTCCGCCGCACTATCACAGGGACGTACGAGCTCACCTGGATCAAAATTTGTCGGGCCAGTGGATAGGACGCAGGGGGCCAATCGAGTTTCCAGCACGCTCTCCAGACCTTACACCACTGGATTTCTTCTTGTGGGGCACAGTAAAAGATGAGGTGTACAAACGTAAACCACGTAACCTAGACATTCTTTGGAATGAGATTCAAGCAGTGTGTAGAGAAATCTCATTGGAGGTTTTGATACGATGTACAGAATCTGTGGTGACTCGTACTCAGAATTGTATTGATGCTGCAGGTCACCAATTTGAACAGTATTAACATTTGTTATTTATGTTTCATTTACATTGGACTTTCAGCTTTCTATTTTCTTGAAATTTAACTTTGTAGAACGGTAAATAAATTTTCTATGGAAGTTCAAAGTGTGTATACATTTTTTTGAAGCACCCGGTATTAATACTTGTTAAAAGTATAAAATTCCAAAAGTAACATCCGGAATGCGAGAACGGAATTCCAACCGTAGTATGGAAACGAGTATGGACTGGAGTATGTATAAATGAGTATTGAATCACTTGCCAAATGTAACCGATTCTGAATTCGATTAACTAGACTAGTATGCAATTTTAAGCATACCATGTAATACGGATGAAACTTCATTTAAGCGATAGCAATACAAGTATTTGGGCGTAATTTATTATTCACGTATTCACATATGCGTATGCAAAATTGCTAAACGGCTTATTTGTGTAAATATTTCTCAGTCTTTTTGAAACATCTGGCTAAAATTCAGTTAACGGATGAAGGAGAAATTGTTTTTAGAATAATTAGCAATTTTTTTTTAACGGAAAGAAATATAGGAATGCTAACCGACACAATGGTTGCTTTCCTTAAGGTCGATTTACATCAAACGAACAAAGAGATAGAGCTAGAACTAGTGCATTCTTTCTTGATCTTTTAGTGTAAACGAAAGCTCGTTTTCAGCGTTTACATCAAAAGACCAACGAGCTAGAATAAGAACCAAGAATTAGAATTCTTGCACAATAGATGTTTAGATCAGCCGAACGAATGTTCTTTGCTCATTCGTGTCAATTCTGACAGCGATATCATAATTGCATTTTTTTACTTCTTCAACATTACATTCTAGTAGATTTGCAATTTCCTGCCAAGCATCTTGTTTGTATGATGTATTTTTATAGTGTTCAAAAGTCGGATTCTACAGACATCTGGAATTTGCGTAGGCTTCTGTCATTAATAAACATTTTTCTTGAGACCAATCCATAATTGAATCGATAAGTATGTATACAAATCGCAAGATCACCAGAACGCTTTGAGGGGACCTCTCGTGGGAGCGAGCACGATCGAACACCTAAGAATGCTCTAGGCAACAGTTCGCACGCTCTAGCGCCGTTTACATCGAGCGAGCGAGCATTCTTAGAATATTCCATAGAATCTTTGCGAACGTAGACAGAACAACGAAAAAATGATCTACGTCTGTTTACACTAAAAGAATTTGACAGAGTGGGCATAGATTGAGCATTCGCTCGTCTAAATGAATACAGACATGCTTGATCATTTTACGAAATTATAGGTACTGGATGGTAGGCAAATAAAGGTCTCCATTATTGTCTTTAGAGCATTTCAATATATCGGAAACAATAACTCGTTTTTAATCGATGCCCAAAAGAAAGAGGTCTATGTGTGCTCGGTGATTACTCGAAACCGGATGAAGAAATTTGGATCGTTTAAACTGGATTCTGTTACGGGGGATCCCGAAGAGGTCCCATATTTTTTTTTCAACGACTTAGCTAATAGTGTTTTTTAGAAAATCGGGAAAAACTCTTTAACAGACTTATATAGTATACTTTTGTGGACGCGCTAGTATTGGTTAAAAGGAAATGTCTGTATTCGGAACCTGGGTTGTAATAAATTCAAAATGGATCAAGTTAAATCAAAATAAATGTTAGTTAATCAACTTCAAGATGGAGGTTCTGAGTTGCTCTCTGTATACAGTGTTTTCATAAGTTGGATTCAAACTAAAAACTTTCTTAGGAACAATATTTAGACAAAACATGTTTTACATAAAATGATTTGCATGGTTAGAAATGTATGCTGTAGCGAATACATGTCACTTTTTAAAGTGTATACAAGGTTGGTTAGCAAATATGAATTTTGCTTAAAAGTGAAGTATCTTTATTTTTGTAATACCTAAAATTGTTCTCAAACAGAAGTAATTAATCTCAAAATCTGCATCTAATTGTGCCATTCCACTAAGAAATGTATAATAAGAATTCATGTAAGTTTCCCAAGTTTTTACTAGGTTTCATAAAAATATCAATGTTGCTTAAAAGTAATGTAATGTTATTTTTTTATAGTATCTGAAATTAGTATCAAATAAATTTTCAGGGAGGAGAGTCTATTAAATGAATGTAATTGGGATTGAATCGAAATGTCCGACAATTTTCAAATAGTCTACAATACCATGGACTGAAGTGTGTTGAAGCTCCCTGAGATAGTTTTTGGAACTGGTACAGATATTTGTAATCAGTATGATTTTGGAACAGGAATCGGTTGTACCTAGTACGGAAAATATTGTTTAATCTCAGCGCTATAATTGATTGGTTGAGTTGTTATCAATTTATAGGAATACATTTTATTTTATTTAAATATTTCAAAAATGGATATGTGCCTAATTAAATGTGGTTTCTTCTGAAATTCAATTTGGTATCATTACTTATTGCATTTTATCTACATCACATGTCCAACGTCGCGGGCCTGCCTTCAATATTACTTACTAATTGGTCCCTATAGGCAGCAATTCCGGGGATTTTTCATCAAAATTTAAACAAGTATAATACTGGCAACGACAGTGAAGAAATTATAATGAATTTGCTAAAGCGTTTTAAAGCAAGCTAACCCTATCGTGGTAACTTTTTTAGCATTTTTTACTGATGGAAACAAAAAATGATATGGTTATTCCCTATTTTCTTATTATCAAGACCTAAACGGGAGTTATTTTTTATTGTGTTAAAATTTACATTAAAATACACATGCTATAATAGCTATATTATAACTATAATAGATCATTTAGTTACATAGTTGACCAGTTTTACACTTTTAATTATAATTGAGAAGACTTACCAATTACTTTGCCACAACACTTTATTTTCTCACCTAAAACAAAAAACATATATTTTAATAGAGATACACTTTTTTTCATGTCTTAACATAAGCATTTTCAAAATAATATTCAATAATGTTTAACAATATTAAATAATTTCCAATTAAGCAAAGGGAATAAAATTAGTTTTTGCAAAATGTAACAGTTTCCGAGATTATGGAAATTTATTCTTAAGCAAAGTTCAAACTATCAGTTATGAGAATATTATTGTTCTATTAGCAACATATCAATGTAAGTCTTTACTAAGGTGGGACTCCGATAATCTAAGCAACATGCCATTTGTATATATCATTTATTAAATGGAGCCAATTTCAGGTACCATGTGAGCTGTTGGAGTTGCGCAGGTTTCAAACTGCTGCTACAAAAAGAATTTTTTGTAGCAGCAGTATTTGTAAATCCCCCTGCAAAATATTTGCTAGATATAATTATTATATTTGAATGTTCAAAAGTACTCATTACATAGTTTTAACAATATTTTTGAGGTAATATGGTGTCAGAATCTTATAAAGCTTTCTGTTTCGGGAAGAATTCTAAGCGGCGATAAGCTAAAATTTCGAGGATAAGCTGTCGGACCTGTTCCTGATTAATCTCCGTTGCTCTGAAATTCTATTACACATTGTAAGAAAGGCTGGCAGTCTATTAAATTTTTGGCCCAGAAAATTATTATTCTAATGGTAATTTGGCGGTTCAGCAATAAATTATATTAAAGTGTAATGACCACTAAACACGCGAAATAATTTTGCTAAGTTGTCTAAGTCAAACCTAACCATGTATGCTTATTTGGCTGCTATGTAAGACATAAATATTTTACTATCACAAAATAACACACAGGGCCATAGCAACCATTGATTCCAATTTCTCTTTAGAAATTTGATCCAGTTAGCCAAAAAATAAATTCATATATATGAATTGACAATAATGAAGAAGTCATAACATATAATTAAAATGACAGACTAAGGAATTATAAGGAAGAAAATGAAAAACCTTGTCTCAAGCGTGAATAAAAGATTGCTTACCTATTAAAATATTTCAGCCATAAAGAGAGGAAATGAGTTAAAATTGCAGAGATAAATGCAGATATTAATTAAAGAAAAAAAGATAAGATCAAGTTGGAGATAATTAGCGAAGCAAGACATAACTATAGCAAACTATGAAGAAAAATGAAAGAATTGATGAATAAAGAGGATTGCAATATGAAAAGTAGTTCCAAACCGTACCTCTCTCAAGAGAAAACAGCTAACAAAAAGATTGAATTATAGCATTCGATTAACCTGAGTGTCAGGCGCATTATTGTGTAGTTAGCAACAGAGGAAAATCAGTTACAGCATAATCAGCAATATAGTCCATTTTTTAACATAAAAAGAAAATATATTTCAACACCTACGGGTGTTTCATGTTTCAGCTACGAGCATGTGATTGGTTATTATAAACGACGATCAAAAGAAAGGAGAAAAATATGTGAAGTTTGTAGAGTTGTACAACTCACTGAAAGGCGACATTAAAGACAAAAACAAAGGAAAAGGCTAGCTGAACACAAAAGAACGGCACTTTTACTTGAGTATTTAATCATCACTCTCATAATTCACCAATATCCCTAAGTGCTCGTGTAGAATGACATTAAGCTGTCCATAGAAGGAACACCGGCAAAGTGGACCAGAAGATCAAGCAATATGAAAAAATCACACTTAACAATTAAAAGATTTGGACCTTCTTGTTTCTAATAAAAGAAATAAGCCATAATCTTAAGTTGATTTTCTTCAAAAAATTCTCAGCCATGTGGTATAAGAGAATTTGTGACAGCTTAATCCAAGGTGTTTGTTGTTTGTAACAAGATTACTGAAAGATTAGCATATATTTTGGGATTCATATAATGGTACTTACCCAATTCTAATTTTAAATTTATCATCTCTCAATTGCAAACTTCACATTTTCTTAAATGAGTTCCTTTTATTATGACTTTTTTAAAAATGGAAAGTACAGGGATGCTAATTTCATGATTTATGGTAGTAAATTAGCATCCAAAATGTAAACTCTTTATAACCATTTGGTGTAGAAAAAATGTTGTAATCAAACTGTTATTGTTCCTAAGCAGCAAAATATTTCATAGCATAATATGAAGAAACTATAATTCGTGTCTGTAGATACTATTTCACAATAATTGCGCTTCTGGATTGTGGCTAGACTGCACAAATCAGAGGTAACGAGAAATTGTAAATATTTCAAAACAACCAATTATTCTTTTTTGTAATAAAGCGATTTTCTTGCACGCAGAAAATAGCTTCCTTTGTTTTTGTTCATGACGTATTACTTCGGAGAAAATGACGAAGATTGTAAATTTCTTCCATACAATTTATTTTCGGGGTTTTTATCTCTTATAAGGATCAGTGCTTTTTTGCTTATACAATTTCCAGTCCATTTCTTATTTGTCTATTAGATTACAGAGTGGATTGTACAGACAGGCAAAAAATGATACGTCTTGCGGTGGGATACAGTATCGCATTTATATTTGCTGGCAGTTATCCCTGATTAAAGTCATGTCGATTTTTATTTTTCAGCATATGTTTGTGCACTTTCGTTTTCTGTCTAGTAATCTGTAGAAGGAAAATTAATCGAATTCTTAGGATTAGTAGTTATCTGTGAAGTAACACGAAAAGTCCAATATCTATGTTCGATATACATGTATTACTTTTATTTTTAGAAGGTTTTTTCCTAGAAAGATATCGCACAACTAATGTTTTTTACCTTTAAGGTAAATGCAACATTTTACTAGAATTTGGTCTTAGAGTTACATATATTCAGCTTTTGCAGTGACAAGGAATACTCTGATTTGCTTTATATTGTCTGTTCCATGTAAAATTTATTTTTAAGTTTAAATTGCCACGATTACTTTTTTGTTTAATAGTGTATAAATCCGGATTGGTGAAAGGTGCTCATTCTGTACAAGTTAATTGCCTACCTATTATTGGAGTCGTTGCCACGCAACAATCAAGTTTGATGAAGCGGTATACAGAGTATTCCATCTCAAACGAGCGACCTTGAATATCTTGGTTATTTTCAAAACTATTGCAATAAGAAAAAACAGGTCAATTTTTGTATCGAGGGGGAAATTTTTTGAGGTGAATTAGCGTTTGCGCGCATTCAACATAAACAGGCCAGTTGAGTGACCTTGAGATTTGAGATAGGAAAAATAGGTGTTGTCGTGTATATCATTTGAAAGCCCTTTTACGGACTATACCGTCGTCATAATATTTTTTATTGCAATTTCTGTACATGTAATAATAAAATAGTATTAAAAAAAATACATTACAATACAATGCATCTAAAGCAAATGTTCAAGTGTCTTCCACTGACTTCCATACAATAGTACAACCTTGACTGAAAGCCGTCTCTGACATGGTTCAGCATAGTGTTATCTGACGACACTCCACTATAATCCGTTGATGTAGTTAGTCCAAATTCTCAGGCTGTCATAAAAACTTTGGAATTAACATGTCCCCTCAAAAAAATCCAAAGGGTTCAGATCAGTTGATCGGGCAGGCCATTCTATAGCTGTTGTGTATATCATTTGAAAGCCCTTTTTACGGACTATACAGTCGTCATAATATTTTTTATTTTTTATTTCTGTACATTTAATAATAAAATAGTATTTAAAAAAAGAATTTACATTACAATACAATGCCTCTAAAGCAAATGTTCAAGTGTCTTCCATTGACTTCCATACAATAGTACAACCTTGACTAAAAGCCGTCTCAGACATGGTTCCGCATAGTGTTATCTGACGACAATCCACTATAATCCGTTGATGTATTCTCAGGCTGTCATAAAAATTTTGGAATTAACATGTCCCCACAAAAAATCCAAAGGGTTCAGATCAGGTGATCGGGCAGGCCATTCTATAGGACCTCTTCTTCCAATCCAGCGACCAGGGTATTCCAAATCGAGGTATTGACGCACTGGTGCGGCGTAGTGAGGAGGAGCTCCATCTTGTTGGAAATGCATTTGCTCTTCATGTAGTAGAGGATCATTTTCTAATTTTTCTATTATCAATGCAATAATTTCATTTTCCAATATATTGTGATAAACTTCACTATTTAAATTACCAGGAATAAACAGGGATCCAATTAGATGATTTGACAAAATCTCCGCCCAAACGTTTAGTTTTACCGGATGTTGACTATGAGCTTCTCGAAGTAAATGAGAATTTGTATCCCTCCAAAATCTACAGTTATGTCTGTTAACTTCCCCATGAAGTGAAATAGAGCACTCATCCGAAAAGCAAATATTGTACAAGAAATTTGGGTCATAATTTCGCAAAACTCTTGCCTTCGATCCCAATCATCCTCATTCAATTCATGAAGTAATTTAATTTTATACGGATGGAATTTGTACTTATGCAAAATTCTAAAAACGTTAATTTTGCTAATACCGGAAGCTGCAGAGATTTGCTGGATAGGCTGCGTGTTCGGTATAAGTTGGACATGGCCCAATGTAGCCACAGGTACCCCTTCATCATTTACAATTCCAATGGGACCCATTTTTTATTCATTACTGAGCCCGTCTCAACAAATTTTAAAATCAACTCCAATACATGTTTATGACGAACGTTACGTTTGGGATGATTTTGGTTTAAAACCCTTGCAGCAGATCGAGCACAATTTTGATTTTAGTAATAAAGACTTACCAGCTCAACACGTTCTTGCAATGTGTATACCATAATTGTCTTTTAAATTTTCAACAGATCAGTAAAGTAATAACTTCACAGATAAATGTGAAATGCTTCAAATGATCAAATAAAGGTCAGAACAGATAAACAATGTTTACAATTAACTTTTTTTCTTGTATAGTGTGTTATTACAGGGTGCGGCAGTGAAACAGGATGATTTAAGAGCGTATTATAAAAGAACTCCTTTTTACTACTTTTCCATGCAGTAAAAACTTTTAATTTAATAATTCGGTTTTACTACTAGGTCGGTTAGGCATTCTGTTACATGAACAGGAATTGCAAAAAAAAAATATTATGAGGGTATAGTCCGTAAAAAGGACTTTCAAATGATAAACACCTATTTTCCCTATCTCAAATCTTAAGAATTGGCCTGTTTATGTTAAATGCGCGCAAGCACTAATTCACCTCAAAAAATTTCCCCCTCCAAACAAAAAATGATCAGTTTTTTCTTATTGCAATAGTTTTGAAAATAACCAAGATATTCAAGGTGGCTCGTTTGAGATGGAATACCATGTATAATTAAGCAATGAAGGATTTTAGGTTTGCTTGGAACCGACACCAAAAATATACTAGATAGGTAGGTAATTAATTTGTACAGAATGAGCACCTAATATTGTTTACATTTTTTATTTTCTTTGTAGGTACCTAACAACAGTGAATTTGCTATTTATTATTTACTGTTATGTTGTGTTGAATATTTTCAACCTTTTAATTCTACTTGGAAGTAGGTTTATATTTATAACAACAGTTTACTCTATTTTATTACTGTATCGCCCTGAGGTTTGGGTTCACATATATTATTGACATTCATTCTTTGTAACTGTCCTCCTTATTTGGTCATTCCCCTTTTACATAACAATCTACGGGTTCTATCTTCCTTGTGTTATTTGGGTATTTTAACTGTCAATTAAATAAAATTTTGCTTAATATTGTTGTACAGTCAGTGGGTTCTATTTAAAATTATAAAACTAATATTCACTTTCACTTTTCTAGAAACTTTTATTTACATCGAATGTACAACAGCTGATTCAAATATCACAATAACAATTTTACATATAAGCTCTTAGCTCCATCAACTGAACTCGCAATCGTGGCCTGCTTCCTTTATAAAACCAGCGTCGAATTCTCCAGTAAAATCAGTCATCACTCCTACAGGTGGCGATTCTTTTCGAGAACCATTTTTTATCTCAAAGCGATTATTGTCGTACTGAAATGAAACAGGGTCGGCTTTGGATAAATTTCGTAACACTGCCCCCCCCCCTTTAATTCTGATCGTCCCGATCAGAAACATCCTCTCCATGGTAGGGAGCGAGTCGATCTAAATGAACCACTTTCAATTTAGCCTTGGGGTTTCGACGGATCCGGTAGACGACGTCATTCAGCCTCTTAAGCACCTGGTATGGACCATCCCAGGCCGGTGTAACCTTTGGGGATTTACCCTAGCTCCGTTGAGGGTTGTACAGCCAGACTTTGTCCCTCTCCTGGAACCCGACTGAATTGGCCTTGAGGTCGTATCGCGTCTTCATCCGGTCACTGGTGGCCAACATCTGCGTTCGGGCTAATTCGTGTATTGCCAGCATGTTATGTCGGAGCTGGTCGGCATAATCGTCGATGTCTTGGGGAGGTTCTTCGGGGGAGTCAAATGCCAAATCGCAGGGTAATCGCAGCTCCTTTCCGAATAGGACCCTGACTGGGGTCAGGCCTGTACTATTATGTACAGTGCATCCCATTTTGGTTGAGATTGCCAGGTTACTCGGTTGTTATTGAAGATAGAGTCTTGCGGTTTTCACATACCTGTTCTACTTTTTTGTGAAACTCAGGATGGCCATATCAGATTTTGCATAAGTGTTTTCATTTATAAGATACAGGGCGATTTTGATAATCTATACTTTTTGGACCCCTTCTATATCTACGTAGTTTTTAGAAATACTCTTGCGCTAAGAACTACGTCTAATAGAAAATTTTGCATAGAATCCAGTGGAGTACTTAATTTTTTTTTCCGAGTATGGTTTTGAAGATACTACACAACATTATATATTTTTAAATGGAACACCCTGTATTTTATTATTTCATTGAATTCGTTATTTTTTTCCCTTTAAAATAATGTATAATACAATACACACGGTAGTAGAAGGATTATGAGGGCCACAGACCAATTTGCATATTCCATCGAAAGATATATCAGTATTTCAGCCCCCGTAGATCGCCGGCACTGGCTATGTGGGTTGATCGGTTTGTTGGGTACCTATTGAATAGTTGTGTGTTTCATTAGTTTGCTTGCGGTATTAAGGAAGAAAAATGGGAGAACGTTAATAACCATTCAATTAAATGTAAAAATGTGTGAAATTTCCATCCGTCCGCCACTGGTAATGCGAAATAATTAAAATAGCTTAGTGGCTTGAGTCGCGTTTCGCGATTTTTACTTGTACAGACTTGTTTTCCGACATCAAGGCGACGGTATGAGGTTCAACGATACTGCCGATCATTTTGAAGGTCAACTAGTATTGCCGATATGATGTAGAAAAATTCGCATTAATTTGAGGATCAGATAGGGATATATGATAATCACATCCGCGATTTTTTTATAGACTTGTTTCTAGAGATTAAGGTGACGGTGACGGTTCATCGATACGGACTTTTCGTGGAGGTCAGCTAGTAAAGCGCGAACGACCTGATATGGAAAAACACGCTGGATATCCTAGTAGGTGGGTTGTAACGCAGTCTTGAAATTGAAAATACAGGGTAGAGTAATATGCTGAAATAAGTTTCAATTAATCTTGCACATAGTTTTATGGTAACTAGGTAAATTGTTGAATAGAATAAAAGAGGGTTTAAATTATAAATTTGAAGCAGTGAAAATTCAGTTTTATTTAATCATTCAAAGAGAACAGAAGCAAAAATAATGTTACTGGGAATTTATATAGCGTGTTCTATTTCATTGGTAATGTGTAACGTGAATGTTGAGAACTTTTTAAAAAGATATGGATTTTTAAGTGATAATGGAACGTCTATAACAGACCTAAAGGAGGGATTGACTAAATTAAAGTGGTACTTTGTATTTGCTGATTCGGAAAGGAAATTAGTGGCAGAAAAAGCTTTTGAAGTATGGCAAAATGTGTCAAACTTACAATTCACTTATTCACCTACTGCACCGGACATAGTTATTTCCTATGCCGACGGGCAGTTCCGGCACTCAAACAACAGAAGGTGTCAAGATGCGGGAAATTGTTATTATCTATTTGACGGATCTTCTGGTGCTTTGGGGCATGCATATCTCCCAAATAATGATACATGTCGTGAGATTCATTTAGACCGAAGTGAGATGTGGTATTTAGGGTTGGATCAAATAGAAGATATTCCAGCAAACCAGACAAGTTTGCTTTCTGTTTCATGAGGTCGGTCACCGTATTGGAATGAAGCATTCCCCTTTTTGGAGCTCAATAATGTATCCATATTATGGCCGTTTACAACTCGATGAAGATGATATCCGAGCAATTCAATTTTTGTATGGAGCGAAAAAAATTCCTCAAAGTACAACCGTAAAAACCATTCCAAAGACGACGACAAAAATCCCCGAAAGTGTGACGGTAAAAAGCACCCCAAAGACAACACAGAAGTATATTCATGAGATTCCTTCGAGTACACAAAAAATTATTATTTCCACAACTACCACTAATACCACTGTAAAGGGTACACAAGAGAAAGCAATAGACTTATGTCAAGTAGATGTTTCGGGATTGCAGTTTTTAGTATTAAGAAGCAATCTGTATATTATATATAAAGACAGGTTATGGATCATGGATATGGAGAGTAGAAACATAACATCAAAAAACGTTAATCTACGGAAAGTCCTACATTTTCTACCATCGGATGTCGCTAAAATAACTTCAATATATCAGAGACCGTCTGGTGAAATAGTTATGATTGGAGATAAGAAAAGATTATTCTACATCTCAGATGAGAACTTTAAACTACTGAAAACTTTAAGCATTAGCGATTTCAAGCTCTCAATACCAGCAGATGAAATCATTGCTACGGTTACCCGTTATACAGGACAAACTATATTTTTCTTCTCAAAAAATATGTACGCCGAGATCAACGAGTGTTCCTATGAAGGGAAAAATTACGGTTATATAAGCAGAGGCTTTAGCGGTATACCAGAAAATATTAGAAGTGCTTTTCGGTATACCAACGGAAGAATTTATTTTTTTGAAAATAATAGGTATTTCGAATATAATGAATTTGCAAATATTCTTGTAGACACTAATAAGTTAACATTAAGTTTGTTTAATATCCCATGTCCAAATCTAACGCTTTACGAACAACTGAAAGAATTGTTGACTAGGATTTTGGCTATAGAAAATAAAAATTGATAACAAATTAGTAAGTGTATTATTTTCACAGCATTTGTTTGAAATGAGTATTTTCTTAAAATACAAAATCATACAAATTACTGCGTATTATCACCCTGTAAATTATCAAGAACTACTCCAAGAATCGGATCTTGTTGGAATGTCGTCGTCGCGGTCGGCTGTGAGAGCGAGAGAGGACTCGTTTTGCGTAGTTTGGTACATAGCGAAACGGTTTAAATACGACATCCTGATCGTACTGAAATCAATTGAAAGCAGTCTTTCAACGTGATAATAAGTGTATGTGAGTGAAAAAATATCTCTGGTAAGTTTTCTTTATTATTATTATTATTGTTTTTACATTTTTTGAATATGTTTTGCTGTCTTGAAAGAAATTTCTAGTCGCTAGACTCTATCTTGTGTGTAGTTTTTGAGCATGATTTTTGTCTTAGAATGGATAAATAGTTTCTGTGGGATAAAAAAGACTTTAGTTTTTGGGAGTTGTTTATGAATATTCCTTTATATGTCTTGAAAGAAATTTCTAGTCACTAGACATTATCTTGGATGTAGTTTTGAGTATGGTATGTCTTAGAGTGGATAAATAATTTCTGTGAGGGAAAAAGATTTTAGTTTTTGATAGTTGTTTGAGAATATTTCTTTATATGTGTTGAAAGAAATTTTTAGATAATTTCTAGTCGCTAGATATTATCATGAGTGTAGTTTTGAGTATGATTTTTATCTTAGCATGGATAAATAATTTCTGCGGGAGAAAAAGACTTTTGTGTTTGGTAGTTGTATATGAATATTTATTTTTAAAAAATGTTTTTCTCTTGATGTTGCTGAAGTGAGGGAAATGTGTAGTCAGATAACATTATTTTATAGCAGTTTTGAGTAGGTTTTTTTGTCTTAGAATGGATATTTATATAGAGATATTTAAAATCCAGCACATTAGCATACAGAACTCCAGAACTTTACGAATCTACCTGAGCTAAAAACCAGCACATCAGCACTCCAGAACTTTACACATCTACCTGAGCTAAAAGCCAGCACATCAACAGTCTCAAGCAAACAAGAAAAACAAAAAAAAATAAAACTGAGTATACCATTGTATCATATAAAACTTAAATACAATATTATTTTATTGTTACATATGAATTTCTTAAACGAAATTAACAAAATTTCAAATTCTACAGCTGTAAAGAAGCCGGTGATAAAGCTAAAGGACTTACCGCTGAACACTAAATACAGAATTCTTGCTGCCAAACTAGTGAATTCAACAGTCGGTGAAAACATCCTTCTAGAGTTAGAGGAAAAAGTCACGTTTCTACCGAAACGAGTGACAAAAACGTTTACACCACACATCCCAAAATTCAAAAGCGGGAAGTTGTACGTCAGCTTCACGGGGCTGCAAGAGATTCCTGAGTTTCACCCAAGAATTTTATTCAAGATAGAAGAGGACTAGGACTCGAGAACTTCAAACAAAAAAAAATTGTTTTTACCGTTTCTGTTACTGTAGAGAAAAATGAATTCAGATAAAATTACGCATCTTAGTGATAAAATTATTGCAAAAATGAGGGAAGTAGAAACTGTTTTGTCATCAAAATCGAAACCGTTAACTCAATGGGACACTGAAAAGTATTCACAACTTATAAAAAAACACATTCTTCTTTGCTCTAGAGCCATTCGGAAAGCGGATTTATCAATAGGTACATTACGTAAATTACAAACCAAAATTGGACATCTCAAAAGATTTAGAATTGTATTACAACAAAATAATTCTGTGGGAATGGGGATTTTCAAAAGTAGGAATATCAGTGATCGTGTTAAGTGGGAAGATGTAGCATCTGCTTTTAAAACTCGCGTAAAAACTGCAGTAATTATAAACAAATATCATAAAGATGTAGCGGAATTTTTAAAAGATGCTAGTCGACTTTTTCAACCTAGAATCAGAAATATTTTAAAGAAAATGCCAATGGTGAAAGTAAACACTTCCTTTTGTGGAGAGTTTTCAAAAATTTCAAGCGATATGGAGATAGTAGATAAAAAGTATTTTCCAACCAAAAATGAAGTAATTGACTTAGGTACTGATCTGCAATATTGGTTTGAATTTTATGTAAAAGATCGTATTTTAAATGCGCTCTCCGAGTTTGCTGATGAAGGTTCTGGGTGGTGTTTCAATGAGGTTATTTCTCTAGAAATTAATATCAACAAATTTTCACTTGGTACAGGTGGTTCATCTTTCATTGAGTTACCTGCAAAAATTAAATCAACAAGAGCTTGTGTTAATGTTAAGAATCGTGATGAGGCTTGCTTTCTTTGGTCTATAGTATCTGCTCTTATTCCTGCTGCAAATCATTCTGATAGAACTACTTCCTATCCTCACTATAGTCAAGTTTTGAATTTGAAGGATTTAATTCTTCCAGTCAAGATAAATCAAATTTCTGTTTTTGAGAAGCATAACCAGTCAATATCAGTCAATGTGTTCGGATTAGAAATGGATACACGTTTCAATTATACCATTGTTCCCTTCCGTTTAATTAAAGAGAAGAGAGAGCAACATGTAAATTTGTTAATACTACAAGATAAATATTTTCCTAAAAAAAGTACTCTGGAAGTAGATGATAATGATGAGAATGAAAATGATGAGGATCATGAAATTCGATACCACTTCTGTTGGGTCAAAGATCTTTCCCGACTTTTATATAGTCAGATATCGAAACATAAGGGGAAGAAATATGTCTGTGATAGATGCCTGAACTATTTTTATTCAGATGAAAAGTTGAAAGAACATGCAGTGTACTGCGAAAAATTAAATGATTGTAAAGTAGAGTTTCTAAAGTTTTCTCATGTTGAATTCAAAAATTTCATGTTTAAAGAACAAGTTCCGTTCATTGTATATGCAGATTTTGAGTCACTCTTGGAACCGTTTAATGATCGAAATATTTCAAGTAATAGCTTGCGTTATCACAAACATACAGCATATAGCGCGGGTTACTATTTCAAGTGCCATTATAATGATTAGTACTCCTTCTTTAAGAGTAATAGAAGTATGCATTGTATGTCGTGGTTTGCAGATGAAATGCAAAATTTAGCAAAATTTGTGCAATCTAAATTGATTAACATTGAACCAATGAACACAGCAGTAGACTTGAAGGATGCCACTGAGGTTTGTCACATTTGTGAAAAACCTTTTGGACCTCAAGATAGAATAGTTAAGGATCACTGTCACCTTTCTGGGAAATTTAGAGGCTTTAGTCATAATCAGTGCAATATTTTATATAGGAAATCTTTTGTTGTCCCATAGTTTTCCATAATTTGAGTGGCTACTACAGTCACTCCATAATCAGAGATTTGGCGAAAAGAAACCATATAACTCTTTTACCTGTTAATAAAGAAAAGTATATTAGTTTTACAGTTCATGATAACGACACAAAATCAGATTTAGATATATCGATTCCTTCAGGTTTATGGGATGTTCATTGGACTCGTTAGTTTCGACTTTAAATGAAAACGATTTCGATATTCTGAACAGTCAGTTTGCACATTTACCTACTGAAAAAGTAAGATTGCCGCATAGAAAAGGTGTATTTTTTTATGATTACTTGAATAAAATTGAATAAAATTGAATAAAATTGAGAGATTAGAAGAGACAGCATTACCAAAAAAGAGAAAATTTTATAATCGATTGAACGATGAACATATAGAAGAAAAAGACTACAGACATGCTAAGTTAGTATGGGATAAATTCGAGTTGAAAACGCTTGGTGAATATAGCGATCTCTATATGAAAACAGACATTTTATTATTGGCTTGCGTATTTGAGACTTTTCGTAACACCTGCCACAAGACATACGGATTAGATCCTGCACACTACTACACCATTCCCGGTTACACTTGGGATTGCATGCTAAAATATACTAAATGCAAGCTAGAAACGGTTCAGGATGTTGACATGTTGCTCTTCATCGAACGTGGTATAAGAGGAGGTATATCGATGTGCTGTAATCGGTATGGGGAGGCAAACAACAAGTATATGGAGGGTTATGATCCTTCTAAACCCTCCAAATTCCTCTTTTATTGTGATATTAATAACATGTACGGGTGGGGAATGAGTCAACCCCTCCCCTACGGAGGGTTCAAATCGGTTGACTCAAACATAGATATCACCAGCATCCCCGATGATTCGTCTACAGGATATATCCTGGAATTTGAAGTATCCAGAACATCTCCATGATCTTCATAAGGATCTCCCATTCTGTGCGGAACACAAATTACCAAGGAATTCAAAAATCGAGAAGCTTCTAACCACTTTGGATAATAAAGAAAAATATGTGATTCATTATAGGAATCTCAAGCAAGCTTTATCTCATGGTTTAAAATTGTCTAAAATTCATCGTATACTGCAGTTTGATCAATCAGCCTGGTTGAAACCATACATCGATTTTAACAAAACACTAAGATCTCAATCAACTAATAACTTTTCAACAAATCTTTACAAATTAATGGTAATGCTGTCTTCGGAAAAACAATGCAAAACGTGAGAAAACACAGAAATGTTAAACTAGCTAGACGATGGAATGGAAGAATGGGAGCTAAAAATTTAATTTCTAGTCCAAACTTTCACAATAGAACCATATTTGATGAAGATCTTATGGCAATTGAACTAAAAAAATCATAGTATTTTATTCGACAAACCCCTGTATATTGGAATGTGTATCCTCGATATTTCTAAACTTTGTATATATGAATTTCACTATGACTATATGTTGAAAAAGTTCCCTGTAGAGAAATGCAAACTACTTTATACGGATACCGACAGCTTAATATATGAAATTCAATGAGATGATCTATATGAAGAGGTTATAAAAGCAGATATCGATCGTTTTGATACCAGCGATTATCCTGCTGATAATCGTTGGAATATTCCTCTTGTTAATAAAAAAGTGCCGGGTCTAATTAAAGATGAAGCCAAAGGTGAAATTCTACTGTTTTTCATCGGTTTAAGATCAAAGCAATACACCTACAAGATGCAAGGTGGGAAAAACATAAAAAAAGGCGAAGGGTGTAAAGAAGAATGTTGTTAGGAAAAATATAACTTATGAGGACTACTTGGAGTGTCTCGAGGAATTTACCAGAAACGGCAACAAAAATTTTGTTATTAATAAGACTCAGCGGCTGTTTATACTGTTGAGCAAACCAAACTTGCTCTAAATCCCTATGATAACAAACGATTTTTACTCCCTCATAGTTACGATACACTACTATGGGGTCATTACAGACTCAAACAATTTTAATTTGAATTCTTTTTTCTCTTATAGGCAGCAGAAAAATGGCTACAACACTACAACAAGAATGTATTAAAAGTATCTGTCAGAACATTCAGAGCCTAAGTATATTCATTTCCCGGTCTCCACTTCCTTGGTGCTTAACCGAGGAAGTTATTAGGAGTTATCCAAAGTATAAATATGAACCGTTTATGTCTGAATACTCAAATTCTAATCTAAATCGGAAATCCATTCTAGAGGGATTTGAGTATTACATAGACATGACCTCAGAACTTCGACTTGTCCTTTTAAATTGTCACTATCTAGCACCCTACGTCGAACATGATGACTATTGCGTATGGTATACATACTATGAAATTATTGAATATGCTCTCGTAGTATGTAGATTATGTTTTCGACAACTGAAAACCGTGCTTGATTTAAAAGGGAAAACAAAAGTTCCCTATAAAATATCGAAATGTCACGTGCGGTATAAGCCTTGCGAGTTACATAGTATTTACGAGGACAGGAGTTCATGGTGCTCTCATTGCTGGGACCCCTTATTCGAGTTAAAAAATCGGGTTGAATGTTTTGAAGATTTACACTTTCATAAGATGATGAAATTCTAATAGTATTCGTATCTTGAGGACTTATAGTTAATAAATAATATTTGTAATAGTTAGGACTTATGTATTGGCAATAATGTAAAAAAAAAGAATAAATAAAGATACTAATATTTGTAATGTACCTACTAATATAATATAAAATAAATAAATAAAACACTGTAATGTTCTAAAAACGCCTCTTTATTTCACGAAATAAAAACCTTTAAATACCCAACTGTCTCACATCTGCAGATACAACATTTATCAATATCTATAAAACAACTTGAGCAGCAGGCTAAATGTCTACAGGGAAGAACTACAACAGATATTTCATTAGTTAAACAAATTTTACAACATAAGTTAGTAGCTTTTGAATCTTCTATTGTTTTTTGATTCATTAAACAGTTGCTGGATATCATCAAGTGTCTTTCAGTAATATCATCGTTTGGCAGCAAGTTTGAAATTTGTATGCCACAACAATATCATATGATTCTATCTCCTACACCACTATAAAAGAATCCAACTTTTGCCAAATCATTAGGTCTCTGCTTTAGAGCTATAGGCCAGTTGTCAAACGTAGAAAATCTGCTGGCAACACTTATTTTATCTTTATGAACAACAGGTTTTTTTCTATTTATTAAGTATACGCTATCTGTATCGAAGAAGGAACAATTTGGATTCCAATCCAAATGGTCAGCTACAGGATCGTCTGTCATTTGCCAGTTGGATCCTTCAGTCCCACAAAATGCACATTTTACTACATCATTTTGACCAAAATAAATAAAGCCAGCCCTTGCTAGTCTGGAAGCTGGGAATTCTGATGGCCAGTTTTCAAAGGTACGTAATCTGTGTTCGTATACTTGATACCAATCTCTACACTCCATGATTGTAATATATCAACTGAGGGAAAATTGAAAAACGGGATGATTTTATACATTTTATTGAGGTTTTCTCGCTACAATGTCGGCTACAATTTTTTCTCTGTAATAATAAAGATATACTCTTAAAGCAATACCCAGTTGAGATGTATTATCAAAACAAAAAGATGATAGTAATCGTTCAACTGGTTGCGAACGAATTAAATGTTTCCATGAACAAACTTCATTTAAAACTTTAAAATAATATTTACAAAAGTTCATTTCTAAATATGCTTCTAGTCGACTAGAAATTATATGTTCAATTCTAAAAAGTTCCACTACATCACTATGAGAGAAATATAACGCAATAATATTTTGCATCAATAACACTAGTTTTTCATCATCCTCAGATCTTGTTTGGGTTATATGTAGAAATTCTCCACAGGAAATTGGTGCAGCAACTTCGTGGCTGTTAATATTTGGGTTTTCTAAATAATTCTGATTCATCAACTTCAGAACGCACAAAACATCCGCCCATTCGAAGCTGTTCAAGACAATTTTCACATTATTTTTTTGTAGAATAATTACTGGTGCAAACGTTCGAGCTGGACTTAATGCACATTGGATTTCCAACTCAGAATTGATGAGAGGAAATTTGGTGTGTAACAGATAAAACGCTTCTGTTTTAACTGCTTCTTCGTACATGTTTAAGATTCTATCTAGGTCAGTGTTGTAGTCAATTTCTTCAAAACTAGTATCACTCATACTGCTGCTCACCAAATTGAACTGCTCTTACTGAAGGTAATGGGAAACTCAAAAGGTTTTTATAACGTCTCCGTCGTTGTCTTCCCTCCTACTCCTGTTTTACAAGTTATAGCCTGTTGCTGGAATCAATCCAGCTGTCGTGACTTTTATCAAAGCCCAACCATCGAACTTTGACTTTATTGCCTTTTTTCTGCAACACTTTTTCCACGAGATAAACGTCAGGGTTGGCGGTTTTTTGCAATTATTCCTCATAAAATCCCCCTTGAATTGGTCTGCCACTCATATCTTCCAACAGGTAGGTAATGGGATTCGTTAACTGATATTGACGTACCTTGAATAGCTCTGTAGTCCAATTCCTGGTGTGTCCTTTTTCAAAGAAGTGTTTCACTTTACTTATTCGCACCACATCACCTACCTTGAGTTTCCTAGGTCCAGCGATTTTCAATCTATTGAATACTTTAATGTCTTTAGCATTAGCAGCAGTTACGTCGCTAGGGCGCATTTTCGTCGTCTCATGTTTTTGATTGTTATAAGACTGAACGATATCAGGTAAAATGTCAGTCTACTTGTAACTGCCATTTAAACTGAAATATTTGAATAATTTCTCCTTTAGCCTCCTTATCACGCGCTCACATATAGCTGCTTTCATCCCACTAAATGTACTATAGTGGTTAATTGAATATTTTTGCATTAGTTTCGTAAAGTGACTATTGTAGTATTCTTTTCCCTGGTCTGTTTGCAGGTTTTTCGGACGACGTCCACCATTATCAGTGAGAATACTCTCGAAAGCCTTTGTCACCTCCTCTCCTGATTTTGATTTCAGCGGCCTCGTCCAAACGTACTTGGAAAAACAATCAATTACCACTAAGATATACTTAAAATTTCTATTAGTTCCGGCATAAAGATCTAATTGTCCTAAATCAGACTGCCATAAATCATCTAAACCCTTAATGACGGTGTGACGTCGTGGAAATTTTTTTCTCACAGGTCGATGCAGCTCCTTTACAACTTGAACTTTTTCCTTGGAATAACTCATGATAACTACTACAGTTTAAAATAGATAACGACTTTTTATTTAGTCTTAAGAGCAGATTGCTGCTGCTGTTGCTGTTGAATGGCTACAATTTTTGGATTAATCATCTTTAGTTGATTGTTGATTTGCGAAGAGACTTCGTTTTTGTGAGATCGCAGTTCGCTCTTGATGCTATCCGATAATTTTTTCATCTCTAAGTTCATCTTATTAACTTTATCACTCATTTCATCGTGCAATTTTTGCATATTCACATATACTTCGGGTACAACTTTCAGCATTTTCTCTTTGATGGCCTTCACTTCATCAATATCGTTTTTCAATTGCGAAATTTCATCACTTATAGTCTGTTTTAGATTCTCTTCAATTTGCTGTGGCAATTTCGTAAGCTGGTTAAGCTGGACGTTGGTATTCGACTGAAATTCCAGAAAGGTCTGTTGATTAACCCTTAAGCTGCTGTCAATAGTATGTTGATTTTTCTCAAGTTTTCGCATACTGCTGTAAACCTTATCGCTGAAATCATTGAAGGACACTTGAAAGTCCTTTTTAATTTGAGACAACTTGTCGCGTAATCTGTCATAGACATAGAGTTTATTGGCGGCATCCATATCCATTTTGGGATCTCCAACATTTGAAATTATCACTTTCTCTACATCGATAATTCCATCGGCTGTGAAGGAAAACGGTATTTTTGTGCGCTCATAATCACGCGGTTGCTGTTGTGGAACAGCACTTCGACCAAATTTATCGAGAGACATTTTACTAAAGACTACTTTGGTTATTTGTCGCGTATAATATTGGCTTCTTTGAGCTCATTTATTATCGCTACAATTTCGTTGTCGTGGGATGTGTTGCCGGCCTCTTTCGATGCAACAAGTAACCTTAAACGATCTACCAATTCATTGGGATCGTCCCAGTAGACGTATTCCATAGGCTTTGTATTATATTTCAACTTCATACCTCTTCCTTCGCTGCTGCTGCTTGGTTTAATTCGTTTTATAAACAGGTTTAATGACATCCTTGTATTTGGATATTCCTGAGGGTTTCAAATGTCCTTTTACATTCCGGTCTACTAATGCCCGCTCTAAAACTTTTTGGTACACAATTTTATCATCTGGAGTGTATGCGGGATCCTTGTAGAATATTAGTTGATAAAGACCAGGTGATCCTCGAAACGGAGTGTCTCCAACAGTAAGACGTCCTGTCCTCATATCGAAGTTGATTTCTTTGTTACCGAGATACCATTTGGAGGTTTTCGAATCGTATGAGGGTCCATAAATGTTGTCAATTTTATCACTCTTGTGGAAATATTCGGTTACGTACTTTTGCACCATTATTGGATACTGCTCCATATAGGACTCAAAACTTTTGTTAGAGCAATTAGTCGGATCTTCATTCTCTTCTTCCGTTTCCTCGGTCTCAGCATCGGTATAAAAACTAGTCTCTGCGACTGGTTCTTCGTTGAGGAATAGACTTGATTTTGGTGTTAACGGTTCTAGTTTTTCTTTTTTCACAATTGTCTCGCGTTTGATAGATGGCAACACCGGAGGTGATTTTGTTGGCGCTGGTGGTATCTTGGTGAGAACTTTGGATGTAGTCGAAACTACTTGTTTCAAAGGTCCGACCACCGGTTTAAAGAGCTTATTGAGGGTTTCATCGTTTTCCGATTACCCAGTTTCAGACTGAGGTACTTCTTGCGAATAGACCGTGCTAGTTGTTAGATTTTTTTCTTGCGAAAAGCTTCTGCAATGTTGTTGCTACTCATTGAAGACATTTTTGTTGACTGACTGAATATTTTTTGCTTTGTAGTCTTATATATTTATCGAAACCTTTGCGATATCGCCCTTCATTTAAATTGAATTCTGTAACAATGACCACGAACCCGTAGCGATCCTGCCAACACTTTGAACACAAGTCTTTAAACTGTTCGAATGACATATCCGGAGATACGTGTTCATCATAGGCGTGCTTTAAATTGATTTCATCTTGTTTGAATAGCACAATCACATTACAATTGTCTCGTATTAGTTGTTTAGGCATTTTACTGTACGTCTGCAACAAATAAATTGAATCGATGTGTCGGTGCCGTCCCATGGAAAAGAAATTCTGAATCTTTTTCTGTTTATCACCAGCCACATCATCAAAAGTAAATACTGAATACTCAAAGGCGTCTGATGGATCGATTACATTTTCGTTTTCGCTGAAAGGGAAATATGACACACCCTTAACGCTCTTGAG
The DNA here is from genome assembly GCA_034190945.1 of Octodonta nipae. Lineage (NCBI taxonomy): Eukaryota > Metazoa > Arthropoda > Insecta > Coleoptera > Chrysomelidae > Octodonta > Octodonta nipae. Next base: position 79,034,478 of record CM067216.1, read on the forward strand.
AACCTCTTGTAGTAGTTGGTATTTTGGTTGGTACAAAGATTTCGAGTACACGTAGACATTTTTAAATCTCAATCCGTTTTCGTTGAACAAAAGCGAGAGCAGCGCATTGGTTTTCCCACAGCCGCTGGGGCCGCAGAACGCCGCACGGACGGAATTTGGCCATAGTTTCCCATTTTTCGATGTCACTCTACCATCGCCACTACTTTCCGCCACGAAATCTAGATTTTCTATAGGCAATTGAATATCTTGCTGCTTTATATGCATCTCAAAGTAAACTGAGGTACAAGGGTTTTGGGTGGACGTTTAAATATAAAATTAACTTTTTTGGGTGTCAGTCAGTCAGTATTATGTTAACCGCTGAAGGTAGTGGAAGTGTAGTGAACACTCTAATCAACAAGTTACCCTTTGAAATTCACCTTCCTGGCTATCAATTTTGTGGACCAGGTACGAAACTCGAAAAACGCTTAGCTCTAGGACAGCGAGGTATAAAGAAAACCGACGCAGCTTGTCGGGATCACGATATTGCTTACAGTAAAAGCACTTCTCTAGCAGACCGTCATAAGGCAGATTTTGAGTTGGAGAATAGGGCTTGGAAGAGATTCAAATCTAAGGACGCTTCACTCGGTGAAAAAGCAGCTGCTTGGCTCGTAACAACGAGTATGAAAACCAAACAGAAACTCTGTCTTGGCATGAAATCTCAAAAGCGGAAGAGGAGTAGAGGTGTGAAAAAATCTTCCAGCAAGCGAAAATCTTCAACACACAAAACTCTATTACCATTTCGAAAGCATGTCATGCTACCTACGAATAAAGCTATCGCTAACTCTCCTGCAGGACAAAGTCTACGGCAGTCATCGCTGATGGCTTTGAGAGCGGCTAGGATGGCAATTAAGAAAGCTGGTGGTCGCAAGAAAATTCGAGTTCCTCGTGTGATACTTTTCGAGTCGAAAGTCGGAGGAATTCTCCCATTACTCCCGCTATTTGCAGGACTCTCAGCCCTTGGAACCCTTACTGGTGGAGCTGCAACTTTGGGTAAAACACTAATAGACGCAAAAAATGCTAAAACGAAACTCGAAGAGGACAGACGCCACAATCAAGCTATGGAGGAGATTGGAAAGAAAGTGTCCGGGCTCTACCTGAAAAAATCCCGCAAAGGAGGCTTTGGTCTCTATCTAAAGAAACAACAAAAAAACTCCCGATAAAGTTACCCAGTCGAGCACTTTACACAAACGAGCTTGTGGAATACGCCAAACAATTGAACATACCAAATTGTAAAGGTGTATTTATGCGTGATGCCTTACCAAAAAAACAAAGACCATCAAGAACCGAGTCAGCAATCATCAACTTGGGTTCTAGCCGCAACAAAGGCACACACTGGGTAGCTTACATTAAAAATGGAAACGTTGCGCAATATTTCGATAGTTTTGGTAATTTGAAACCGCCTCGTGAATTGGCTGAATATTTAGGAAGTAATTTATCGATACTCTACAACAACGACTCCTACCAAAATTATAATCAATCCAATTGCGGTCATTTGTGTCTGCAGTTTCTCTATAATAACACATAACATTATCGAAAATCATCAGTCATGTCTTTGATATTAACACTGAAAGGACGCAGTTCAACACTGTCCATTGATTTTCAACCACCTATTCAACTGAATCCTGACTACAACTACGGTTTAGCCTTGCTGAGCTTCCACTCCTACAATAGCATTCCGAACATTGAGAAGGGTAACAAAGTGTATTTGACCGACTCCAAAAAGAAAGCAACCACCATCGAATTACCTGAAGGTTCCTACGAAATTGGTGATATAGAAGCGCACATTAGAAAAGTGTTGGGTGTCCAGCATTCAAAAGATGTAGATGAGATTTTCTCACTGAAGCCCAACAATAATACGCTCAAATGTGAAATATACAGCAGTAAATACGCAATAGACTTTCAACCGCAAAATAGCATCGGTCCAATACTGGGTTTCTCCAAGAGACTGCTCACACCTCTTCAAGTGCACAGCTCTGATTTACCAGTGAATATCATAAAAGTGCGAACAATCCATCTCGATAGTAACATCACATCGGGGGCATTCTACAACGACAGACCATCACACACGATATACGAATTTGCCATTGGAGTTGATCCTGGTTTCGCTATTGACGAAACACCTCAACATCTTATCTATATGCCTATCAACCGAAGAGAAATACACAACATAACTTTGAGAATTCTCAATCAGGAATCTGAACTCGTCAATTTCCGAGGGGAGGAAATCATTGTGAGACTGGAATTGAAACAACTTTTGCAGCAATAATGGGACGCTTACTCGTATTTGAGCATCCTCATAAAAGTACAAACATACCACGACCTAAATCAGTATCAACGAAACCTTTGAAGAGATCACTTACGTTCTCCAATAAACTATTTCTACAATCGCTAGGCTATCATGTCAACTCAAGCATTCGATATCTTCCGAAAGCCCAGTTTCGATGACAGCATTCGCAGAATGGAAGTCAGAACCTACTATCCCTATGTAAAGTCATTTGGGAACAACGACATAGTGGAGATTACTGTGAACCAAGCCGATTCCTGGTTATCCATGGCGGACTCGTATATCGCCGTTAAGGGTCAAATTATTGTAACGGCAGGTGCAGGTGAAGTTTCCCTATCCCCTAATGCAGGAGCATTTTTCTTCGATAATATGGTTTACGAACAGTGCGGTAAAGAAATGGAATCGGTTCGCGATCCCGGTCGCGTCAGTGCCATACGAGGTTATCTGTGCTATGATCCTACCAGTTCAAGAGAATTAGCTATTGCTGGCTGGAATTTTCCCGGTAAACCAATTGTGAATGCAGCAGACAGATCTTTCCGAATGTACATCCCGCTCAAGCATTTGTTTTCCCTCTTCAACGACTACCAGCGAGTAACCTGTGGAAAGCAAACAATACGTTTAGTGCGAGCAAGGAATGATGATGATTGTCTTATTATTACTGATAAATCTACAAAAGCAAGCGTGACGATTGACAGCATTGAACTCAAAGTCCAGCATATTTTCCCTAACGATGATATGAAACTTGAACTGCTGCAAGCCGTTAAACAGGATACCGGCATTATTATTCCGTTTCGTAAATGGGAACTTCATGAGTTGCCTGCTCTGTAGACAGGCGCCACACGAGAAATTTGGGCTGTGAAAACTTGTGCTGCTCTAGAGAGTCCTCGATACGTCATTGTTGTCTTCCAGACCAATAAGCACAGCAACATAGCGGCCAATCCTACGGAATTTGATCACATCCACATATCTAATATTCGTCTAACTCTTAATGGAGAAATTTGGCCGAACGAAAGAATGCAGTTGGATTTCCCCAGGAACGAATACAAAGAAGCCTACAAACGCTACACGGACTTTTATCCCAGTTTTGCTGACAAAACACACCCGCTCCTAGACTATCTCACCTTCAAGAATCACACTCTCTTCGTAATCGATTGTTCCCGACATGAGGACAGCATGAAATCCTCCACTGTAGATGTACGCCTGGATATTGAATCTCAAACAGGTTTTCCTGACAAAACACGTGCCTTCTGTATAATCATCCACGATTGTTTGATGGAGTTTCTCCCACTCAGCGAAATTGTTCGGAACCTCTCATAAAAGAGCATATCTTCACATTACAACTTCAGTTCACCATGGAAATCGCAATCGTTGACATTCAAGGCTTCATCCTTAACGGGGAATTTGTCCCTAAAGAATTGGCTATCAAGACACATGCAACAGGTGTCATACATTACCTGTTTAAGCCTCCTCAGCCATTTGAATTGCTGTGCAAGGAAGATCGACGAACCGTGAGATATTGTGAGAATTTTCTTCATGGACTCAGCTACAATGGTGGAATCTGGGATGTAAGCCAGTTGAATATGATTTTGAATTTTCTTCTCTCCAGATGTTCTCATGTCTACGTTAAAGGTCACCAAAAATATGACTTATTAGTTAAAAAGTGTAAAAATGAGCTTGGGCTCAATCATGTGAAGTTCGTAAATTTGGAGCATACCATCAACGCCGTAAAGTTGAAAGACGTGACTAAGAAGGACCGTGAGATAAGTAAATATCCCATAGTCTGTGGCTATCATTATGACGATTCTAATGAAGAATACGCAGAATACAAATGTGCTAAAAAAAATTGTAATGATATTTATGATTGGTTAATCAATAAGATTTTACCTCAATAAATGAATGAAACATAACATGCATTTTTATTTCTCAAAATTATTTTATTAACGAGTGTATAGATCTTATACATTTCAACATAAGTTTTACCAACAATAATATCAAAGATATAACAGCAAAGCATAATAATATTAATAAGTTATTGAGTTCCCTCTGAAGTGGACTTGGTAGCTGTTGTTGACCACATGTTGCTGCGGCTTCGGCTTCCTGCTGACAATCATAATTTGATGTTAAACCATCAAAATCCTCTACAGTGCCATTGTAAAAGAAAATTTTAAGTTTGTAGCGTAATGGGGTGTCATCTTTTGGAAATTCTGCAAAATATGCTGGTAGTAGCCCATCATTTAGCAATGTCCGCCTCATTAGCGAAAAATCAGATCTCTTTGAGCAATTCATAGAAAAGCATACCGCCACATTTTCCACCCCCTGTGGTATATTTGTGTATAGCATATTTTGTGATATAAAAGTCAATATCACAAAACTAGTAGTAATAGTAGCTTTCAATAATATCATTGTTGAAAATGACGTATACGTCTTTATTGTTCAGTTAACAATTTTATAATGCAACACTTATACCTTTACACCCTGTTTTGTATTCACTCAGAAATGGCCGAGTAGAAAGAGCGCCGGGTTAATTACAAAGGTAAGTATATTCTCCATTACAGGTCCCCAGTTCGATCCCATCTCTCGGCTAACATTTCTGGGCAAATTTTTTATTTATTTAATTTTTCTCTTTCATATATTTAAAACAAAACACACACACACACACAGTATTGCAATTGTTTTTTATTTACAGATTTCGATAATTCTTATAAAAATATACTAAAAATAAAAAACTTGTGACTCCAAATCTAAATCGTCCACATCGTCTGGTATTTCAGTCAGATTAGAACACTTGTATCGCATTTTCTTGGTTGGTGGGTCAGGAGAGGAATCAGCAACGAATGTCTCAGGTTCGGATTCTTTTTCTGGCGTTTTACATAGCACACTATGTATTTGAAGGATATTTTCCTTATTAAAACTCGTACCTGTCTTTAGTTTGTTCCTCACCGTCTCAAATAATGACAGACCACCTTCGTTATAACACACATTGATACATAAATGGTTGCCATCGGTCCCAGAAACAATCGGGATCGTCATTCTCTGGATCTGAATAATACGCAAAAGCGTTTTCCAGATAATTGGTGAATTTACCAAAACTCTCTTCTGAGAGCTTTATTGACGTTTCCTTATTTTGAAGCGTAATCGAACTATTGCTGCTGATTGTTATTTTTACTAATTCAGGAACTTCATAAGTACCAACTTGTGGGTTTAGTTTACCAATTAAACTCATTCTTACTGCTGATGTCTACACTTCAACTAACACTGAAAAACTAACATTTTGCTTGATTTTACTTTATAAGATCAATTCAGTTAGCACGCTGGCTAACCTTCATTCTACCAGTTTGTTGGGTATTAAAAAAAAAACAGATATTATCGATCCCTCTCACAGGTATTTTATGAAGAAGCTGGCTTCGCTTCCCACGTAGATGGGAGGCTCATATAGGTTATTTGAAAATCCAGCTAAATGTGGAATGTGGAATCCAACGCCTTTGACCGCTCCGTCGATCTGACGTAATTTCTAAGAAATCACATCTTTACAAGTAAGAACTCGCAAAAATTCGAATCCGGCTCACCAGTTAGCCTTCGAGATGATATCAGTATCGTTGAACTCCATACCGTCGCCTTGATGTCGGAAAACAAGTCTGTACAAGTAAAAATCGCGAAACGCGACTCAAGCTACTAAGCTATTTTAATTATTTCGCATTACCAGTGGCGGACGGATGGAAATTTCACACATTTTTACTTATAATTCAATGGTTATTAACGTTCTCCCATTTTTCTTCCTTAATACCGCAACCAAACTAATGAAACTCACACAACTATTCAATAGGTACCCAACAAACCGATCAACCCACATAGCCAGTGCCGGCGATCTACGGGGGCTGAAATACTGATATATCTTTCGGTTCGATGGAATATGCAAATTGGTCTGTGGCCCTTATAATCCTACTACTCACGGTATTATTAGAAATGCTAAAAAACACTAAAAAGCTGAGTTTTTTGCTAGTAGGCCATGTATTTTCCATTTAAAAGGAGATTCAAACAAATAATTCCATTTGAGATTTTTTATAGGAGTTTATCAGCAAAGAAAAATAATGTTAACAATAATTCAATAACATGAAACACAAAATTTAGATACCTAAAAGCAACTAATAAATAGTTATACATCGTTCATTATGTATAACAAACAGAACAAGTATTACAAATCAAATATCTATCTTAAAATTAATTTTGGACATTATTTATTACCTTATTGATTTAACTGTTCAAATTGTTGTCCATTTTCCCTAACACATAATTGGCAAACCTTTTCAATACGCCTGAGTGCATTTAAAATTATAACAGGTCGCCTTTGTAAATCCCGAAAAGCTGCCTCCGTTGCGGCACGAAGTTCTTCGCGACTGTTGTGTCTGTTGGTATATATTTATTTTTCAAATAACCCCACAAAAAAAGTCCAATATAGATAAATCGGGTGATCTTGGAGGCCACCTAATTGGTCCATGTGTTCCTATCCAACATCCTTGAAAATTATTTTCTAAAAAGCGCCCAATTAATCTAGAATTGTGGGCAGGGGCGCCATCTTGTTGAAAGTGTATAGAATTGCGAAAGGCGAGGGGAACATCTTCCAATATTTCGGGTAATAAGTCTTCTAGGATTGTCAAGTACCTATTGGCGGTAAGGGTTCCCTCAAAAAAGCAGTACTTTATTTTTGTCCCCAGTATGAAACAGGCTATATTAAAACCAAATCGACCCTGCTGTTGTCGCTCAAAAATTAAGTGCGGGTTCTCATCATACCACTATCTTGTATTCTGCCTGTTAAATATACCGGCACTGCTTATATGAGATTAGTCTGACCAAATAACTTTCCTTACAAAATCATTGTCCCTTCAGGTTTGGTTTAAAAACCAATTGCAAAAATTTAACCGTCTTGCTGCATCACCAGGATATAAGTGTTGGGCAATATTGACTTTGTAAGGTTTAAATTTATATATTTTTTAAATTCTTTGGACCCATGATTGAGAAACTCCAGTGTAATTTTCTAATTTCGCACAAGAAGTCTGGGGATAGGCATGAACGCTAGCTAACACATTTATTTCATTCATTTCTCGATTTTCTTTGTTATACACCTTTGATCGAGGTTTAGAATATGCACCAAAACTTAGTAAATTATTCTTTAGTCTAAATATAGTTGCTCGACTAGGTTGTGTCTCTCTGGATATCTGAAAGTTTTAAAAACGCGATTTCATGAAATATCTTATGGTAAAATACTCGTACTTTATACCTATGGAAATATAGTTCTAAAGCTTCTTCAACATTCTCATAAAAGTGATTTAAACATTGTATCATATTGTATTTTTCGTTATTTTGAAAAACGAATCCTCTTCCAGCCATTATCAATTATCAACCAGCAAACTCACGAATAATTATTTATATAATGATCTTGTAAACTCAAACACGATAAAACACAATAGTCACTAACAATGACAGCTTGATCAGATTTGCGTTTTTCTCTCCAGCGCTCACTAGATAAAATATTGTTCCGAAAGGCGGAATTCTATAATAATTTTAAATGGATTCAGGCGAGATGGAAAGGTTTGCTAATTATGTGTTAGGGAAAATGGACAACAATTTGAACAGTTAAATCCATAAGGTAATAAATAATGTCCAAAATTAATTTTAAGATAGATATTTGATTTGTAATACTTGTTCTGTTTGTTATACATAATGAACTATTTATTAGTTACTTTTAGGTACCTAAATTTCGTGTTTTATGTTATTGAATTATTGTTAACATTATTTTTCTTTGCTGATAAACTCCTATAAAAAATCTCAAATGGAATTATTTGTTTGATTCTCCTTTTAAATGGAAAATACATGGCCTACTAGCAAAAAACTCAGCTTTTTAGTGTTTTTTAGCATTTCTAATAATATCATGTGTATTGTATTATACATTATTTTAAAGGGAAAAAATAACGAATTCAATGAAATAATAAAATACAGGGTGTTCCATTTAAAATATATAATGTTGTGTAGTATCTTCAAAACCATACTCGGAAAAAAAATTGAGTACTCCACTGGATTCTATGCAAAATTTTCTATTAGAGGTAGTTCTTAGCGCAAGAGTATTTCTAATAACTTCGTAGATATAGAAGGGGTCCAAAAAGTATAAATTATCAAAATCGCCCTGTATCTTATAAATGGAAACACTTATGCAAAATCTGATAAGGCCATCCTGAGTTTCACAAAAAAGTAGAACAGGTATGTGAAAACCGCAAGACTCTATCTTCAATAACAACCGAATAACCTGGCAATCTCAACCAAAATGGGATGCACTGTACAGCAGAGCGATATGCCAATGCACTGTACAGCAGAGCGATATGCCAACAGGAATAGGGGAATATGCTCATCCCAATCACGCTGGTTATTGCTGACGACCTTGGATAGGTGTTGTTCCAAGGTCCTGTTGAATCTTTCCACTATTCCGTCTGACTGTGGGTGTAATGGTGTTGTTCTGGTTTTCCTGATCCCCAACATCGCCCCTGGTCTGAATGTAATTCCATCGAGACGCCAAACCTGCTGAATAGTTGTTTTACTAGCACCGTCGCTACCGTGGTTGCCTCTTGGTTGGGTATCGCATATGCCTCAGGCCATTTGCTGAAGTAATCCATTGCGACCAGAATGTATTTGTTTCCCCTCTCAGACTGGAGAAACGGACCGGCGACATCGATGGCAATTATTTCAAATGGGACGCCCACATTGTACTGCTGCATTCTGCCCTTGGTCCGAGTCTTCGGGCCCTTACTGGCTGCACAGATGGCACATTTGCGGCACCAAGCTCTGACGTCTTCAAAGTAATTCACCCAGTAGTACCGCTGGCGAACTTTGTCAAGGGTTTTATTCCTGCCCAGGTAGCCTCCGGTAATTCCATCATGTACTTCGGTCAGGATGGCTGGTACCTTTTTCTTAGGAACTACCAGTTGGGACTTGGTTTCTCGTCCATCAGCGCTTTCCCAAACTCGCTTAAGCATTCCATTGTCTACTCTTAGAGAGTCCCATTGAGCCCATAACGATTTCAGCACGCCGGAGTATCTAGCTACCTCGTCGCATCGTGGCCTAAGTGCCCCTCTCGTTTTGAGTGACAGGATTGGTTCGATGTCTGGATCAGCTATTTGGTCCTGGATGCACTGTTCCGTTGTCCAGTCTTCATTGGCCTGCACTCGGATGTGCCTGATGGAGATACCCTCTCGCTGTTCCGTCTTCAGACAATGTCCGCATTCCGCTCTACAGGGTCTTCTGGATAGGGCATCGGCATTATTGTGCAAACGGCCGGAACGGTGTTCTACCTTGAAGTCGTATTGCTGTAATTTCTCCATCCATCTGGCCAGCTGTCCTTCCGGTGTTTTCATGTCCAGCAGCCATTTGAGTGCAGCATGATCTGTTCGGATTAAGAAATGACGACCATAGAGATATTTGTGGAAATGGTCTACAGCCCTTGCAAGAAGTTCTTTTCTGGTGACGCCATAATTTCTTTCCGGTTTCGAGAATCCACGGCTGTAATACTCGATCACTCTCTCTTCACCATCTTGCACCTGGGATAGGACGGCCCCCAACCCTGTGTTGCTGGCGTCGGTGTCTAAGATGAACTTGCCGGACTGTGTAGGAAAGGCTAGGATTAGGCTGGAACATAGTGCTGCCTTCAGCCGCCTGAATTATGTTTCGCAATCCTGATTCCAATGGAAGGTGTCTTTCTCAGTGGTATGCCGATGTAGAGGGGCGGCGGTGGTGGCAAATCTCTCAACAAAACGCCGGTAGTATGAACAGAGGCCCAAGAAGCTTCGGAGTTCATGTTTGTCTCTTGGAACTGGCCAATCACGGATGGCTTCTATCTTGGCCCAAAAACTCTTTCCCTTTGGAACAAGGAACACTTCTTCGTATTGAGTCTCAGGTTGGCATTATTAATTCTGGAGAATACTTCTTCCAGGTTCTTCAGATGATCGTCGAATGTCTGACCCATGACTAGAATGGCGTCGAGGTATACTAAGCACGTCCTCCATGTTAACCCGCTCAGTACATACTCCATTAGCCTCTCAAATGTAGCGGGTGCATTACATAACACAAAGGGCATGACCGTGAACTGAAACAGCCCTTTACTGGTGGAGAACGCTGTCTTCTCTCTATCGTTTACGTGTAGACCAACCTGCCAATATCCACTTTTTAGGTCTAGTGTGGAGAACCAACGGGAGCCCGCTAGTGTGGTAAAAGTGTCATCGATTCCACGCAAAATCTGGTGGTTCCATCCTTCTTTTTAACTAGCACGACGGGAGCAGAACATGGGCTGATGGATAGCTCAATAACTCCATTTTCTAACATGGACTCGATGTTTTCCTCGACTGCCTGTTGTTACCCCAATGGTAGTCGTCTAGGTGGTATTCTGATGGGTTGAGCCTTTTCGGTATCTATTCGATGTTGGATGATGTTGGTGCGACCGGTGGTACCATCTTGACTGTTAAAAATTTGCCAGTGCTTTGTGGTAAATTGTTTGGCTTTCTTCTGGTTCTCTGGAGTCAGGTGTCTCAAATGGTCAGCAATCTGTTGTAAGAACTCTTTACTGGGTCCTGTCTCTTTCACCGACGTCTGGTACTCTTCTTCGCAATTGATGATGGTCTCTACTGGCTCGAAACAAGCTATCTCTTGACCATTGACAATTCTGATGTCGTTGTTGGACAAATTCATGTCATGAGCTGAGTGTACGGGCTCCACCATTCCAACGCAGCTCCCAGGATTGCTGTCTAGCTGCCCATGAATAATCTGTTCCGTTCGACTGGGAATTCTAGCTGAAGACTTTGCCACAATTTTTATGGAGGTGACTGAACTGTTGACGGGCCGTGTCAATAAAAATTCCTCATTTAGGAACCGAAGAACATCATATCTCGGGTTGAACATAAATCCATGCTGGCTAATTAGGAACATTCCCAGTATAAAATCGTCCTCAATATTCGCTACCAGGACCCTATGCCGGATCATGTTGTCCCCTATCTGTAGCACGACGTCTGCCTCACCCTGTATTGACATGGACTCGCCGGTGACTGTTCTGAGCTGGATGTTATTGGTAACTGGCCGAATTTCTGATGCTCTCAAAACCCTGGACTTGGCAATGGACACATCGGCGCCGATGTCGATGGTGATGGTAACTGCTCGCCCATTGATGGTGCTTCTGATGACTAGACTGCCGCTATCTCGGCAAAATCCCCGGATGGATACTGTCCTGGGGGCTGGTGGAGGGTCAGTCAGCATTCGCCCCCTTATGCTGACTGGCTGACGGTCCCTGGACATGTGGCTGTTCTGTTCGTTACCCCTGGTCGGTGATCGTTCCGGTAGCCTTACTCGGCAGTCACGTTGGAAGTGTCCTGTCCGTCCGCAGCGGTAACATGCCCCCGACTCTTCCTGGTTAAAGGAAACTGCTGGGACCCTCGGCTTGGACATATTTATGACGGCCTCGACTTCCAAAGCCCGAAGTAGAGCTTCATTACTTTTCTTGATGCCACTTAGTCTTAGATTTCGTTGTACTTCCACATCTCTGATGCCGTTTATGAATCTCTGTGTGGCCAACTGGTCTTTCGTTTCCTCAAGCAGGTCTGGGTAGGACAAGTGAACTAACCGTCTAATCTCTGCTTCGAATTCTTGGAGGCTTTCACCGGATTTTTGCGTTTTTCCACTCAGTTGGACTTGGTATGCCTGGCTAAAGGATTGATTGTCGTAGCGTTTGTCTAGGATGGCGATGATCTTGTCTAAATTCGCCTTGTTCATCGACTGGAATGCTTTGGAGGAGTTCTAGGGCCGGACCTCTTAACGAATTTACCAGAGACGCGGATTTTTCTTGGTTGTCCTATCCATTAGCAGTAGCCACGGCTTCAAATTGCCGTTTATACATGGGCCAAGATGAGCTGACATCAAATGTGGGTGGTTTGCTAACGGAACATTTGGTACTCACGGTGTGCTGGTATTTTCCTCGCTGTAAGTCCTGTTGCATTTTTTTGATTTCTGTTTTTACCTTATTCTGGATGGCACTGATTTTATCTTGAATTGTGTTTTGAATAGAACTGATTTCAAACTTTACCTGGCTTTGGATGGAATCGAGGTCATCTACTGTGGTTTCAAGAGTGTCCACCGTATTTTTTATGGTCTTAATGTCATCATTTATTTCTTTTATGTCTGACTCACCTATTTGCATTCTCTCATTAACTGTTTCATTAACTTGTGCTCCTACTATTTGCATTAATTGTTCAAATTGCAGTTGTCTTTTCTCTTCAGTTTCGCGTCGATTTAATTCAATTTGATCTTGTTTCTCTTCAAATACTTTAAAATCATTTTGTCGTTTTTCTTCTAATTATTTAAATTCATTTTGTCGTTTTAATTCAAGTTGATCTTGTTTTTCTACAAATTTCGAGAAAAATCCTTCCATTAAATTTTGTTGTTTTTCTTCCATCGTGGAAACAAGATTTTGTTGTTCGCTTTTCATCGTAGTGACAAGATTTTCTAATTCTATTTTACGTTTTTCATCAAAAGATTTTACTAACCTTTCTTGTATTTCTTCTTGATGTTGTTTCTCCTTCTTGTCACGTTTTTTTAGAATCTGGGATATTTTTTCGTCTAGTCCCTCGGTAACCTGCTTGACTATTTTTTTTACAGTTTCGTCCATTTTTTCCAAGCTCCGTGTTTCCATAAATCAAATTACAATTTTAACCTGCACTTAATCCTTCCTTTACTTCTGATCACCAAATTGTTGTAAAGTCCGTGGGTTCAATTTAAAATTATAAAACTAATATTCACTCTCACTTTTCTAGAAACTTTTATTTACATCAAATGTACAACAGCTGATTCAAATATCACAATAACAATTTTACATATAAGCTCTTCGCTCCATCAACTGAACTCGCGATCGTGGCCTGCTTCCTATATAAAACCGTCGAATTCTCCAGTAAAATCAGTCATCACTCCTACAGGTGCCGAGTCTTTTTGAGAACCATTTTTTATCTCAAAGCGATTGTTGTCGTACTGAAATGAAACAGGGTCGGCTTTGGGTAAATTTCGTAACAATATAGTGTTAATATTATTTTTTAATATCTACTCCAATAATCGTCAACTTGTTCTATTTTCATGTTATCAACATTATGTATCCAGCTTTACCTCATTCCCTATTTGTTTTTCCAATCTCTCATTCCATATTAGGAGGTCTTGGAGTTCTCTTTCTCATTAACATGCTTTTATTAGGTGGACCTGTATGTATGAATGCATGAATGTATGTATGTATGTCTGTAAGTAACGTAAACTTTCAACGTAATTTTCGTCAACTTTAAGAATTCTGATTTGCACACATGTGAGGCGTCTATGAAAATACAATTATTACATAACTTTGTTATAATATCCTGACAGGGATCATCAGGATAATATAATATCCTGACTGGGATCATCAGGATAAAAAAAATATCTAAATTAGTTTGCAGGTTAATATTTGAATAATTAACATAAACGTATTATAATAGACCGTTTCTAAGTTTTATTAAAAAAAATAATTTAGAAAAATATGTATATAAAATAAAGAAAAATCCCATTGTAATTTTTGACTAATAAACTTCGAGAAACATTAAGACACTTGAATTCAAAACTAATCTAAAAATTAAATAATGTAATTTAAACAGTGTGAAAAAAATAGTCAAAAAAAATATTCGGTGACTTACTGCAATTATCATGCCAGTTAAATATTTATGGCGGCTCTTCAAAGTGGCTGAACTAAAACAAAACTTTCGCCAACAAGCAGACAGGACGTTCATGTTGTATTGAACGCCTTGAGGATTGGAGAATTGACATCTCCGCACAAGGTACTAGATCAAGTTATTGATGCTACTCGAAATTTAGGTGATAAAAATGTACACTCTGTTAAACCTGATGATATCAATAAGGTCTTCCTAAGGTAGATATTAATAGTAAATTGGAATACGTTTATTAACACTAGAATTATTTGATATACCATCAGTTTTGGATAAGATAGCATACATGTAATTAAACTAATATCGATACAGTTTCCAGCAAAAATATTGCCATGATGCGAATACTGACATTGATGCCGGGTATATACTCAAAATGCAGTTATTTATCCGAGTTCTCGGTTGTTTCCTGCATGGCGTGCAGCTCTAAGTCGCGGAAGAGAACTAAATGATATTTGAATAGATGAACTTGATTGCTCAAAGTTAACAAGGAAAGTTCCACGTAATAATGATGCGGCAGATGAAATGTATAGGTTACCTCAATATAAATGAAATAAATTTTTATTCATTGCTATATATAAAATATAATAGTCTTCATTATAAATACCTACTACTGATGTCTTGTTGAGACTAAAAATTAAGAAAACAAATTATAGTTTAAAACATAATTTGGTCAATTGCGAGTTGGACTCGCATACTAAGGGTTCCGTACCACCTTCAGGATTCGCTTGATTTTTATAAGAATACATATGTATTTATTTTTCTAATTTGGCTCCCAAAAATTAAAATTAGAGTTTTATTTTACTAATAAATTTTCAGGGAAGCCTTTTATAATCTACTGTCTGAATTTTGAGGCTCTATAGATTGGAAGATAAAGGGCAAAATAGGTCAAGTTTTGAATTATAAATTATTAAATCTGTCATTCAAATTATTTAAAAATACAAATAAAATGTATTTTTTAAAATTTAAATAGTGTAGTTTCTAAAATGGGAATTAAGTCGATGTTTTATATTTTTGCTAATATGTTTTAAACAAATAATTTAAAAATATGATATATTTGTAATTCATATAATGAGCATTTTATTTGATATATTACATGATGCGTTTGAAAATTGAATATTTATTTTCCATTTAATTGTATAATTCGTTGCTAAAATTACTATGGTGGTTTTCTAATAATTTTTTTTATAAATTTCAAGTGAGCCCAGTACACCTAATTATTTTCAAAATTTTAGGTAGTATGGTTTCGGAAATAAAACTAGAAATAAGGATTTTTTATATATTTATGTTAATATTTTGTAAACAATTAATTTTAAAAAGATGAAATATATTTGTATTCCTCATAACGAGCCCCTTCATTTGATATATTGCATGATGCGTTAAAAAAACATTTTTTATTTTTTGTTTATTCTATAATTTGGCCCCCAATATTAATATTAAAGATTTCTTTGTATTTTTCCTGTAAATAAAAAAAATTAGGTCATATATTTTGGGGAATAAAGGGGGGAATGATTATTTTTTTAATATTTTTTTAAATATATTTTAAAACATTTATTTTAAAAAAAATTTAAAAAATATATTGGTATTACTCATAATGAGCCCTGTGATTTGATATATTACATGATCCCTTAGAAACAAGTTTAATTTTTTATTTTCCATTTAATTCTATAATTTACCCCCCAAAATGAATATTAGAGGTTTCTCCTTACTTTTCCAGTAAAGTTCAGGTGAGGCGCTATACCTTTATTTTTTTTATATATTTGTTAATATCTTTTAATTAATTTGTTTTTAAAATATGAAAAAAAATATATTTGTTTTCGTCATAATGAGCCCTTTCATTTGATATATAGCATGATGCGTTAGAAACAATTTTAATTTTGTATTTTCCTTTTAATTCTGTAATTTGCCACCCAAAATTAAACGTAGAGATTTCCCCTTATTTTTCCAGTAAACTTCAGGTCAGACTCTATAACCCTTATTTTTTTCAAAATTTTATGTTTTATAGTTTCAGAGAAAAGGGGGGAGGGATGGGTAAATTTTGGTAAATTTTCATTAAAATTTTTTAAATTATTTTTTTTAATATGAAAGAATTATATTTGTGTTTCTCAGAAAGAGACCTTTCATTTGATGTATAACATGATGTGTTTTAAAAAATTTTAATTTTTAAATTTTCATTTAATTCTTTAAATTGTCCCCCAAAATTATTATTAATGGTTTCTGCTTATTTTTCCTGTAAAGTTCAGGCAAAGTTCAATATTCTCTATTTTTTCAAAATTTTAGGTTCAGTAGTTTCGGAGATCAGGGGGGAACGGTCGATTTTTTTAGTTTTTCCCCCCAGAAGTACCCCTAAAATCAAAATTTCTTCTTTTGCAATATGTACTCCTGATCGGGTCACCAAACTATACGTTGATACCACATTTCAACGTCTTCCGTCCAGTAGTTTAGGAGAAAATTGCTGTGATGTGACAGAGGCAGATATCCCGAGTGATGTTATATGATAAGGGTATCCGTATATTGTAACCCTAAAAACTACCAATCTAGTATATTTTTGAAGTCGGTACCAACAAATCTAAAATTCTGCATTGCTACTTCATCAAACTTAGCTGTTGCTTGGCACCGAATTCAAAAATATACTAGATTGTTAGGTAATTAATTTATACAGAATGAGCACCTTTTAATATTTACATTTTTTACTCTCTGGGTAAGTACCTAACAATATTGAATGTGTTATTTATTTGCTAGAGTTGTACTTTGTTATAATAATTTTCAGCTTTTTAGTTATAGGTGGAAGTCGGTTATATATTTTTTTAAATGTTTTATTTTCAACTTTTTAGTTTTCATTCTTTATTTGGTATTTTGTATGTATAACCTTAATAGACAGGACGAGGTAACATCGAAAGTCCAAACATTACACAATGATAAATTTTCATTTCATTGACAGGTGAAGGTTTACAAACAAAATGTACTAGTACGCGTTGACTTAATAAGCCCAAAATATATTTATGATTTATGGACCACACCATCACTTTACTTTGTGATTTTGTTTGCTATAACTAAATAACCTGTGCATAAACGCACCAAATAGCAGTTTAGGGTTTGACATGTGTTGTCACTGAATTTTCTATTTGGCCGGGAGAATGTGACACCCAAAGCACCATCTTCGGAAAGTGGAAAAATTTTCATTTAATAGGTATTTGCCTGGTATACAAACAAAATTAGCTTTGTACTCATTGATTTGAGGTGCCGAAAATACTATGCTTTACTACCCATATGCTTGAGAAGTACATAGAAAATTTTCAAATTTGCAATTAAAACTTCCAGTGCCTATAATTCTCCCACTATAACATTGGAATTAAAATATTTATGTATTTATGAGGAAATGTCCGTTACGCCACTTCGATGAAATTTTTGATAAGAATATTGGAATTGTCCACTATTTTCTGCATAAGTGCAAGTTGCACGTCCTAGAAAAGTATATGAAATCACCCAGGGATCTTCCTTAATAGATTAAACATTAAAAAACCATACACATCCATAAGGAGTTTTTGAATAATCGACCAATATGTTAGGGATAATGGTCGATTTCCATGCATGCATGTGTTCATTCACAAATTTCATCACTTTACCAATAGAATTCTTTTCCCAAATTTGAAGTTTCACCAATCCAGATATATACTCTATTAAACAAGACCTTATTCATTCAAAACGGTTCACCACAGGAGAAGAAATCAGGTTACATACATACAAAAAAAAATACGCGACGAATTCATAACCTCCTCCTTTTTGGAAGTCGGTTAAAAATGAGATAGTCACATATTTATGTAACGTTTCAGATAAAAATTCCTTCATTTTTAGAGTGTTGGTTATTTAATTTGTGTAGGTGTAATATTGCATAATAGCTTGTTCCAGATTTTACATTTCACACATAATGAGTTAGGCTGAAGCTGTATTTTTATAACTAATATGCATATATTTATTTCACAAAAGCAAGTAACCCCTATATAATTTATTTAATGAAACAAAGCTGTTTAGGATTCTTGCCACAACAACAGTAAATAAAAAGTATATTCAGGAAACATGGTAGAGGTGTACTCATTATATTAACACGTACACAAATTCATAAGTTCATAAAACTACTCATTGTTCCGTAAAGCTCTCTACAATGAAATTAATATCTCTGAGAATTTCCGTTCACGCTTTGTAGCATTCAACTCCCCAAGCCAAAGTTGGACAACGGTTGGTTCGTCGTCTATCTTGTTTCTTTAATGTGAGGGGAATGCCTCGGAATTTTCATTTAATAATGAAATTAATATTTAAGCGCACTCATCCGTGAAATTCAGGATTTTGTGTTTCATACAATTTCTAATGTTTTTATTATACTAGCTTTAATCCGCTACTTCTTCTTAGTGGAATTAGAATCAAAAGTTAGCAAAACAGCATGCAGTAGCTCAAGAATCTATATATGCTTTCATTTTGTATGCTACCTCTCCTGTTTCAAAATTGCCACGTTACGAAAAACATGATTATTACAGTTCTAATCCTAAACGAGGGAGCTTTGTTCATTTCCCAATCACAGACATACGTTTTCATATTTGGTAAAACCAATGTCTTCTTCAAATTTTTCATAGTCTAAGAAATACTTTTTATACCGAATCTTCTTTAGTATATGATAATTGATTCTGCAAGTTTTAGAATCCAATTGTCCAATGTGAATAATAAATTTTGTGTTTATTTTTACTACAATTGAGTCTAATAACTAATAATCACTAATTTTATAATTAATTATAATTTTGCAAATACACAGATTTCAATCACTTGACAGAAAGGCAAGTTATGTATGAACCTTCCCTACTAGTTTGTTTCTAGTAGGGAATTTTTTTTTAATGGGTTGTAAAATCTCGAAAATAGAGTAATAATTGCTTTGATATGTTTAAGTTTACCAACAATTTTTTCGTGTGATGTCTGTCCTAGAAATCACAGGGATTAGGCGCTAAAATTAAGCAGAACAAAGTACTAAATTAATAAATAAATTGAATAGAATTATGCAAAGGCTTCAATTGTTTCAGAAGATAAAACTACATCAAATTTCAATATCGTCGAATATTTAACCAATAGTTTCAAAATTTAAATGGCCATAGCTAGTAGGTAAATTAAAATTAATTTATACATATTTGTGAAGCAAATCTAAACCAAAATACCTTTCAATCGAACCCCCTTCCGAATACACTTTCCTTCAACAAAATGTGCATCTTGTGAAAAATGTTAAAACAATACTGTATACCGTATTCTCAAAACTTCTTTTCAATATCCCTAAAACTTAAAGAAAAAATAATCTTAATCTGTTCTTTATATCTTCTCGATATAAGTATAGATAAATATTAATTCAAAGAATTATTGATTTTGTCATGCATGCTAATATCCCAACAACGCACAAAGATATTATGCCTTATCATTGAGGTTACAGGGTCGCTAAAATACGGACCCATGGCTCAATCATTTTCCTGTGGTAATAATGGAAATAACAGGATGAGAACCTAAAGCTGAATATTTAAAAAGTCCAAACGTTTCAAGGTTTTTATCTGGTATTGTAACCATTGACAACGAATAATAAATACAGCCCATCAGAAGTTAATACCAGTATTCTGAGCTGGCCCAAACATTTTGGTAGTGTGGGGATTATTTTTTACATAAAATGATACCGGAATCAAAATTATTGATGGCATCTACTATTAAAAGCAATTTTAAGCGAATAAGCATCCATACTTATCATTAAACTTACATTTATGATATTTGAGTACTTTAGAAAATCAGTACATATTATCCCTGTGTTAAAAGATTTGTAAAATCTTGGAACGATAGCACAGTGATGGTTTTAACAGTTGTAGTAAACCTAGAACAATAGACCTGGTGATTTGACATTCATAACGACCACCGAGTCGGCGTGTCAGCTGGTTGATTTCCGAGTAAAACCTAGCTTATCTTTTCCCGCTAAAGTTACTAAAATGTGTCTAATAACAAAGATCATATAACGCGACTACTTTAATCTGAGTTAGGTCCTGGTAATAATATATTTTAATTTTCCAACATTTCCAACTGAGCCTTAAAAAACTAATTTATTAAATACTAGCAGACGCGCCCTAGTTTCACACGGAGTAGGAAAATTGGTCTTTAATTTAATGAATATATTGTTAAATAAATTCCGAGAACCCAATATCAGCACCTCTACTGGGAATAATTGTGAATTCAAACCTCCAAACCAACCGTTTAGAGGTTGAATAAAATTCTTACAACCCAATTTCAGCGCCGTGTACGGGGTCAAATTCTGAATCTAAGTCACGCAAATACACACAAAAAAGTAACTATAGCAGCAACGCGTTGATTGAACAATTATCGTCACATTAAACAAATTACCACAAAATAATATTAAACTATATGCATACGCAGTCCTCTTGAAACAATCCATCTATTGATGAAAACCGCATTGAAATGTGTTGAGTAGTTTAAAAGTTCTATGCGTACTCAAGGGCACACGGCGTGGAGTGACTTTGCTTTATACTATGTAAAGAGGAGCAATTTATTAATTATTCCTAAGATACTTTATAAATAATATGTTTTTTTAGTCAATAAAACATGCTCATTGTTCTGAACATATTATCACGAAACAATTCACTATTGTACTGAGGTCAAAACTCGCAATCTACAGACATAATTTAAAAATTAATTCAGAATTCAAACTTCTGCTAAATTATATTCGAGGACATAAGTGCAACATCATTTAATAAATACCGATAACAAGGTACCTACTAGAGATCTTGTAATGACATAAGAATGGTTAAAGAGATTTGAAAATGCACCACAATCATCTTTTAAGAAATGACATTTTCAGAAAATTAAGTTTTCTATAATCACTGAAGCTCTGTTTTTTTCCTCCAAATATTCTATTTCCTTTCTCTTAATAGATTCGGCTATAACGTATTTGAATCTAAGAATATACTGGACAAGTAAGCAAAACCCAACAGCTAAATAAACTCATACAAAGAATAGGAGAAATGGCACTTTTGTCATAGGGAAAAGTTTTTATCTCCTAGTAAAAAATACGTCTGAACATTCTAGCCATCAACAGCCAACGAACTGCGGAGTGCAGTAAAGGTTGATACGTGCTTCCATGCCTTAACAAAGCTTTGCTGATACAAGTAAATTTTGACCATTAAATTTTATGAGAAATAATAAAACTGTTCCAATGATTCCTTGGCTTTATTGTGTATAAAATTAGCAATAAATAAAATAATTTTTATATACATTTGACTGATTTGACAAACAGTAAACTCATGAATCCATTATAATAAATTATGAATGTTTTGGATTAATTTTTAACGTTCGTTAAAAAATTATCATCAAGAATTGTTTATTATACTAGGATATTGAAAACAGTAGTACAGTTTATTAGTCACCAAATATTACCACTTTCTTAACAGTGACACAGTTTTATATTTATTCAACTGCTTATTTTATTTCTAATATAATCAATTATATAATGCCAGAACTAATTTACAATTACCTTCAGTTACAATTTTTAATTTTAGATATCTTTTTATTAGTTTCTTGTTATTTTTAAATAAATTCTTCAGGTTTGTTAAAAATATACTGTTTGAATAAAAATATCAACTGCAGTCATAATGTTATAAGTTCCAGACGTCTCAGGGACTTTTACACTAATTCAAAAGAGTTTTTAAATTTAAAGACAACTATAAATATCTCTTTACTTTCTTAATATCTACCAAAACAATTTATGTGAAAGGACGTCCAAAAACAGATAAATTTAAATCATACTTTATCTCAAATAAACATCTCGTTACTCACTTATTGAATAGATTGATTTTCATCTGTGTGTCTTAAAGACAGATAACGTTTAAACTCATATTTACTTCGACTACCTATAGACCAACAAGAATTTCTCAATTCATTTTATTGTGATGACCGTATTACTTTCGGTCTCTATTCTTGCCCTTCGAATATTTAATGGGCACAAAAATTACACCCGTAAAAAAGGAAAGCAAAAGATCCTGTGCTACTCCTACAGAAATGAACAGCAGTAAAGGTGAATTAACGACATTGTCATTGTTGTTCTAGCATGTTTATCACACAAGTCTCAAACCATGGGCATACAATTCATTATTAAACAGTATATCCTCTTTTAGACAAAAAACAGCTTTCGAGGATAAATATAAGATATTTACACAAGTAACTATGGTTACATATTGTATGTATTGAGTGTTCAAAAAGACCCAGATCGATTCAATATAGTTTGAGGCTTGAACAGAAAAATGACTGGCTACCTGTTAAGGTCTAATATGTATTTTAAGCAGATCTCAAGATTTTTGTGATCAGAAATGGCCAGAGCAGACAATTTTGTGTTCACGGATGCCCTTGGATTGCCTCAGTTGTTTCTGTGAGGACCAACTCCAGGTCACAACTTAAAATGTTAAATAAATTTCGAACAGCCCCACTATGTCGGGAAAACTAGCGCACATTCTAACCTAGGAGTTACGGCAACAGCAATTAGACGGAACGGCTCCAGATTTGGAACTTCTGTGTGGAAGTTTCCCCGAAAATCCTACATGTCGGTCTTTACATCTCCCGTCAACAAATGTACCTTTGTATGATTAGATTTGCTGCCGCAACTCCAAAGTTCGATTCCATATGTCCAATATAGGTTTAATGATTGTCTTGTAAATCAATATTTTGTTGCCAGTTGGTAGCTTTGATTTCCAGCTTATTGGCTAACAAAGCTCCTTTGCTTTCAGTTCTTTTTTACAATATTGTGTTTCAATTTATTAGCGCTCTGGTTATATATCTTCTTATTTTACGGTGTATGAGTTTTTTGTCATTTTAACCTGGCTCATCGCTTGTGTAGTATTAGTATTTACATTTCATATGGAGCAATGTTTACTGCCTTTGTTGATTTAGTACCAGGTGTAGCTTATTTGGTGATTATTTGATGACAGACATTAGAATTAATTTCGTCTGGTGTTTTTAGTCTTACCTCTAGCTTTTTTGAAATTTATTTTTTGCAATTGAACTGCATATATTAAAAGTGTATCAAATTTATTGTACATCCCCCCGAACATTGAAGAAATAACTAATACATATACTGATGCCGACCCCAGCCTTCAATTTGAATGGTACACAGACACAGAGCTTGATTATACTGTAGAGATTTCTTTATCTTAGAATATCTGTAGTGAAGACTTTCTGTACAGGACAACCAGTAATCCAAACGACTTTCAAATACTTAACTATTACCAAAGAAGAAGTGAGAAACGAAAACCATAATGAACAGACAGAATAAACAAGGAACCCCTCTACAAACATTTTGAAATTACTCATAGTTATTAATCCTCCAATTTCCATAAATTTGTATGACAACAAACGTAAATAATTCCAGGTATTTCGTAAAACTTCTAGAACAGAATCAATGTTCTCATCTTTAAATAATTCCTTTCATTACTTTAGCTATAAATCTTTAAACTTTCTAACGAAGGGATTTTAATACAGTTCCATTACTGTTCACCGTTTTAAATATTCTTTCTTAGGCCCTAATTTTATGTACACTGTTTGAGAATCAACTAAAGAACCATTTTGAACTCTTTTCTATCAGACGGTCTCACTGGCAGATAATACAAAAAAATGTTGTAGTCTAATTGTATTTTTCAAGTGGAAGACTTCAAATATCCGCAGTTTTGCCATTTGTCCTTATTGTATTTAATTCGCAGCAAAAGGGTTTTCATATTCTCTTGTGATAATTTTTTGTTTATTGTGGATGAATAGGACTCGAAGCAAGTATT
Source organism: Octodonta nipae (assembly GCA_034190945.1). NCBI lineage: Eukaryota > Metazoa > Arthropoda > Insecta > Coleoptera > Chrysomelidae > Octodonta > Octodonta nipae. The sequence goes on from CM067216.1 coordinate 79,058,405, forward strand.
TTATGTTAATGTAATTTCCAAAGGTCTCCGCGTCTAGGTCGGTCCCTGTTGTCAATGGCAACAAAGAAACTATATTAAAATAATTTGGTCAAGTGCGAGTTGGACTCGCATACTAAGGGTTCCGTAGCTCCTTCAAGATTCTAATATTCTAGTTTCAGACAAGCAGGGAATGAGTGCATTTTCTTATATTTACCCTAATATCTTTTAAAGGAAGCGTTTTAAATTTATAAAAAATATACACTTTGATTTCCACACATAGACTTATTATTTTATCTGCTTCAGGATTAGCTTGATTTTCATCAGAATACATATGAATTTAATTAATTAACAGTAGAGTTTTATTTTACTAATGAACTTTCAGAGAAGCCTTTTATAATCTACTGTCTAAGTTTTGAGGCTCTGTAGATTGGAAGATAAAAGGTAAAATAGGTCAATTTTTAAATTATAAATTATTAAATCTGTTATTCAAATTATTTAAAAATACAAATAAAATATATTTTTCAAAATTTAAATAGTGTAGTTTCTAGAGTGGGAATTAAGTCGATGTTTAATATTTTTGTTAATATCTTTTAAACAAATGATTTAAAAATATGATATATTTGTAATTCACATAATGAGCCTTTTATCTGATATATTACATGATGCGCTTGAAAATTGAATTTTTATTTTCCATTTAATTGTATGATTTGTCCCTAAAATTACTATGGGGTTTTTTTTTAAAATTTTCTTATAAATTTCAAGTGAGCCCCAGTACCCCTAATTATTTTCATAATTTTAGGTAGTATGGTTTCGGAAATAAAGCGAGAAATGTAATTTTTTTATATCTTTATGTTAATATCTTGTAAACAATTAATGTTAAAAATATGTACAATATATATTTGTATTCCTCCTAATCAGCCCTTTCATTTGATGTATTGCATGATGCGTTCAAAAATATTTTTTTATTTTCCGTTTAATTCTATAATTTGGCCTCCAATATTAATATTGGGGATTTCTTCATATTTTTCCTGTATACAAAAAACATTAGGTCTTATAGGTTGGGAAATAACGAGGGAATGGGTATTTTTTTAAATATTTTTTTATATTTTAAATTATTCATTTAAAAAATAATAAAAAAACATATTTGTATTCGCCATAATGAGCCCTGTGATTTGATATATTACATGATCCGTTAGAAACAATTATAATTTTTTATTTTCCATTTAATTCTGTAATTTGGCCCCCAAAATGAATATTAGGGGTTTCTCCTTATTATTCCAGTAAAGTTCAGGTGAGGTGCTATACCTCCATTTTTTTCAAAATTTTCCAGCTTATGGTTTCGGAGATAAAGGGGGGGGATGGGTATTTTTTATATATTTTTTTAATATCTTTTAATTTATTTATTTTAAAAATATGAACAAAACATATATGTTTTCGTACAAAATATTTCATTTGATATATAACATGATGGGTTAGAAACAATTTTAATTTTATATTTTCCATTTAATTCTATAATTTCAGGTCAGACCCTATACCTCTGATTTTTTTCAAAACTTTACGTTTTCGTTATTATCTTTTTAACTATTTTTTTAAATATGAAAAAAATATATTTGTGTTCCTCAAAATGGGACCTTTCATTTGATGTATTACATGACGCGTTTGAATTTTTTTTATTTTTAAATTTTCATTTAATTGTATAATTTGCCCCCCAAAATTAATATTAATAGTTTCCCCTTATTTTTCCTGTAAAGTTCGCGCAACGATCTATATTTCCTATTTTTGTCAATTTTAGGCTCAGCAGTTTCGGAGATCAAGGGGGGAACGGTCGATTTTTTTAGTTCCCTCCCCAGAAGTACCCCTAAGATAAAAAAAATTCATTTACGATATGTACTCCTGATCGGGTCACACCAAACTATACATTGATACCAAATTTCAACATCTTTTGTCCAGTAGTTTAGGAGAAAATTGCTGTGATGTGACAGAAATCCGGAGTGATATTATAATGGTATCCGTTTATTGTATATACGGAACCCTAAAGAGATTGTAAAATTTGCTTTATCACGGCCGGAATACCCAAAAGGCACCGTAGGCTAGAGTGTGGGGTCTAACTCTTGCAGGAGCCCTTGAATCCCTTCAAATTGACAAAAAATAATTTAAAAAAAATTAAAAAATAGTATACGATTATGACAATATTTAATACCTTTTTAACAATTATATAGTAATAACAACACTATTACTACAATGTTAGGCACTCACAAACCCTATTAGGGACAGATAATTCACTAAACCCCAGATATATTAGATATTAGAAAAATTTAGCTCTGTAAGAGCTCTAACCAGGTTATCTGGACAATGGTTGCTGCCATGGATGGATGAGTTTTGCGACCGTCGGGGACGTTCCTAAAAGGAAGGCCTTTTGCATAAGTTTGTAAAGATGCTTGTTCTGTCCAAAGTAATTTAAATTGTTATTTAGATTGTTGAGACTATTCCTATTGTTGACAAAACAATTGGAACCGTTCCTGTGTAATATGCTGGACTGACTTTAATGTTTGGCAAGCATATATGTACCTGACGTTGTTAATAGACGGCTTTTTAACAATGTACTACAGATAGTTCTTACATGGAATTACTTGATCTTGGATTGCCTATAAACGCCTTCCGTTTCTGGTATTATATGTCCGAGATCATTTAGTAGTTTTATTTTCTCACACTTCAGCAGTTTTTTATTTATTTTTTGTTGTAATTGGACTTGATGTTATGTTAGTGGTAGTAGTGTTGAGTCATCAACTTGGCATATGAAAGTTTATATCAAGAAATTCAACAATTTTCTGCTGTAAATTAATACGAGAGTAAGCAATTTGTTGCTCTAAGTGCTTGTCTATATTTCCCAATCTTCCCCCCACCCTTTAAATCGTGGCAATGTTACACATTCTATAAAGCTCTTTGGATTATGATTCTGTTAGTAGAACTCGAATCTCCGTTGTATTGTTCAATGTAAGTCTAGTGCCAATTAATTAAACTCAGAGTCACTGAACAATGAGCTCGCGTATGTGATGATACTCTCAACCAAATAATTGTTGCTGTTAAGTTTGGTATTCAACGGTCGCATATCATAGGGTTTTTGCTGTATATTGTATTAAATTATATTAATAAATCGGTACAACAATCATTATTGGTATCAATATTTATGCTAAATCTAGTCGCATCACAGTTAAAAATTACCCAGTAGATTTCCAAACGTGAATATTATTTCCGTGACAGTAACCAACTATGGCCATAGATATTTAATAGGCGATGAAAAAGCAAATTACCTTTTTTTATTTGCCACAGAAAACAATATTCTCAATAACATTCCTACTGATAATATTATTAAGAATTTTGCAGCCCTAATATCATGAAAGCAAGCATTTAATTGGATACACATTATCATCTAATTACCTCACTTTTTTTCAGTGAAAGGTTTGAAGTTAGTGTTCTGTAATTGTTGAAATAATGTTTAAAGAAAAGATGTATGTCTAATAAATAAAGACTTAAAAACTAATTACTTTTGTTCGAAATGTCAATTTAACAAAAGAATATCCAACATAGAATCTATTGAATGTTCTGATTAGCGGTCCTAAGTAATTTTTAACCAAGAATGTTGTGTCGCTAATCCGGCCCTGTGCTGTATTAATGAAATTGAATTATGTACTTGGATACTTATATAACACCAGTCTGAACCAAATTTTCAATGACTTTCTTTTAGAAAGCCACGTACATTACTGTTAAACAGAAATCACATTTCCGGAAAATCAAAATACTGAACTCAATCACTATTTCCAAATAATACATGAATGAAACTTTGAATGAGAAATCTTCTGAGACCGTAAATATTTAGCGAATGTTACTTCTTCAAGAAAATTAAATAAGTTGTACCCTAATCATAACTTGATCGTGTTTCTATAAGTACTTTACGGATTAAAAGTTCATTTGTGGGATAATTTAGTTCATCACCTTACGCAACCCACGCGTACCGATATTTTGTTTTCGCATGAGAAAATCAGTTTGAACTTTACTCAACTTAATGAATTTCAGATAAGCTCAACTGATTTGCAGACAGAGGGATCGTCTGTGATCGCAGCTTTGTTTACGAGATATAGAATAATTGAATTTCATAAGAAACTTATTTGAATTTATATTGTTATCCTCTTATTTATATTTAAAGATAGGACCTCGATTTACTTCACGCCCACACTTTCACCAAAATATTGCCTTTCAGAAGAAGCTATCAAGGCCAAGATTACTTATTATTTGATAGTAATCGATTAATTTATAGCCCAGACCAGGGTGTATTAAGGAGGTAGGCCAACGACGCTTTTATAAGCGAACACTAATTGTGGATAGTACGGTAAATGACCAAAAGATGGCGCTCCGAATAAGGAAATAACGAACGAAGGTTGATTTAAATTAATAGTATAAAGCAGTGATATAAAAAATGTCACACGGAGATTCAAGACATTATATCTATCATATTGATTATCTCTTTGGTCAAATAACTTTATGTAATTCGAGCTCGCTCCTCAGAACCCAAAAAACATTTATTAAATTGACACTTTACTGGGAAATCTTTGACTGACGTAGTAAACTTAATCCCAGTGGGTGGTAACTCAAATAGGCAATGTTAGTCAAGCTGTCGGTGAACTGTAAACGTAGCCCCCTTCAGAACTCCTTCAAGTACTATTTTTTGACAGTTAATCGAATATATCCTGGTGACACAATGTGATCTTCTTTATCGGCCCTTAGTACATGTAAATGATGTGATTTTTTTGTCATTGTCTTTGTCAGAAAGTTGAAGGTATTAATTATTTTTTCTCTAATTTGTGGTAGAATTTTGTATCGAATCCCATTCTTGCAGTATTCATACATCGTTTTAAGGTACTGTATATAGCCAGAAACTACAAACTAAATAGTATTTAAAGCATAATTTAATAATTAGTTTTTTTAGGCATTATTTTACAACCAACAAAAAGAGTCAGAAAATATGGCTTCAAAGAATAAACATCGAAAAACTTTACATGCCAGGTATGTTTATCTTTTTCTGATACAACAACAAACCACTGATTATTACCCCATATGATGACAGGTAAACCAATGAAAACAACCAAGCTATTGTGAAAGAGATACATGCTATTTTTTAAGAAGCTGCTGATAATTAGAAAAATAATATAAAAATCCCAAATCAAGGATGTTCCAACCCTGAAGTGTCTGAGCTGGATTATAGATGTATGGCAGTAGTGGCAACTGACGATGATCATTTGTATTGTCTTAAGATGAAACCTGCAGCTGAGTCACAAAACCAAGTAAAAACGGGTAAGCAAATTTTAGTGAATAATTCATAATATCTTGTATTTTTATCTTTTGTAAATAAATAAATTTAATTTCAATATTGAGTTTCATTTATTCTGATGGTACATTGTCTTCTAAATGTTATTTGTGGCATATTTTTGATTATTTTTATGTGTTCTTGGGAAATAACACCACAATCGAAACAAAAATCTGTATATTCAAGGAAAATTTGGTTTTTCCTTGAATATACAGATTTTTGTTTCGATTTTGGTGTTATTTTCCAAGAACACATGAAAATAGTTCGATGGTACAGCCCCCTGTTGGTGAGACTTGGGACCAGAAACTGCAGATTCCTTCTTTTTAGTTGGTGATGATCTGTCAAATTCAAGAAACGTCAAATTTAGTACTTGAAAGACTTCTGAAGATGCTTATTATGCATATTCTACCTCTCATGGGACAAAATGTGAACATATTTTATAACATTGAGTTGCCCATCTATCTTTATTGTATGATCTGTGCTTAATCCACGCTGGAAATGACTTCATAAATTTCATTCCGTTAATTTACTAGGAGTAATTGAACATATCTGTGTGTTCAAGTGATTTATTCTTAAACACTTTTTATTTTTTGTGTTAAATCACGGACAATTGTAATGACTGTATTCGTAGCCGAGAAAGTACTGCCAAGTACAACATTTTGAGAATCAAAGTGTCACAATATCTTTACACGTTAATATTAATGGACCTATTTGGTGTTAACAGCCCTTGACTTCCGGTATACTAATCACTGCTAGAGAGTCCGTCACTTTATAAGCGTTCATAAATGTCTTGATGTCCATATAAAAAGCAAACAATAACTTGGATAATAAGGAGCTTCTTTAACCATCAATATAGAATCCACACCAATCTTCAATAATTACATAATTTTAAACACGATTTCTACTACACTAAACCAAATACTTCACTATTTACACTTTGTACACATTTAAATCAATGTCGATTATAATTAAGATCAAAAATTAGACATTTATTTCTAAGGTGAAAATATGTACATATTGGTATTACGCCATCTTTTCATCTTTTCGTGTTCACAATTCAATAAATTTAGAGCACACTGTTACAAAGAACGTAGATTATTCATTAAACGCATAAGATCAAAGTTAACCCATAAATGCATATTGTTGCTTTTCGGCAACATACTTTTTACTATACTATGCAAACTCACCTCTCTCTTCTTTCTTGGCATCCAAACGAGGACAGGCAACCGTCAAAAAGGATATACTTTGGCAATCGAAATCTTTGATCTTGAATGATGATCAGCTACATTTCCATGAAGATATAAAACTCTCGGAGGAAATTGGAACAGCCGTTGCAATTCTTCAACTACTTTTTATCAAGTGAGCTGATAAAAAAATTGTCGAAGAATCCAATTTGTATGCTGTTCAGATCAAAACTGACAGACCACCTTCCTTTATCGAAACTGACAGAACGCAGTTTTCTGGCATAATAATATATACTTCATTGGTAAATATGCCTAATACTAGATCAATGTGGAGTGATGAACCAATGAAGCACATACCGCCAAAGGAAGTCCGTGCTGTCCAAACTGGGCATTGGCGAATTATTTAGGATAAGGAAATGAGGTGCAAATTGCCTAACTGCAAAGGATTTACCCATAACAAGTGTGAAAAGTGTGGTGTAAAATTATGTCTCAATAAACATAATAATTGTTTCCAACAATTTCACATGTAATGTAATATCAATTATGAACTCAATGCATGATGTTGCCAATTGCCTACATAATTTTTGTTGAAAAAATAATGGTACAAAATTTATTTTTTCTTATTTTTCCCTGCATCAGTTTGGTAAAATCTTCAAGTTTTTGATTTTTGTTTTTTTCAACAAAAAATCATGCATTTAAGGGTTAATTCATATCTCTGTGAATTTGGATGGTGGAGACTAACTCATAGAGATATTACTTAAATATGGAATCCGTCAGGCTCTATAAAGGTGTAGATCACGGTGCGAGAAACAAAAAATCAACGCGTCAAACTCTGTCTAAGCTCGCTTCTGATTGGTGCTTGTTTGCTTTAGTCAAGTGACGTCGAGCTATTGCTTGCAACTCTAGACGGAGGCAGATACGTCCACGCGGTTTCACTTTTCTCTCTTCTAGCGTTATGATTCCACTTTAATTATTACTTGAAAGATGATTACCTCAGCAGAAATACGTTCACGGTCTACAGCCTAAACTATGTCAAGTGAGACGCACATAAACGAATAAAGGCAATCGCAGTATCAAACAGTTAGTCCAAACGAAGCGTCTTTACACACAAACGAGCAGAAAATAAATAAAAAAAAGGATATAACTGCTAAATAAGGAATGTGTTGTTGTTACACTCAACAAAATCGGAACGAAAAGGAACCGTCGGTCCGGTAATCCGTATATAAACTGATTTGAACAACAAAAACCCAAAAACAGTTTATGATTAGTCTCACATGGAACGATATGGAAAATAGCAATGAGGTTAATAGTAAATTGTGACATTTCAATAAATTTCAAAAACAAACAATGCGAGAAAACATCAATAAACAAAAAGCAAGAACCTGGGATGTAGAAAAACCTACTCATATTCATACGGTCTCAAAGAGATCGGAGAATGATTATACTTATTTTGCTAATCATGCATTTTGAAAATACGAACTTTATTTTAAAACTAATAATTATTTCTTGACCTTAAGCTTAAATCAAAAACTGCTAGTTTAAAAATTGAAAGCAATCTCGAAACCTTGACAGAAATTAAAACCATCATCATATGAAACAGCTACCGGAAACTGCATTACCCGATGGTGATCCTTAAAAGGGCATACTGAGGTTTATCTGAATTCGGGAATCCCTATTCGCCATCAGTATGCCTGTTAATTGAAACATTCTTTACAGTTAAATTTACCTAGTGATTATAGAACATTAATGTTGGTAGGACTACTCAAGACGCTAAATACGATATTATCTCCTACTAGACTGGTAACATTGTCACAGCTGTATATGTAAACACAATTCTAAAAATTATTTGTTATTACTGGAAAATAATAGTCTATTTTGCGTAAAGATTTTATTACAAACTTGCGTACAAGATAGACCAGAAGAAAGATGATCGGCATCTCAAGTCATAAGGTGGCAAATTCAGTCTACCAATAGTAAAATAAAACCTGCTAGTTGAGTGCAGTGATGTGCCTTACCGTGGTCGTCCGTGTGCAGACATTGTGAATTAAGCTAGGCTAAAACATCCGATATAATTTTTCAAATAAAATACCTGTCGAAAAAATTTCTCGGTTAACTGAATCTTTAAAAAGATATCGTGACGGGAATTCATCCGATAATTCGTTGAAATGGCATTCATCCGATTTTTCGGGAAATCCGAAATGTTGTTCGTCTGGCTCATCGAGGGCGGCAGCTGGCTTTGATATGAGTTCTTGAGTCCATGAACGCTCTATGACATTCTGAAGAATTCCGAGCAGAAATATATAAATACGGACAACTAACGGAAAGATTCATTCTGTATTTGGTTTCAGTTTAGTAACCAGGTGTTCAAGATAAATTGTAATTAGTTGTAAAAATATAAATTAAAGTAGTGCAAATAAATTAGAGTGATATGGACTGTGTTGTGAAATAAATCCAAGAACCCGACTGTCAAAATAAAAACATTACAATATTCAAAACATTATGTTTCCGTCTATCATTGTCTTACTAATCTCTGATAATCAATCACCATGTCTCTTTGTTTCGCCAGCATCATCTCTAAAGGATCTTTTTAAGTGACCGTGTTTGCTTGTACCAAGTGGCCCGATTCGGACTCCTCTTCGTTGAGCTAGACACTGGGTGACAACTTCCGGCCTTTCTCTAACATGAGAGTTTTTTCTCAGCTGTAAATGGTAAAGCAACTTTCTTAATTTCAACATTCCTTCTAATGTCATCATTTCTGATTCGATCTATGTTTCTGTGGTCTTTTTTTATTACATTTCTCTATACCAAGTGATATAATACTATGCCCTAAGTTACACAAGAAGGAATTTACTTAATTTATACTCGTCCTATTAGTATTGCAAGAATTATCCAATATATCTTCTTACAAGTGTGGAAAATATAACAGACTGTGTGAAAAATTCATATTTGGCTTACGTCCCAAATATGTTGTCTCCATAGTGGGTTTTTTAACAATGTACCTATGGAAAAATCAAGTTGTTACTTATTATGGCGAATACAAACGTATTAGAAGAGATTTTCTACATTTATTGAAGCACTGCGATAATTTAATGACCATCAATTACCCATGCCTCCTACTAAGAATGCCTTGATCGTTATCACAAACGTCAAACCAAATAATGACGATATACTCAACCCCACAAGTGAAGCTCCAATTTTACAGTAGAAAAAAATGACAGATTTGGTAAGGGATATTTGATATGTAGCAGACCTCTCCGGTTACAGAGAAAGGAAACTTAAACGTCGTTTGAAGATAGGGCTTATTTTGTTGTGATGAATGCAACTCACAAGAATGGCGGATTATTAAATATTCTTCAAAAATAAGCTTTAGCAGATTGTGATTATATCTTCACGATTCAACAGCAAAGTTGTACAATATTTTCGATTATTATTTGTGAGTAGGAAAATATTTCAAAAAATATATAGTGAGAAAAATCAAACCAACTTGTGAAGGAATTACCCAAAAATGGAAACATGTACTGTCAAGAGTCTTTGTTCATGTCTTCCTAATTTATCTTATGGAAATTAATGAAGGGTTTATCTACAGGAACTAATATCTTTGGATGTTTGTCTATATTAAAGGTTAGAGAGGATTATTGAATAGGTAAATTTGCAAGCTATATAAATTATGTTTCGAAATCTTTGTTGTTGAGAAAACGTTTTAATTCGGCTGAAAATCTGGTTTCCTCCTCCAATAATATTTTTGAGGTTACTTTGACAAACTGATGATTAAATACTGTCAGAAATTCAATCAACTAGCTGGCAATTAACTAAACCTCTCAGACAAACTATGCGGAACTGTAGGAAGACAATTATTGCAATTGACACGTTAGTATCGCTCGACAGTATATTGCATAGCTGTTCAGTTGAATACCTGTAATTATTGCAAAGTTAATTACGTCTTATAAGATCTGATGTTTCCAGTAATTTCCATTCCAACGAAAGGCAAAGGAATCCATGCTTAAACGTTAACCCCATTTCATACATTCTATTATCTCTCGTTATGGCTTGCTTCGGTATGCAATGCCAATTGTCAGATTTTCCCGAACAACATTTCTCGCAAATTCGCCGTTATTCTGCACAGCACGGCTTTTCGCTATCTCTCAAAATGGTCTCTATCTGTTCATTTTTCTTGTGAACGCTCCGACTACTGAGTTATGAAATTGATTCTGATCCCGATTGTTTACTGATAGTACCGTTTACACGTCGAATGGTCGTTATTGATACAGCGGCTCTCGTGAAATATTGCATAAATGGCAAGGTTATTGAATCGGATAAAATCTTTGAAGTAAACGTTTTGATAGGCTGGGGGTTGAAATTACACTCAGAAGTAGTTTTCGTTCTTGGAATAATATTTGATTAAAATGAACGTTTATTTCCGAAAAAAAGTGTTAAACTCATATCTTAAGAGTTTATAGAGATGCACACCATTATAATAGATTTAACCCTATTGAGCCGTACGTAGCAAAGGAATAAAGTTTAAAAACCTGATTTAGTGAATGTATTTCTGAAGGAGCTCGAATGTAATATGCAAGGTAGTCTTTACTTTGTGCGCATCTACGTCTGAAACAGTCTTGATTTTTCTCAGACTGATTAATCTTAGCTCGTTCAATTTGGTCGAATTATCCTCATTGAACCCTGAATCAGTAAATAATTAGTAGGAGTTAATTAATTTGTCTTGACAAGTACTCCAATCAGTAGAATGGTAGCGACAGGATAAAGAAGTTTCATTTTCTAAAATGCAATACTTAAGAGTAAAAAATAACAGAAATTCATATAGTTGTTTAAATAATAGCTTTCAGGTATCAGATATATGGAGTCAATAGGAATAATTTGTATATGTGAACGTGATTTCGATGATATTTTACCGATAGTACAGCAGCCTACCTGGCGATCAACCATACGGAAACTGACAAGGGTTTATTGACACGGTTCACTTATTTTATTTGTGCCACATTCTAGTTTGCTTTTATGGACTCCTGAAAAAAAGGTTGGACTCCCATTGTTCAAACCATTCGAACACTTTACTTTCAACTTTTGACGTAATTGACATAAATGAAGAGCGCGGTCGAAAGGTCTCAAGAAACGTGAATACTCAATAAAATGCAAATGTTTCAAAGCCTTAATCTGACTTTGTTGTCAATAGCATTATTCACAGTTGTGAAAGAAAATTAAAGAAATGTATTCACCTAAAACAAAAGGAATCTGGGACACAAAGGAGTCGAGAGAAATTACTTCTTATCTCAAGAGAATTAACGCAGAGTAGGTAACATCTGACCATAACAACATTAAGAAGTACACGAAACAGTCGAAACAAACATTTCACCAACATCACTGGCGTGGCAGGAACATGATCAGCGATAAGAAAAATGATATCGGTCTCTAGAAGTGGCTACAAAGCAGGCAACACAATAATGATTAACATACATATAAGTTCCCAAAATTTAACAACAGAGTAGTTATCAGAGTCAGTTCCGTTATTTCTGGTAGAGGTTCCCCAGAATGTAGATATGAAGCTGGAGACATGGCTAGGCCGTTCTAATTTACCCTAAACACAAAGCACTCCACTGCTTACCGCACTAAAACTAGAAAGATAATATGGATGTTGCAAAAAACATTCAAACCCTCAAACTATAAGAGCAGGAACTTCAAACCAGAATAGTAGAAAAAATTCAAATAACAACGACAACAAGAACTATAATCTTCGGGAAGTGTAATAATTGCATAAAGTTTCTAGTTATAAAAATAAGCATTGTGCACGCTCTTCTTTCCGTTCCTTAAGATACAGAGTAGATTGTAAAGAGACATTTTTTCAATCCAACATAATTCGTTAAATGGTCCTCCTTTACTTATATATACAAAAATTTAAAGCTCGTAATTTTTTTTTCTAATAGTATAATGATTGGACATTAAAAAATACATTGTTTTCACTCCAAATGAAAAACTTCATATCGTAAGTAGAACTGTTAGAAAAAGGGCCTTAAAAATTATTCCTACAAATGACAACGGTATGGATTTTATTGCACCCAACGAATTAATTATTATTACAATTATCAGGCCTTAGAATTCAGAAATAATATTTCGTTTCAGAATTTGCTTAGTTTATTGTTTAGTTTAGTTTAAAAATTAGTTATACACTTGCTTAGTCCTACAGTTTACAGGTTAAAGTTCTCTTAAAAATTATAATCACTTCTATATATTATATTAAAAATATTAAATTATGCCTGTACATTCTTATTTTATATTAGAAATTAGTTACAATTGTTTATTATAATTTCTTTCGTTATTCCTTTCCAGGCAAGACAGCCGTAGATATATATATATATATATATATATATATATATGTTCTGAGAGGCTTCCGCGGTCATTACTATGAACTAAGCTAGGTTCCGGGTGAGAACCGCGTCTGAATTTATTGAATACTCGACGTTTCGACTCCTGCTTTGGAGCCATTATCAAGAGACAAAAGTGAAAAAGAGTTTCAGAGTCTAGATCGAACTCGGGGCCTCAATCTGCCTACTCCCCAAGAGTCACTAGGTAACTGAACTGAATTTGAGTCTGCTCTGCTTCTTTTATTTATAGGTAGCGCTGGGTTAGAAGAAGATGTCACGTGATGAAGCTGTGTTGTGATTGGTTGGGTATTGGTGGGCGTGTCTGCTTTGTTTAATCTGGCAATTACGGAGGTCCAAGCTGTGGGAAGGCGAGTACTGTCATCGCGTCTATTTAGACAGAGAGGTCTTTTTTCTATTTCGATGGCTTCGCGAATAGTGGATGCCCTAAGAGAATTGAGAGATATGATAGTCCTACTGTCCTCGAAGTTGATAGAGTGCCCTGTTTGGATATGGTGATGCGCGAGAGCTGAAGTCGGATCTTTTTTACGAACTGACAGAGAGTGTTCATATACTCGATGGTTAACGCGCCTGTTGGTACGACCGATGTAGCTTTGTGGGCAATCGCGACATGAGATTTCGTAAACTCCTCGATCCTCGTTAGGTACTTTGTCTTTGGGGTTACCAGTTAAGTTGCCTATAGTTTGAGTGGTGTTGAAGATAGTCTTTATTTGATGTCTTTGTAAAATCCGTGCTATTTTGTCAGTGACTCCTCGAATGTATGGAAGTACGGCTTTTTGATGTTGTTGTTCTGTTTCTGACGGGGTTGGTGTGATTGGGGGTTGTTGAGATTGATGAATTATACACGCAATGTGGTCCGGATGATAACCGTTTTGTCGAAGGATTTGTTGAAGATTATTAAGTTCGTTTTGTCTATTGTCAATATCTGTTAAGCGAATAGATCTGAGAGTCAAAGATTTCATTACAGAACTCAATTGGGCAGGGTGGTGGTGTGATTGGGCATTTAAGTATCGATTGGTATGGGTTGGTTTTCTATAGACGGTATGTGAGAATCTGTCATTGTTGGTTTTTGTTATGAGGACATCAAGAAACGGGAGAGAAGAATCGGACTCGATTTCCATTGTAAATTGTATATTAGAATGTATACCATTGAGGTGTTGTAGGAAGAAGTCTAATGAATCTCTGCCATGAGGCCAAATGACAAAAGTATCATCTACATATCTAAGCCAACAGGAAGGTTTTAAATTAGACGAGTTTAGGGCCTGGGTTTCGATTTGTTCCATGAAAATGTTAGCAAGCACTGGAGAAAGAGGTGAACCCATGGGGGCCCCACGGACTTGTTTGAACAGAGTGTTTTGAAATGAAAAATAAGTGTTAGAGGAACAGTGTTGTACAAGTTTGATGATGTCAGAAGAGATATTGTATTTTGTTTTTAGAATATCTAACGTTTCTGAAATGGGAACATTGGTGAAAAGAGATACAACATCGAAGCTAACTAGGATGTCATTTTCTGAAATTCTGTAACCACTTAGGATATCTAGGAAGGAAGAAGAGTTCTTTACGTACGAGGATGCTTGCTCGGCTAGAGGTTGAAGGGTTTTGGCTAAGTACCGGGCTAATTCTTGGGTCGGGGATTGTACCGAACTGACAATGACAATATATATATATATATATATATATATATATATATATATATATATATCTATATATATATATACATATATATATCTATATATATTAGTTACAATTGTTTATTATAATTTCTTTCGTTATTCCTTTCCAGGCAAGACAGCCGTAGATATATATATATATATATATATATATATATATATATATATATATCTATCTATATATATATATATATATATATATATATATATATATCTATATCTATATCTATATATATATATATATATATATATATATATATATATATATATATATTATATATTATAAAGTATTAAGGTGGAAATACCAATGTGTTTCTGAGCCACATTAGTTGGGCGTCATTTTATATTATTTTAATTTTGAATCTATAATTTTATATCTCAGGGTTCATTTTGCTTGGGTTCAATTTGTTAGATTTTAAATAAATAAATTTTTACTTTCTCCTTTGTCTTACAAGTATCTTTCTCTCTTTTGGATCACTTACACTTCTTAAATTTGAAATTCTATTTACACTTTAATTTTTACTTTGTCTACTTTTAATTTTATATATTTTTTAATAAATTACTGATAAAACAAATTTCTCAAATTTCAATCAAATTACAATATATTTAAATTTTCCACAATACAATATTTATACAACTTTTCTTTCAAAACAAAATAAATTTCCTTTCACTTAACTATTCTTAAATTTATTTAATATAAATAAATATATAAATTTATTATTATTCTAAAATTTGTAAACCTTTTATGATTTTCTTATTTTATTAAATAAACTTTCTCAAAATTTTAATTTTCTTAAACAATGTTTTAAAAACTCACTGTTGTTGGGCCTCAAACTCACTTCTTCTGATGTTGGTCTATAATAATAATTCCAAATTTAAATTTTATACTTGTAAAAATTCTGCTACTTAATTGGATTTTTCGTGCTGGTTTGCAAATTTATTTTCTCCCAATACTTTGACTTTAGTTTATCATACCATTTATTTCCATTTTCTTCCATTTATTGAATATTTATAAAAATGTTTTCAATTTGTTTCTCCAAAATAATTTCAAATTAAATTTAGGTTAATGTTGTCTTATTGACATGGAACACTAATTTTGATGTTTTCATAGAACATTTATTTCGTTGTCATGGAAACTTAATTTATGAGAACAAACTAAACTGCTCTGCTCGAAACTTGACGATGAAAGAGAGCTTGTCACTGTCAGATAGTTATTTTATAAATTTCCAAATATTTTCCCTTTAAATTATATCAAAAAATCTTAATAAATTTCAACTTAAATTTCAATACCTTTTTCCCTCATTAATTTTGCTCAAATCATTCAATTGTATTTTCAAAAACATAAAAACATTGAGTTGACATTAGTCACCAGTCGTTTAACAGGTACTTTATAAAAATGGATTTTATTAAAAATTGAGATTTTATACTTTTTAAATTATTTGCTTGTTCTATAATATGCTCTCTACTCTGTCTATTACTATGAATTTCTTTACTGTTCCATCCAGTTCTAAAGACTTATAACGGTTTTATAACGGTTTTTATAATTTGACATTTCTATTCTCTGTTTACTAAAAAAATTATGTATTTAAAATTTGCTTTTGATCTAAAATATGAGTTATTTGGTGTGTTTATGGCCTAATTTGTGATTCTACATGTCTTTTACAAACTCTAATATTATTTTACAACTGAATTTAACCTTTTGATGTTTCACCTTATCATGAGTCTTTCCATATATTTCTATATGTAAGTATTAATTTTTATTAAAATTGGCATAATGTAATATTTAGCTTTTATATGCCACCTTTTTATCCTTGCAACGAGTCGCTTTTGAAATATTTTACATTGTTTAAATTATTGTTTATCTATATCCTATATGATTTCTTATTTATTTACAAATACGTGTCACTTCATTTCACAATTTTGAGTCTTGCAATTTCCCTTTATTTATATGCATGCATTTTATTTACATTACCCCATTTATTTAACTATTCAAATTGATAAGGTTTTCATACTATTTCGTATCTGTTTAAATCCATTACAATATATATATTATGGCAATACCGGAACTATTGAAATATATACATATACAGCTCCTACATGCACATACACACATATATGCATACACACACACACACACACACACACACACACACACTTGTAGAAACAGCCTCGTATACATATTATATACATATATTATACAAATATACAAACATAATGATTGTCAGTGGAAATGTCCATTTGAGATCAAGAGTTTCTTTGTTCCACCTTTAATCTTTATCTTTTATTGTTATACGAATCAAAATATATTAAAACGTTCTTGGTTATTGATTTCTTTTTCAGGTTTAAAGGAATTGTATTTATATTTGCTTTAGTTCTACTGTCATGAGATTATTAAACAATTTTCATACATACGCAATACCCACTATAGAATATATATTTCTCGTATTTTCAGTTTTTTAATTTTATCATATAGCAGAAAGAGATGTAAATGATGAAAGCAAAATTTATTGCAAAGGATTTTTTAAAAAAATGCATGTAGGTTAAAAAATATTGGATAATTTTTAAATGAAAAAAGAAATGGGAAGCAGATGTGAAAAGATAAAGAAAATAGAAAATAATAAAAGGACGAATGTTCTGAGTGCAGATAACATGCAGATGCCCGGTGAAAGATAAGGATAACATTAAATTAAATAAAGGTTTACATACTAAAATAAGCTATCGGCTGACCCATAATAACCTACCGAATTGACTACAGAAAACGAAACAAATGACTAAGTTCAAGCAGTAATATTTACATACAATATGCAAATATCTAAATGTATAGGACATTTTTGTAACGAATTAATGTGTTATGAGAAGATTTTATTATTATTCTGTCAATAACCACGATATTCCAAATTATTACATAGCATGGGGGAAAAATTCAACACGAACTAACAATTTCCAATTAATTTGAAGTACTAAAAAGTGAAATTGATAGAAAAAAGGAAATACAAAATTAGTTCGACCAAACTTAGAGTTACCTTCAACATTTCCTAATAATAAACATAAGTATTTTAAATTTATATTTACATTTTACACAAAAGGACTAATTGTTAGGACCTCAGATTCCCCTTTCTCAGTAAATCCTGTGAGAAAAATAAGCGAGTAGTTTGTCGGATGATTTCCCCAAGTAGTCCTAAACCACTAAGGCCTAATGAAGAGACAAAACAATTATATTACTCCTCAGACATAAATCTCGTAGAATGAAATTTGTTCGAATATTATAAAATATGAAAATAACAAATATTATTGTAGATTTTATCCCATTAGTTAATAAAGACGCCGCTAGGATTGTTGTTAAATATATAGTTTTTCTGGATAGGAACCTTCATCAGTGGCGCTTCCCAGGAGTTACGGGATATCAGCAATGACATGGAACGGGTCCAGATTCGGAACCTCTGTGTGCTAGTTTCTCCGAAAATCCTAGCTGTCGATCCTTACATCTCGCGTCTACATATTTAAAGTTTTGTATCAAATATATAAATAATTATTCGAAAGGACATTGTCTTGTAGGAAGCGCAACTGATAAAGGTATTATACAAATATATATATATATATATATATATATATATATATATATATATTTGTTTCAGGTGGTTTCCGGGAACTCATCCGCGTATTCTCTCGTATTCGTAGTAACTAGAAGCGAAAGCAGAAGGCTACGAGAATTATGCGAACCGACCTGAAGAGGGCAGATGTGACTCTGCCGAAACGTCGTCATTTTACGATCGATCCCGGCAGGGATCAGTTGTCAACTGCGCGGATGAGTTCCCGGAAACCACCTGAAACATTTAGTGCCCGCGAAAACTTAAAAACAAATATATATATATATATATATATATATATATATATATATATATAATATAGATAGTTTGATAGTTTTTTTTGTGTTTTGCTCCAATAAAATTACCAGGTTACTTTAGAATCGAATATATTTTGTTTTAGGGACGTTTCGCTAGTATATTTTCCAGCTTCTTCAGCATATCTACAAATTAACAAATAAAGGACATACATTAGAAACAAGTTTTACAATCCAAAAAAGTCAAACAACAGAAATATCAGTCAAAAACAGTAAAAAACACACTGGGTACAAAATTAACAGAACAAAACTAACAAAATTGTATATAGATATTTACCAAAAAATGATGATTACAATAACCGTAACATCTTGCCTGCAGTGCAAGGTGAAAATATTACAATCCGAGATAGCATGTTATTTTAAGGTTAGTCGGTAAAAAATCAGAACTGTCAGACAGAAAACGTTTTATTATTTATTCACAGAACAAGAAAAAACTCAAACTAGTGGTCTCGGCTTCTTCATCTTTCTTAACAATATATATATATATATATATATTAGATGGTTTCCGGGAATTCATCCGCGTAGTTGATAACAGATCCCTGCCGGGATTGATGGTAAAATTACGACGTTTCGGCAGAGTCACATCTGCCCTCTTCAGGTCGGTTCGCATAATTCTCGTAGCCTTCTGCTTTCGCTTCTAGTTACTCGAATACTGATATTTTTAGGAGCGCGCACAGTGTTATATAGTCGCGGCTCGGCGCCTATTTGTTGGCACCGTGAACGGCTGCGTGTGGTTGGCCCTGGGCGCTCAGTGGGCAAGCCTCTCGCCTGCTGATTTGTTATTTCCAGTTGAGTTGTTATTGGACGGGTCCGGGCCGATAAGGTGTTTAATAGAATTTTCCAACAATTCGATAAGTCCTGGATTTCATTGCGTGCGTTTAGACTGTGAGGCCTCGTCGCTATTTCAATTGCCTTTCTTACGAGTCTTGATTTCGGGTGTTCTATATTTGCCAGTACTCTGGTGTTCTCATAGTCTATTCGGTGTGATGTCGTGGTGGCGTGTTCCGCAATGGATGTTGTTTTTTCCTGCTTTCTTATAGCATTCTGGTGTTCATCACGTATAGCTTGAATTTTTCTGTTAGTTTGCCCCACATAGATTTTATGACAGTCTGCATATGGAATCTCGTACACTCCCTGTTGTTCTAAAGGGATCCTCGTCTTCGGAGTCC
Source organism: Octodonta nipae (assembly GCA_034190945.1). Taxonomy (NCBI): domain Eukaryota; kingdom Metazoa; phylum Arthropoda; class Insecta; order Coleoptera; family Chrysomelidae; genus Octodonta; species Octodonta nipae. The sequence continues at coordinate 79,078,059 of CM067216.1, forward strand.
TCAACACCGTGCTTATTTTTCTGTCTGTATTGAAAATAGTATCGATATTGTGTCTCCGTAGAATTCTTGCAATACTGTCCGTGGTACCCTTGACATACGGTAAATAAGCCTTGGTTATTGGTGTCTCATGCTCCTCGTCTGTTCGTCTCGGTTTTGACTTTAGGGCTCTTTGAATATTTCGGTCTGTAAATCCGTTTTGTCTCAGAGCTGTTTTTAAAATGTCCATTTCCTGTTTGATATTGTCCTGGTCAGCTAGTCTTTGTGATCTGGTTGCTAAAGTTTTGACGACGGCTTGTAGTTGGGCTGGGTGGTGATGTGAATTAGCATAAAGGTATCTGTTGGTGTGAGTTGCTTTCCTATATACTGTATGGCCAAGGGTTCCATCTTCCTTCCTATTTATGAGAACATCAAGGAATGGCAGTTGATTATTGGCTTCAACCTCCATGGTGAATTTTATTTTGTGATGGATGCCATTAAGGTGGTCTAAAAATGTGTTGAGGTGTTCCCTCCCATGAGGCCAAATCACAAAAGTATGATCCACATATCGCAACCATAAACTGAGTTTAAGAGTTGCTGTTCTTAGTACCAACTCCTCAAAGTTCTCCATAAAAAGGTTCGGTATAACTGGTGAGAGTGGCGATCCCATTGGAGCTCCTTCCATTTGTTTGTATCGTTGGTTCCCGTAAACAAAATAGATGTTCATCAGGCAGTGCCTTGTTAAGTCTACAAGGTGTTGAGGTGGTTTGTATGTTTCTATAATGATATCCAAGGCTTCGTCGATAGGGATGTTGGTGAAAAGGGACACTACGTCAAAACTGACAAGAAGACACTCAGGTTGTAAAACCGTTATTCCAAGTATTTCGATGAAATGTGTCGAATTTTTGACATATAAGTCTGCCCCCTCTGCAAACGGTTGAAGTTGTTGGGCTAGGTAAATACCTACAACAACACAACAGCTAACCAAATGGTTAGCTGTTGTGTTGGGGATTCAATTGAACTTACTATTGGCCTCAAATGTGCCCCTTCTTTATGTACTTTTGGCAACCCATAGAATTTCGGACATCTCGATGACTTTTCACGCGGAATGAGTTGCAGTTGAAGATTTTTGTCGATCCTACTTGCTTGGATTTTGGCCTTAGTTATTTTCTCCAGATAAGTTGTTGGGTCAGTAGTAATTTGTTTATATGCTGGATCTTCTAGCAATGTTTGAATTTTGTTTGAATAATCCGCTGTATCTAAAATTACAGTCGCATTTCCTTTATCAGCAGGTAGAATGACAATGTCCTTGTTGAGGCGAAGTTGTTTCGAGGCCTCATTTTCTTCTATAGATAGGTTCCTTTTGGGTGGTTTAGACTTTCTTAGAACACGTGACACATCTTGTCTAATTATTTCAGCGGTGTTCGCATCTAATTTTTAAACTGCTGTTTCCACGCCACATATTATGCTCTCTGTTGGTATGTGAGAGGGAGCAATAGCGTAATTGAATCCCTTAGCCAACACGCCAATCGAGGTAGAGTTCAATTGGACCGAAGATAAGTTATAAAAGGTTCTATTCGTTTCCAATTGCCTTGACGTTAGACTGTGACCGCTATTTTCCGAGAAAAAATCCTTTTTGGGCTTCTGTTAGAGCTTCAATTTGTTAAATTTTGTCTGTTGTTGCATTGTTGTCAACTCTGCATTCGTTTCGGCCCTAAATTCGCTAATTTCATCGAATTTATCCCATTTTATCGGGTGGAGAGTATTGCTTACCTGTAGGTGGATATTTAAGACTTTAGTATTAAGAACATCCAAATCTCTTCTGACATCACGTATGGCTTCCCTAAGTAGGGCACAACTAGCTTTCCATAAGATATTCTGTGTTTTTCTGTGGTTCTTCCATAACTTTACCGTCATGTTTTTCGGAATAACTCCTTCATCGCGACATCGTTGTAAAAAATGTAGATCGCACAAAAGTTTGCTTCTTTTCGCGCGTAATTTCTCAAATGTTTTACACAAATGAAAAGTATTCTCCCCGTAGAGATTCACAATATTTTTGTTTAAGTTTTCGCGGGCACTAAATGTTTTAGGTGGTTTCGGGGAATTCATCCGCGTAGTTGATAACTGATCCTTACCGGGATCGATGGTAAAATGACGTCGTCTCGGCAGAGTCACATCTGCCCTCTTCAGTTCGGTTCGCATAATTCTCGTAGCCTTCTGATTTTGCTTCTAGTTACTCGAATACTGATATTTTCAGGAGCGCGCACGGTGTTATATAGTCGCGGCTCGGCGCCTATTGGTTGGCACCGTGAACGGCTGCTTGTGATTGGCCCTGGGCGCTAAGTGGGCCCGCCTCCCGCCTGCTGATTTGTTATTTCCGGTTGAGTTGTTATTGGACGGATCCGGGCCGGTACGGTGTTTAAAAGAATTTTCCAACAATTAGATAAGTTCTGGATTTCATTGCGTGCGTTTAGACACAATATCGATACTATTTTCAATACAGACAGAAAAATAAGCACGGTGTTGAGGACTACGAAGACGAGGATCCCTTTAGAACAACAGGGAGTGTACGAGATTCCATGTACAGACTGTCATAAAACCTATGAACACCAGAATGCTATAAGAAAGCAGGAAAAAACAACATCCATTGCGGAACACGCCACCACGACGTCACACCGAATAGACTTTGAGAACACCAGAGTACTGGCAAATATAGAACACCCGACATCAAGACTCGTAAGAGAGGCAATTGAAATAGCGAAGAGGCCTCACAGTCTAAACGCACGCAATGAAATTATGGTCCAATCAGCAGGCGGGAGGCGTGCCCACTCAGCGCCCAGGGCCAATCACAAGCAGCCGTTCACGGTGCCAACCAATAGGCGCCGAGCCGCGACTATATAACACGGTGCGCGCTCCTGAAAATATCAGTATTCGAGTAACTAGAAGCCAAAGCAGAAGGCTACGAGAATTATGCGAACTGACATGAAGAGGGCAGATGTGACTCTGCCGAAACGTCGTCATTTTACCATCGATCCTGGCAGGGATCAGTTATCAACTACGCGGATGAATTCCCGGAAACCATCTAATACATTTAGTGCCCGCGAAAACTTAAAAACAAATATAGTGAATCTCTACGGGGAGAATACTTTTCATTTGTGTAAAACATTTGAGAAATTACGCGCGAAAAGAAGCAAACTTTTGTGCGATCTACATTTTTTACAACGATGCCGCGATGAAGGAGTTATTCCGAAAAACATGACGGTAAAGTTCTGGAAGAACAACAGAAAAACACAAAATATCTTATGGAAAGCAAGTTGTGCCCTACTTAGGGAACTCATACGTGATGTCAGAAGAGATTTGGATTTTCTTTATACTAGACTCTTAGATATCCACCTACAGGTAAGCAATACACTTCACCGGATAATATGGGATAAATTCGATGAAATTAGCGAATTTAGGGGCGAAAGGAATGCAGCAACAGACAAAATTTAACAAATTGAAGCTCCAACAGAAGCCCAAAAACGATTTTTTCTCGGAAAATAACGGTCACAGTCTAACCTCAAGTCAATTGGAAACGATAGAACCGTTTATAACTTATCTTCGGTCCAATTGAACTCTACCTCGATTGGCGTGTTGGCTAAGGGATTCAATTACGCTATTGGTCCCTCTCACATACCAACGGCGAGCATAATATGTCGCCTGGAAATATCAGTTTCAAAATTAGATGCGAACACCGCTGAAATAATTAGACAAGATGTGTCACATGTTCTAAGAAAGTCTAAACCAACCAAAAGGAACCTATCTATAGAAGAAAATGAGGCCTTGAAACAACTTCGCCTCAACAAGGACATTGTCATTCTACCTGTTGATAAGGGAAATGCGACTGTAATTTTAGAAACAGCGGATTATTCAAACAAAATTGAAACATTGCTACAAGATTCTGCATATAAACAAATTACTACTGACCCAACAACTTATCCGGAGAAAACAACCAAGGCCAAAATCCAAGCAAGTAGGATCGACAAAAATCTCCAACTGCAACTCATTCCGCGTGAAAAGTCATCGAGATGTCCGAAATTCTATGGGTTGCCAAAAGTACATAAAGAAGGTGCGCCTTTGAGGCCAATAGTAAGTTCGATTGGATCCCCAACCCAACAGCTAGCCAAATACCTAGCCCAACAACTTCAACCGTTTGCAGCGAGGGCAGACTCAAATGTCAAAAATTCGACATATTTCATCTAAATACTTGGAAAAACGGTTTTACGACCTGAGTGTCTTCTTGTCAGTTTTGACGTAGTGTCCCTTTTCACCAACATCCCTATCGACGGAGCCTTGGATATCATAATAGAAAATTACAAACCACCTCAACACCTTATAGACTTAACAAGGCACTGTCTGATAAACACCTATTTTGTTTACGAGAACCAACGATACAAACAAGTGGAAGGAGCTCCAATGGGATCGCCACTCTCACCAGTTATAGCGAACCTTTTTATGGAGAACTTTGAGGAGTTGGCACTAAGAACGGCAACTCTTAAACCCAGTTTATGGTTGCGATATGTGGATGATACTTTTGTGATTTGGCCTCATAGGAGGAAACACCTCAACAAATTTTTAGACCACCTTAATGGCATCCATCACAAAATAAAATTCACCATGGAGGTTGAAGCCAATAATCAACTGCCCTTTCTTGATGTTCTCATAAATAGGAAGGAAGATGGAACCCTTGGCCATACAGTATATAGGAAAGCAACTCACACCAACAGATAACTTCATGCTAATTCTCATCACCACTCAGCCCAACTACAAGCCGTCGTCAAAACTTTAGTAACCAGATCACAAAGACTAGCTGACCAGGACTACATCAAACAGGAAATGGACAGTTTAAAAACAGCTCTGAGACAAAACGGATTTACAGACCGAAATATTCAAAGAGCCCTAAAATCAAAACCGAGACGAACAGACGAGGAGCATGAGACACCAATAACCAAGACTTATTTACCGTAATAAGCACGGTGTTGAGACTCCGAAGACGAGGATCCCTTTAGAACAACAGGGAGTGTACGAGATTCCATGTGCAGACTGTCATAAAACCTATGTGGGGCAAACTAACAGAAGAATTCAAGCTAGACGTGATGAACACCAGAATGCTATAAGAAAGCAGGAAAAAACAACATCTATTGCTGAACACGCCACCACGACGTCAAACCGAATAGACTTTGAGAACACCAGAGTACTGGCAAATATAGAACACCCAAAATGAAGACTCGTAAGAGAGGCAATTGAAATAGCGAAGAGGCCTCACAGTCTAAAGGCACGCAATAAAATCCAGAACTTATCGAATTGTTGGAAAATTCTATTAAACACCGTACCGGCCCGGACCCGTCCAATAACAACTCAACCGGAAATAACAAATCAGCAGGCGGGAGGCGTGCCCAGTGAGCGCCCAGGGCCAATCACACGCAGCCGTTCACGGTGCCAACCAATAGGCGCCGAGCCGCGACTATATAACACCGTGCGCGCTCCTGAAAATATCAGTATTCGAGTAACTAGAAGCGAAAGCAGAAGGCTACGAGAATTATGCGAACCGACCTGAAGAGGGCAGATGTGACTCTGCCGAAACGTCGTCATTTTACCATCGATCCCGGTAGGGATCAGTTATCAACTACGCGGATGAATTCCCGGAAACCATCTAATACATTTAGTGCCCGCGAAAACTTAAAAACATATATATATATATATATATATATATATATATATATAGATCTTGCTATCATTTTCGATCCTCACAGAAAATCATACAATTCTGAACCATAGTTAAATATTAATGCTATGTTGCTTTTCATTGTCTTAGTGAGATATAAATAACGTTTAAGATACTATTTGTTGTATATACTTTTGAATTAAAGAGAACTTGAGAGTTTGTATATGAGAAAAAATTGCTCTTCATTCATACATTTCTGAACCACTGTATTATTCATGCATTCTTGAGCCCCAATACACAAGTTTATGTATCGGAGCGAACAAAACTAAGCCGCTGCAATGTTGCCAAAGTTTTTGGATTTTTAACAGCTATTAAAATTGTGAAAATATAATAATTAAATTCAGTTTGCGAAATATCTGAAGCAAATAGACCCTTTAGCATTTTGTAAATATTCAATAACCTGATTTGGACAGCATGTTAGTTGTATTTAGAGACATTCACTCTCTCAAGCACCAGATGTGATTCCGACATAAGAAATAATGATTGCTTGCATTAAATGAATAGAAACGTGTTTCATGAATTTGCCAAAATTTACTTATATGATGGAGGGTAATATGGACTGTTTTTATATAAACTCTCGGCAATCGAGGGTCATAGGTATGTTGACTACTTTACTTAATACACATACTTCATAATTTAGAGACATTTAAAATATTGAAGCATTATAAGAAAAATTACTCTATATAATTTTTTTTTATTTATTTTCGCAGAAGTTGGGGGAAAACTAGTTGAAAACAATATATATTTTTTTGAAAGCCTTTATTATAAGTTGTAACCAATTAAATAAACATGAATCCTTAAGCTACTAACTGCTATTTTTAAAAATAAAAATACATTGTAATAACAGGCAAAATTTAAGAAACAAACTAAAATTAAGGAACACAACTTAATAGTTTAATTTACCGGTATACATGTTATATACAATTGCTTTAATTGATGTCCATTTTTTACCTTCAAATAAGTCTGGATAAGTGTTTATAAATTCAGTTATTTCTCGTTGCTTAGGAGGTTTTTTACGTTCAATATGATGTGAAAAATACTCTGCTATTAAATTTTTATGGGTTGTTGTCCATATCTGTCTGTGTTCAATTTGGTTTCGTTTCCTTTTTACATTAAGCTCATTTTTTCTTGTTGTTTCATAATGAGACAGCTGTTCATTTTGAGACACTGGTTCCTCTTGATCAACATCAATGTTATCTATTAAAGTTTCATCATAAATAGGATTTAAATCAATGTCTATTTCATCTAACGTTTTTCCTCTGAATTGTTCTGCTCCTCCTTCCATCATTAGCAGTAGAAGTTTTGAAACTTTGGCCGTCTGATAAATTTTTTCTGACATTCGGTACACACCACAGTGAGTTTTTAATGTATGCCCTATAAATTTGCTCAATTGCTCCATATCATTGTCAGAAAACTGGAGAAGTTGAGTTATTGTTGCCAAATGTTTTCGAAGTCTTGTGGCTGTTATAGTGGCAGGTCTTTCAATATTGCATTTTTTAACATACTTACGAAGAACTTTAGTGCCGTCAACAAAACCTTTACCGCTAGTGTGAAAAACAAATTCATTATCTGATACAAAATTAGTTCGCACCTCCAAAAGAAGGTCAAAGCATTTTTTCATGTCTGGTGACAGTAAAACTGGTACACCTCTTCCACGTTTTCCTCTAATTACAAATCGATGGTAGGTATTAAGCAGTATTTTTTCTGTTTGTGTTAAACATTTCTCAAATTCATTATTATCAACATTTTCTAAATTAATAGACTTAAATGTTTGGACTTTTAACTGGGCAACTTTGGCTGGTCGTCTTCTATTAAGAAGAATGATCTGAGCATACAAGATATCTTTGAGGGTATTATAAGCCCAACTATTATTTTGATTAGCTTTTAAATCTTGAAATGCTTTCTGGGAAGTTTTTTGTAAAAATAAATTCAGCTTTTTCAAATCACTGGTAAGCGGCAAAAGTTCATCTTTATTCCACTTATTTTGACTTAGATTTGAACTTGCTAGTGCAGATACTTCATCCGCCCATTGAGACTCCACCAGCGTTTTTAAAATTTTCAGACCTTTCCTTCTCTGATTTGTGTTTTCAATTTGCAATAAATCAACATATGCTAAGTCACAACATTTTTTAATCAGAGTGCCAAAATTGATAGCTAACGTCGGTGACTCATAATTTTCTGTTTGTGTGTTATATTTAGCAATATTATTAACACCAGCAACAATTAATTGAAAATATTGAGGTTGAAACAGATCCATTAAATGTTTTATTTCAGAATGTTTTTTTTTGTGCATATTGCAAAAGTTTTGCTAACCTTCTCATGTTTTGTCGAACCAAATCAAAATTTCCTTTACTTTGTCGGCCTTTTATGTAAGAAAAACCATATTTACAAATTAATGAATCTTGTTTAACGATTAGACCTATTTCGTCGGCGCGCATTCTTGGAAATATCTTCGATTTAAGCAAATCATAATATTTATTAAAGGAATTTAACAGGAGCGTAGTTTGTCCATCACTCTGAGAAATTTGCCTTTTTTGGATATCTCCTTGATCATAATTAAATGGACATTTCTTTGTATGCCTATATAAACTTTTCTTCATATAAAAACCTAAGCAGTATTTACATGGAAGGAAAGCATCTGATGAAATAAATTGTTTTTGTGTTGGAAGTCTTTTAACAGGTCTCAGCTTAGTACAAGATCTATTTCTTACAAAATTTCCTTTCTTTTTTAATGCAGCTAAAGCTTGGCGCCTTTCAGTGGAATTTTTTTTTAAGATATGATTTTTACTACATCAAACTCAGTTTCATGCCATTTATATACATGTCTTGCAAAATGTGTTACATCCTTTTCACAAAAAATGCAAAAATCCTTTCTATTTGTATAATTTTTTCTTAATATGCTCTCCACCATTGTCTGAAACAAAGTTTTAAAGTAGTTGTAGGAAAGTTCTAATGATGAAATATATTTGAGTTTAAGATAACAACATTACAGATAAATGAATGATAAAATAAAAGAAAATAAGTTAGTATTTTTGTAAAAAACATACAAAACAAAAAATATTATATTTCAAGAAAAGAAAAAAATTTTTGGAGTAAAAGCAATCCATATTGATATATGGCTTTTCTGGACATGAGTTATGAATTGCGGGTACACAAACATTTTTTTCTGATTTGTGTGGTCAGGAACCAGAGTGATAATAAATATAGATTCAATTCATTGCTTTACTTTTGCAAAGAAATATCCATCAAAATAACTTATCTACTATTCAGTAAGATTATAACCAGTATGGTCAAGCCTTTCAATTAACTGTGATTAAATATTACTGTAGTGCTCTTTTTATTGTTATTACCTTGTCATTTGGTCTTGAAGAATCCAGTTTCTCAATTGTATAATTTTCTTTCAAACTATCAACAGAAGCTAGCTGGTATATTGGAATCAGATCTCTTCAACTAAAATTATTAAAATATATAATGTTAAAAAGCAGTTTTTTTGTTACAATGCTCTTAAATATGTAACAATTTTCTCTTTACTGTTTTTATTTCTCAAATCAACACTTTGCTTTGACAAAAAGTATCAACTAAACTTTACATAAATAAATTAAGATAAAAAATTTAATTATTTCCAGTTTATAAGACTTAAAGACATTTTTACATTTTTTTCATGTAAGCAAATATTACAAACATTTGAATTTTAAATACACTTACTTTAAATTTATTGGCTGTTGTCGAAGACCTTACAACTATAGGTGATATAGCCTTTATTTCAATGGAATGTGTAGATGAAGCTGAAGTACACTGCAATAAATAATGCAATTGGAAAATCATTTAATATTTTAACTGGAAAGGAATAAGTTTAGGACTAAGAGCAAACATTATAACAAAGTAATTAAGTAAATATGGTAATTAAAGTTGGTATAAAATATGGCAAAGGGTAAATTTTATTGCAGAAAGATAAATTTGATGATTTACAATTAAACTTCTATAAATAAATATTTGAAATACCAGTTCATGTGTGAGTATGCAAGAGAAATAACCAAATTTTATTTGTATTCCAGGAATACAACTAATATTTCTGTAACTTCTACTGAAATCTTAAAGAATGAAGAAGAAAAATATGCTTTAAATCTTGAAATCATGTTCTTATTAAGAATATAATAATTAATAAACTTTACAATTAATAGTTTCTAGGGTGCAAGAAATTTATTGAATATCTGACTATTTATATGCAACTATTTCAAACATTTTATTTTATTAAAAATTATGCAAATGGCAATTCTCAAACCCTACTTGTGTTTTGTGGAATAAAATTGTGCGGAGGTTCATAATAAAAATAATTACAGTAATTTGATGCTTAACTCAAAACCATTTGTTAGCAGAGATTAGACTAAGAATTTAATATTTACATCATTATGAATTTAAAAACCCAACTATGAAAAATAATCTTGTAAAATTGTATGCACAGACAGATTGGATTAACTGCACTGTCAGAATCAAGTCAAAACTTTATATATATGTAAAGAAGTGTATATAATGAAATATTTTACTTACATTATCCATTGCATCATCATTAGGGTAGTAATCTGGATCCAACAAAGAATCATCACTATCTAGATCTGATTGTTTAATTTCATCTTTTTCTTTACTACTGGATGAAATTTCTTCATATGTGGTATTTTTACTACTTCCAGATATTTCTTTAAAATGTTCAAAATTTTCCGCGTTATTGGGCAAATTCTCTTTGGGATGAATTAAATAATCATGATCTTTGTCAAAGCTAGTTTTAATAATGGGTACATCTATAGTTTCCTTTGAGTTTAATATTGGTTTCACATCTAAAAGCCAATCTTCAATAATTTGGACACGATTTAGATGTCCGTAGTTGCAAATTGAATGAACTTCTTCTGGCAAAACACTTGTGGAAGTCGTAGCATAAATGGAATACTTTTCTTCATTCAATTTAGGTGCTGGTGAACATATTCCTTAAATAAATAAGATCATTAAAAAATTCCATTATTAAGTCATATTTTAATTATATATGATTTGTAATTATAATAAAGTAAAATAATTCCTAAAATATCCCAAACAGGCGAAATCACTAACTCGATTATTGAAAACAAAAGTTTTGAAATATTCTTACCTTCATTTTGTACTAAAGACAAAATTTTTTGACACCTTTGAGACATCTTATTAGTTCACAAACTGTTTATACACAATAAACTATTAAATTTAATTTATATCTATAGCACTTATAATTCACAACGTTATAATATTCAGACTTCTTCTTCTTCTTCTTCAAGCAGCCTTACGGCCTTTTTAGCACAAGGCTAATGGTCCTGGTCTTTTCGACCTTAATGACCAGACACAAGTGAGTAAAATGTAAAAAATATTCTTATAATCTTTTTTTAACCTTCACCTTATGTACAAATTTTGAATTTAGATGAAAAATAAAATGAGATTCTTGAAATAAATTAACTTTTCTTTCCAATCCATATCTATTTACACGGCGAGATAGCTCTTGAGTTCCGGCATCCTAATCTATATCTTTAGTCACTTATTTTGAAAATTTACAACTATTTTAATCACTGATACTGATTTAGCGTCTATCACTTTATAAGCGTTTATCGTGGGTATAATTTATATTTATAACCCGACAAAACTCACAACACGGTTGTCAAATGTCATGGCTCAGAACTGGCAGAAATTAAATATTTGTATATATATTCTTTGTATATCCATCGACGAAACTCGCTTCGTTAGTGGCAAAACACGGAACTAAAATTTTGAAGTTTCATACAATTTCAAGCCACAATACTATGGGTATTATTTAGTTTTTGAGTAAATATTGTCACTCTTTGATTCTAAGATATATGTTACGATGGGACCTAAAATATTTTACTACTACACAGAACATGATAATAGTTTGTTTCTTGCTAAATTTAAGGCAAAACAATTCCGAGCCCGTATATTGGCTTAGGTTTGTCAACCCGGATCGGAATTGTACATAAGTTTTTACTATCACTGGATTCAGATTGTACTATTGCTGAATATATATATATATATATATATATATATATATATATATATATATATATGCATATATATATATATATATATAGATATATATATATATATATATATATATATATATATATACCACACATATACATGCACACATAGGCGCAAGTACATATGTACCCATATACAGATACCACTACATGTCGGATGAAAATAATACGTCTCAGAAAAAACAATGTAAAACCTAAAAAATAAGTGAAAAACAGAGAAGTCCTTAAATCGTTTTTTTTAGTAAATATCTACAATTTTGTTAGTTTTCTTCTGTTAATTTTGGTACCCAATGTGTTTTTTACTGTTTTTGACTGATATTTCTGTTGTTTGCCTTTTTTGGATTGTAAAACTTGTTTCTAATGTATGTCCTATATTTGATAATTTGTAGATAGGCTGAAGAAGCTGGAAAATATACTAGTGAAACGTCCTTAAAACAAAATATATTTGATTCTAAAGTAACCTGGTAATTTTATTGGAGCAAAACCCAAAAAAAAAACTATCTATATTGTACTATCTCTCCAAAGAAGAAAATTTGAACTTATATATATATATATATATATATATATATATATATATATATATATATATTCAAACGAATTGCGGGTAGCAGCCAAAGATTAATAAGTTTTATATGAGAGTTTTCGGAATTCTTTTATTCCTTCGTCAGTCAAATACTGAAAAAGTTACAAATATTGTTGTTACTATAAGTACTATAAATGAAATTAAATGGTAACTTACTAAAGTTGAGGTTCACAAAATAAAATTAACATGTCTAGAGAATTAAACAACGTAACATTCAGTTTTTCGGTTGTAGTTTCATGAAATTAGATCCAAATTTGAATTTTTTTTAATGACAAATATAAATGAGAAACCATAGAAATGTCGGAGGTAATATTATAAGGGGTGAGAGTTTTTTTTTATATAAGTTTAAGAAAATAAATAAATAAATAAATTTCCAGACAAGTTCCAAAAGTAAGTAATATATGCACATATATACCACAAAAACAAAAACGTATGGGTTGATTATTATTTTATATATACACATATATATTAGTATCAGTCATCAATAGTATCAACTGAAGTATTGACAGAAGAGTTTGCTGTTAGTCTATCATTATCCAATTTCAACAGGTTACAATAAATCACATTAAGATCCCGTACATCAGTCCGTCGATTAATGCTGTTATCATAATTATTGATGAAAACCATTTCTAAGAATTTCGTTTAAAAGTATTACGTTCTAGAGCTAAAATTTTTGTATTTTCAAAATCCGCACTGTGGTGATTATTAAGACAATGTATGGCTAAAGAGCAATTTTCTTTTTGTAGCCTAATATCACTTTTATGTGATGTTATTCTATGTTTTAAATTTCTAGATGTTTGCCCTATGTACGTAGCAGGACAATCATTGCAATTAATTTTATATACTACGTTGGACTTAAGGTCTTTAGGTGTTTTGTCTTTAATTTTATTGAATAAATCACCAACCGTTTTTATGGATTTATATGCAAATCTTATACTACGTTCATTTTTAAAAATGCTTACAATTTTTGGGAGTAATACCTTTGATGTATGGAATTGAAACATAATTCAGAGCAAGACCTGTCGAATTGGATTTGTTAATGAGAGAATTATTAGATATTATATTTACGTTATCAAATTGCGATGTGTTAAAAATTAGTTTATTTAAAAGTTTTGAGGGATACGAGTTGTTACGGAAAAGTTGATATAATAATTGCAAATTTTTTTCTTTGTAACAAGGATGACCAATATTACATATTCTTTTCTTCATTCCATTTATTAAGTTGATTTTCGTTTTAAATGGATGATGGGAGTGGAAATTTATAAATCTGCCTGAACTGGTAGGTTTCATGTACCAGTCAAGTTTTATGTTGTTATTGTCGTCTCGTATCACTTTAGTATCTAGAAAAGGAACTCCATGTTGATGATCTTCTTCTTCTATTGTAAATCGTTATTTACCAACATTTCTCTGGAACTTGTATTGCAAAGCATCAATAAACATTGGAACACCATTTCTTTACATACTAACATTAATAAAAATAATTTCATTCAACTCATTCAATTTATTTTTGATTCAACGGTTTTTTCATTCAATGGAGGTTATTATAAACAGATTTTCGGTTCACCAATGGGATCAAGTTTTTCGCCAATTATAGCACAATATGTAATGGATGACCTCATTGACAGTTGCCTCTCCAAATTAAGTTTCAATATTCCTTTTTTAAAAAAATATGTTGATGACATCATTTGTTGTATCCCGTTAGGAAGTAACATTGAACTATTAAGAGTATTAATATTATAATTATAATACATTTTTACAATTTACAATAGAAGAAGAAGATCATCAACATGGAGTTCCTTTTCTAGATACTAAAGTGATACGAGACGACAATAACAACATAAAACTTGACTGGTACATGAAACCTACCAGTTCAGGCAGATTTATAAATTTCCACTCCATCATCCATTTAAAACGAAAATCAACTTAATAAATGGAATGAAGAAAAGAATATGTAATATTGGTCATCCTTGTTACAAAGAAAAAAATTTGCAATTATTATATCAACTTTTCCGTAACAACTCGTATCCCTCAAAACTTTTAAATAAACTAATTTTTAACACATCGCAATTTGATAACGTAAATATAATATCTAATAATTCTCTCATTAACAAATCCAATTCGACAGGTCTTGCTCTGAATTATGTTTCAATTCCATACATCAAAGGTATTACTCCCAAAATTGTAAGCATTTTTAAAAATGAACGTAGTATAAGATTTGCATATAAATCCATAAAAACGGTTGGTGATTTATTCAATAAAATTAAAGACAAAACACCTAAAGACCTTAAGTCCAACGTAGTATATAAAATTAATTGCAATGATTGTCCTGCTACGTACATAGGGCAAACATCTAGAAATTTAAAACATAGAATAACATCACATAAAAGTGATATTAGGCTACAAAAAGAAAATTGCTCTTTAGCCATACATTGTCTTAATAATCACCACAGTGCGGATTTTGAAAATACAAAAATTTTAGCTCTAGAACGTAATACTTTTAAACGAAATTTCTTAGAAATGGTTTTCATCAATAATTATGATAACAGCATTAATCGACGGACTGATGTACGGGATCTTAATGTGATTTATTGTAACCTGTTGAAATTGGATAATGATAGACTAACAGCAAACTCTTCTGTCAATACTTCAGTTGATACTATTGATGACTGATACTAATATATATGTGTATATATAAAATAATAATCAACCCATACGTTTTTGTTTTTGTGGTATATATGTGCATATAAAACTTACTTTTGGAACTTGTCTGGAAATTTATTTATTTATTTATTTTCTTAAACTTATATAAAAAAAAACTCTCACCCCTTATAATATTACCTCCGACATTTCTATGGTTTCTCATTTATATTTGTCATTAAAAAAATTCAAATTTGGATCTAATTTCATGAAACTACAACCGAAAAACTGAATGTTACGTTGTTTAATTCTCTAGACATGCTAATTTTATTTTGTGAACCTCAACTTTAGTAAGTTACCATTTAATTTCATTTATAGTACTTATAGTAACAACAATATTTGTAACTTTTTCAGTATTTGACTGACGAAGGAATAAAAGAATTCCGAAAGCTCTCATATAAAAAAGAGTACACTTATTAATCTTTGGCTGCTACCCGCAATTCGTTTGAATACTAATTTTAACAGCCGTTACCATTATAATTAGATTATATATATATATATATATATATATATATATATATATATATATATATATATATGTTAGATGAGAATATTATGCACGTGTACGTTATCAAGTATCGTATTTCGGTGACAGCTTCCTTCGGATCCGTTGAATTCGTTGAAACCGTGGGAATGCAATTCAGCAAAGTAAATGTTATAAAATGCGAGACTTGCCATCCCACGGCATTCATTAAGATAGTTCATTTCATTCAAGTAACTTTATATTTTGTATTTTTCAACTATTGTTTTGTGTATTAATTAAATCAATTTTTTTTAAAAAGTGACTTGTGTTTTAAATAATATAAAAATGGCGCAGTCAGTAGGATTCGTTCAACACGTTTAGAACAAGGATCAAGTAAGAAGACTAACTAAACGTGGCAATTCCTAAATTCTTGTGAACGAGGACTTCCCGACCAGGACATAACTGTAAGATAGCTGACCAGGAACACGCACTGAGCTAACATCATCGCTGAGCAGAACAGTCCATGCCAAGAGCATTTACGTATGTACAATAATTGTTTGAAACTTAATGACCACATTGCTATTTAATTTTTACTTTTAAATCGTAATATCAGTTCAATCGTTTAAAGTTAATAAGACATTTTCCTTACCTTTGAAGCAAATTTCGAACCACTTCGGAACCTATCACCAATTATTGTTGCCTTTGTATTTACCAATACACTTGATATTTATTTAAGGGATATTTGAAATTTAAATTTTATTATTGCTGATTTCATTGCTATACATATTCAGATATTGTATTTGCACTTTATATATGCTTGCATATTTCGTATCTTCCGGCAGGTAATTTAAAATTACATTCACTACTCGCCTTGATCTACTATTTTTTCCACTTACGTGAAAATTGTTCACTCGATTTCATTTTATATCTAAATAACTATAAGCAACCATGCCTGAAACACGCCAGGGAACGGTAGAACCATACAAGATCTCTGAGATTTTCTCTATTATTCCCGAATATGATGGTAACCCGATTTTCCTGAATACATTTATCAGCTCATGTACGACAGCATATAGTATGGCTGTTGACAACCAATCCACGTTACTAACCTTACATATTAAAAACAAGTTAAGAGGCCGTGCCGCCGAACTTGTTAACTCACGCAACCCGCCTACCTGAGACGATATCAAATCGCTCCTAGAAAACCACTTTGGTGATGCCAGAGATATTTCCTCATTAATCCAGGATCTGCAACGAATGAGGCAGATACCGAATGAATCACCTCTTACCTTTGCTGCCAGACTCCAAACTCACGAAGCCAAAATGTATGCGGCAATTAATAAACCAAATTTAACAGGTAAAGAAAAACAAGCACAGATATCTCTTATAGAATCCATGGCTCTTAATAGCCTCCTGACCGGCCTAGAACCGAAAATAGGACAGATTGTACGAGCAAGCGATCCGATAAATATTATAACCGCAGTTTCCCGAATAAAAGGGAACTTCAGCTAAGCCATCTAGAAAATCAGAAATTTCTTAACACCCGTAATCAACAAATACAACAACAACAAAAAAGACCCAACCCAGTAACTTTGTCCAAACAATGTTCATTTTGTAAACGTTTAGGGCATACTTTTAACGAATGCCTAACGCGTCTGAGACAACAGCAACAACAACAACCAAACAGAAACTTCAACAATAACAATTACCAACAGTTTCGGCCTAACCCGCCTCAACAAAATGCCAACCAAACTAGACCAAACTTCGCCCAGCAAAATCGTCCCTCAACAAGTGGACAAAATCCTGGTCCTCGCAATACTTTTTCCCCAAATCCAAATTTCTACCAAAATCAACAACCCAAAATCAACAACCCAAACTCACCACCTCAACCAAACTGATACATATAACTATTCATATGACTATACAAACGACCAATTTGACAACCCTGACGAATCTAATTATTACCAAGATGATTATTCTGATCCTGACACCCAAGCCCTAAATAACTACATGGGCTACCCCCAAAATCAAAATTATGAAAACTATGAATATAAATATTCTGAACCCTCTTCTGACGCAGAAATATCTGGTCAAAATTTTCAAATAGCTATAAACATAGACAAACCGCCAGACAACGAGATATCGAACATACAAACTCAGATCCAGAACATGAACCTCGACGACTTCAACCCCAACTTGAATCTCGAAGAACAAACATTTCTATAAGGCCCCTCCTAACTGTAAACTCAAAAAATGTATACTATATTAATGATGCTACAGGAAAATTTAAACTTCTGATCGATACAGGAGCCGGCATTTCCATTTTTAAAAAAAATACGGTCAAAAACTTCCCTCAACGATTTCCCGAAAGAGTTACCATACAAGGTATCACTCACGAGAATATCCAAATTTCAGAATCTACTTTGATCCTGTTTGCCCCACGAAATCCACACAAAGTTTTCATTTTCGACTTGGATATCGAATTCGACGGAATATTAGGTCTAGACTTTTTGGAACACTATGAATGTGTAGTCGACCTAAAATCCAAACAACTAATTACAAATTTTAAAACTATTCTCCTTCACAAAGTAGAAGACAATGACCACTCCAATAACAGATTTTTAAAAACACCCAGCTGTGAACCACGAACCCCCACGCAAACTTCCCTTAACTTAATTACTATCGAAGCACGTACAGAGAAAATTTTTAAACTTAAATGCATGCTTTCAAATACCGATGCTATTTTACAAACCCAAGAAAACGAGAAAGTACGAATTCCCAACGCTATTGTTCACGTTAATTCGCAAGGTGAATTCCTTACCTCCATCATAAATGCTAATGCAATACCCAAAACTATCGATTTCTCGAACATCCAGTTGGAACCAGTGAACCAAATGCATCGTCTTTTGAACTTAAACTCACAAGACTACCCCGAAATCGTTCAATCGCAAATTAGGACAGAACACCTTAACGACGAAGAAAGAGAGATGATTGTTAACCTCTGCTTAGAATTTCAAGATATCTTCTATCTTGAAGGGGACGCTCTGACATTCACTAACGAAGTCAAACACGCTATCGATACAAACAACGCAAAACCCGTTTTTACAAAATCGTATAGGTACCCCCAAATCCACAAGAACGAGGTGAAATCCCAAATAGGTAAAATGCTGGCCCAAGGTATCATCATCAGGCACTCTTCGTCCCCTTGGTCTTCGCCAGTATGGGTCGTCCCCAAAAAGGTCGATGCATCAGGTAAACAAAAGTGGCGCGTCGTTATCGACTACCGCAAATTAAACGAGTTAACCGTAGGCGACAAATATCCATTGCCGAACATCTCTGACTTACTTGACCAGCTAGGAAAATGCCAATATTTTTCTACCCTAGACCTCGCATCCGGTTTCCACCAGCTAGAAATTCGAGAGGAGGACATCCCTAAAACTGGATTTTCAGTCGAGAATGGCCATTACGAATTCGTTCGTATGCCATTTGGGTTAAAGAATGCGCCTTCTACATTCCAAAGGGTTATGGATAACATTCTGCTAGGTATTCAGAACGAGCGTTGTCTTGTCTACATGGACGATATAATCGTCTACTCTCCGACTATACACGAACATGTTACACGCTTAACGGAAGCCTTTAAAAGACTTAGGAAGGCAAACCTCAAAATCCAACCGGATAAATGCGAATTTCTCCGCAAGGAGGTCGCTTACCTAGGGCACGTAATAACCAAAGACGGCGTTAAACCAAACCCGTCAAAGATCGAATGTATCGTGAACTTTCCGCAACCGCAAAATCCCAAGGATATTAAATCATTTTTGGGTCTTGCTGGTTATTATAGGAGATTTATCCCGAACTTCGCCAAAATATCAAAACCATTGACTAAACTCCTCCAGAAAGAAGTACCGTACAATTTCAACTCTGAATGCATCAAATCGTTCAGTGAACTCAAAGAGGCACTAACTTCCACACCGATATTGATCTATCCCAACTTCGATGAACTTTTCGTCATAACCACAGACGCTAGCGCTTTTGCGATAGGCTCTGTGCTGTCACAAGGACCCATTGGCAAGGATCTACCAATAGGATACTCCTGTAGGACTCTTTGCAAAGCTGAAACGCGGTACTCAACCATCGAGCGAGAACTCCTAGCCATTGTTTGGGCCGTCAAACATTGGAGACCTATCATTTATGGTCGAAAATTCCTTTTAGTTACAGACCACCGCCCATTAACATGGCTGTTTTCGATAAAAGACCCCGGAAGTCGATTAGCTCGTTGGCGCTTCAAGCTCGAGGAGTACGATTACGAAATCGTATACAAACCTGGCAAAATAAATAAAAATGCAGATGCTCTTTCCCGCATCAAAGCAAACCACTTCAACAATTATGTATCTTTTCAATCGAGTAACCACCTAACACCCTTCCAAGTACTCCCCACTAACGAAACCGACGATGACTCTTCAGAACCCGAGCCACAAAGCCCTAATATCCAACAAATCTGCGAGGAATTCAAAACATTTGTCGAACGGTACCAAACTATATCACTTATAGATTACGACAAAATCCAAATGTCCAACTGCCAACTACTTGACAAGGAAAACAAAAACATCCTGGTATTTCCCCAAGGTTCCCTAATGAAAGATTTCCATCACAACATACTTGAAGACATTTTCGAGGAAAACGCCGACTTTCACACCCCAAAAGTCAATTTTTTTGCGAGTAAAAGTATCAAAAAAGACGCTATTATATCGTCCAACTTCCTTCCGACCCCGATATAGTTAACGAAATTCTTTTCACATCTATATATAATAGTAATGATGTGTTCACTGAAAATTAAATATATTGCGTTGAAAACAACTTAGAGCTACCTATATTAGAGGTACTATCGTTTATCTTTTCGGAAATGGATATCAAATGGAAAGTTTGCCAGAACATCGTGCAAACGATTGATAAAGATCGGATACCTATAATCCTTGATCAGTTCCATAACGGAAAAAGTAATATACATAGAGGCATAAACGAAACCATCCGTAGAATCAAGGAAAAGTACAATTGGCAAGGATGAACCAAAGATGTTGATAATTTCATTAAAAATTGCCAAATTTGTCAAAAAGCAAAAATCTGTCAAAAAGCAAAAATCTGTCGCAAAAACCTCGATAGCCCCCTAGTTATTACCGAAACTCCACGGACACCCTTCGAACGTATAAACATAGACATCCTGGAAGTTCCTACCAAAAACTAAGCACTAACCATTAGGGAGGAACTTACGAAATTCACTCAAGCTTATCCGATAAGCGATAAATCCGCGAAAACCGTCGCTAACATCTTACTTTTGTATTTCCAACATTACGGGACCCCCCTTCGCATTCACTGCGACTACGGCAGGGAATTTGACAACACACGTATGAGAGACTTATGCAAACTTTTTAACATAAAAATTTCCTACTCTAGCGTAGGACACCCACAGTCGAACGGATCATTAGAACGATTTCACTCGACTTTACTAGACATAATTAGAATATATAAACTGGAGAGCCCTAACGAACACCCCTTCAACATCTTACCCTATGCTGTTATCGCATACAACAACTCAGTTAACAAGACCCATGGGTTTACCCCATACGAACTCATATATGGACACACTTCAAGTAGGCCTCCTGAAACCCTGTATGATCAACAAGCTCTAATAACGAAGTACGTTAGAGATCTCAATAACCGTATTTCTCGTTATTATAAGATCGCCCGCGAAAAGACAAATTTACAGAAACAGAAGGCAAAAGAGCGATACGATCAACATGTTTCCGAAAACCGTCCGGAATACAAAATTGGCGATAAAGTTTATGTAAAAGAATCACAGCTAAAGGACAAGCTACAAAATAAATTCAATGGCCCATTTCAAATAATTGAAATCCACACTAATTCAGCCACCCTTAAGAACCCTAAAACCAACCAGCAAACAAAAGTTAACTTCGTCCGGATAAAACCATATTCTGAAAATTAACTTCCTTTTCAGGCTCTTACTGCTGTTCGGATCAGTAGTATGTCAGATAGACATCAAACCCATTAACATCACTATTGGCATCTACTACCACGACGAAACTCGAATTGTAATCTCCAATTACAAATGGACGTTATTAGTTCACCGTAACTTAACAGCCCTTGAACAAGCATTTGAGAACAATAATCGAATCCTTAGGACATTGGAACAAACTGTTGACCCTATTCCGGGTTATAAATTTCACGATACCGGTGCTTTTCGCATTGATGTACAAACCCACATCAGTCTTCTAACCCAAATCTCCGACTCTATCAAAACTAAGTTTTCCGAAGTACTTATAGACACTAAGAGGACTAAACGAGGAATAATTGATGGTGCAGGAACAATATTTAAGGCAATTACCGGAAACTTAGATGCAGCCGACGGTGAAGTCTTCACCAACAGCATTAATAGACATAACCAGGGACAACTACAGACAGAAAATCTTCTACAGAACCAAATGAACATAACAACCTCAATTATCAAAAATTTCAATGAGACCATTCAGAAATTACAACTTGACGAGAAAACATTTAACGAAGATATAAATACTATCGATTTAGCCATTCACATCCTTAATGATAGAGCATTTCTGTTATCGAAGCCAAACAATCGTTTCTCGAGATCTGCGAAAACCTAATTGCAAGTTATATATTTCTTGAAGATAACCTTAATGACATTTTAAACTCAATAACTTTTGCTAGACTAAAAATAATTCATGCATGAATCATTTCACCCGATCATTTGATAACATCTTTACAGGAAATCTCATATCTGGAAATAATAGAATTAGAGGCTTTTCAAACTCGCTCCGATTTAATATTCATATTAAAAATCCCTCTCGTTGAGCAGCAACTATATACCGCTTACCACCTATACCCAATCCCAATTTTAGACGATAGAACTGGTTTTCACCATATCCTATCATTTACACAAAAATATATTGCGCGGAACGACGACTCCCTAATGTACATACCGATCAAAGACTTAAGCTCATGCAAGCGATTAACCCCGAACCAAAAGCTGTGCTGCGAACTATATGCCTACCCAATAGAATCAAATGCACCCTGTGAGGCTCAACTCCTTAAGAACATCCATAGCGTCCCGGAAAACTGCCAGAGTGCTATAGTGTTTTCCAAAGGGTACAACGTCCAAAGACTGGAATCGAACTCGTGGTTAGTGATCGTTTCCGAACCTATACATGTAACTTTTAGTTGTGCGGGAATCGATTCAAAAACTATCGTGCTAAAAACCAATTCAGTCATTCGGCTAA
The DNA here is from genome assembly GCA_034190945.1 of Octodonta nipae. Taxonomy (NCBI): domain Eukaryota; kingdom Metazoa; phylum Arthropoda; class Insecta; order Coleoptera; family Chrysomelidae; genus Octodonta; species Octodonta nipae. The sequence goes on from CM067216.1 coordinate 79,100,914, forward strand.
AAACAGACTGTAGTGCCTTTGTGGGAATTACTAAAATTCAAGCCGAACCCATGAAAATAATTAAAGTTACAGACAATTCACACCCAGTTTTAGTTCCGTACAACTGCTGCAATGCTCACCCCCAAAAACCAGCAATACCAGAGCTTAAACCCCTTAAATTAAATAATCTCAACTTAGAAGAACTCAGCGTAGCCAACAACAAGCTGAATCAATATTCTAGAGACCTAGACGACCTCATCAACCAAACCTTCGTCACCATCCTGGTTTACGTATGCAACCGTAAGCACCATCGTAGCAGCGGCAGCTGCATTTACCTTCTACAAACTAGCGAAAAGAATAAAGAAATCTAAGGGAGCAGATTCCAGTCCAGGAAACCCCCAGAAAACCATATCCAGATGGATTCCCAAACTCCGACCAGTAATAGAAGACCCCGCCGACGAAACCGAAAATAATTGTCCGGTTTAAACCAAAAGTTGAAGTTACACCTTCAACTTTTCTTTGTAAAGGGGAGCTGTTAGATGAGAATATTATGCACGTGTACGTTATCAAGTATCGTATTTCGCTGACAGCTTCCTTCGGATCCGTTGAATTCGTTGAAACCGTGGGAATGCAATTCAGCAAAGTAAATGTTATAAATGCGAGACTTGCCATCCCACGGCATTCATTAAGATAGTTCATTTCATTCAAGTAACTTTATATTTTGTATTTTTCAACTATTGTTTTGTGTATTAATTAAATCAATTTTTTTTAAAAAAGTGATTTGTGTTTTAATATATATATATATATATATATATATATATATATATATATATATATATATATATATAAATATTGTCTTGCTTACAAAAGAATGACACCTAGAAGAGAGTATACACCGTAGCCTTGGCAAACACTGCTGGAACGAGATTCTAGTTTCAGAATTTCAATTGGACCCCTGCGGTTGTATTTAAGGGGGATTGTGGATTTGGTCCATAAATTAGTTAATCGGTTTATTTAGGTTTATGTATGGTTTTCTTATATGATTGTTTTGGTATGGAATTATTGATTTAGATATTGGTGATAAATAAACCTTCCTCTCTGGGGTTTTAATCTCCCTGGCATCTCTTATAATTTTGATTTTGTTGTTTTGGATGTTGGCAAGTTCTTGACAGTCATAGAGGTCTATTTTATGTTCTGTTTCGTCTTCATGACTCAATAATTTGGAGATGGTTTGTTTGTTCTTTCTATTTGCTTTATGATCATTCCTTACTGTGATTTGTGGTATGTATGTGGTTCAAACATAGTCCTAATGTTGTGTCTACGAAGGATTCTGCCAATATAACATAAAAGCATAGAATAGAACAGAAAATTATATTTGAAATTAGAAATTATTTACTTGGTATTGAAAAGTGTTTCCTGAATATTATTTGTTGTATTTTTCGTTTTTTTTAATACGGTGGGGTAACACCACACTTGGAGAACAAAATCCCTGCATTTAAAGGCCCAAATATATTAAGAATAATAGACAGCAAATTTTTATTGCCATAACAACATTAAGAAAACAAGTAAAAGTCGAATAACAGTTTTCCCAAACATTTTGCATTTACTGAAGCACACCACTGAGTTTTGCTCTGTTAGATTATACCTTCTCTATCGACGTTTACCCATAAAACTGATGAAACCGATGAAGTGCTCAGCACGAATGCCCAAAATAAAAACACGTCCCAATGTAATGAGTATCCTAAATAAACTCGAAAATATATATAGACAATAAAACATAATTGAAGTTTTTAGATATTTAATTGGTTTAATTAAAGATACAAATTAAATGTCTTACCCATGTTAGCGATTAACGAGTAATATTTAAGAGTATTTTGTTAATTAACTAGAGAGTTTATAAGGAACTAACTTTATTGTGTAAACTTGGAGGATATGGTAAGCATAATTATTCATTAGGACATTTTGCCGAGATTCCCACTTTATCCGAGGATAGTTATCCGAATTTCGATGACGTCGTTCCACAGATATACTGCCCTACGTGACCTACATTTAAAATACGAGAGAAACTCAGAGATCCCTTGACGCTGACATCGGACATATATATTCAAATAGATATGACACCAAAACTCCCTAAATAAATTATTATGTATAATACAGAAGGAGAAATTTGAAATACAACATATAATCTGGAATTCCAATAATGTACGCTAATAAACCACACTCAGGCGGCAAAACCTTGGTGCAATTATACGGAACGTGTACAGTTGTCGTTTGATCTCCATATGGAAAATAAGGTATAAGTATTCTTTTTATTTCTCTCTAACAGTAAGCCTGACAAATTTTCTCGTAGAAAATTATTATCAGGTTATTTGCTTCCGCTAGCTTCATTATATGCTCACTGACAAAGGAATCGCAACCCTAGAAGAAGATGTTTAAATTTAATATTGTTTTGGTAAAACATAGATGCTATATATAGTAAGGGGTAATTGATTAAAATTTGGTAAGGTTGTTTTAATTTAGCAAAAATGTTTAATGGGATTGAAAATCGATGTTTAGTAATGTTAAAATGCGTAGAGTACGTGTACGCCGAATATATCTCCAGCTAAATGAATATGAAAGAGGTCGAATTAGTGGTTTACTGGAGGCGGGTTTTTCATTTCGAGAAATCGCTAACCTCAAGAACAGAAATCCAACTACTGCTATAAGATATTGTCAAGCGTGTGTTGATAATATACAAATTCGGAGAAGAGTAAAGACCGGACGTCGAAGGAGCAAATGAAGTTCAAAACTGTTGTTTAATGAGTGGGTAAAGAAAAACGTCATCTTGTAGGTGTCGGAACGATCGCAACGGTTACAGTGATGCAGAGAATGACAAAAATTGAATGTGGAATGATATCAGGTCGTCTTCTCTGACGAATCTCGATTCTGCTTGGGTAGACATGATGGACAAAGAACAGTTACACGACGTCGAGGAGAAAGACGTCAACTTCAATTTGATGTTGAACAACAGATACACCGAATAGTAGGCATTATGGTAAGATGTCCTGTTGCGCATGGCAGTAGGTCACCTCTAGAATTTGTTCGAGGCAACCTGACAGTGCAACGTTATCTTCAGGAAGTAGTGGGGTAGTATGTGCTCCCTTAAAAATTCTTTATTCAATAAAATGTTTACATTTTACAGAGATATATAAAAGACATTTCAGCCATCCTGTTACCCGGCTATAGGGTTTACAATTTTATGAACAGCTAAGCTGTTCTTATGTGTCATTAACCTAAGTGTCAAAACCTATCTAAACAAACATGAGAATCCTATAACCCTAATCAGTATAATTATAATATTTAAAAAAATAATCTATCTAAAATTATGTCAAATTGTAAATGGTAACAGTAAACATATAAATTAAAATGACAGAAATATCAGTTTAAAAAACATAATATACAAAACAATTGGGCGATCAACATTACAATACATTCTAACTAAAAATATCCTAACCGCGCTACACCGGAGAGACGAGAGCTGAGTTTACAGACGATGCGAGCGAACGTTTGGAACCCGATAGCCTTATGGAATTTACATTGCGGATAACAAATGAACAGAATTTTTAAAAATAACCGTGACAGAGTTGACAATTAAGAAATTTTAATAGGATCATTTATTTAAAAAGATAGAAAATAGATGAAAATGGCATAGCACACAATGTAAATGAATAAAGGGAAAATTAAAGGGAAAGATTGATGAAGATTCATTTCCATACGGCTTTGTTGAAGAAGTTATGACAAGATAGCGAGCCTACGATGACGCTATGGATCAGTCTACGTTTAAAAGAAAGAGTGTTGCAATTTAGAATAGTGAGAAGAGCATCGTTATTGCCACACCAAATACCCCTAGCTCCAATAATAATAGGGTAGACTTTAACGTCAGTGGAATTCTTGACTGCCATAATTTTGTTCGTGAAGTCAGGTTCTTCATAATACTCCTTTTTCAGTCTATAACTCTCGGCGAGCGAACGAGGACCTTCCCAGAAAACACCTACTTCAATAATAATGGTTTGTAGGCCTTTGTTGATAATAAGGTCAGGAATTCTTAAGGTCCCAGAGTCTGCTCTAATCCTCGGCTCGACTTCAGTTTCCCACCCACTCTTTTGGCCACATCCTCAATGATATTAACGATGTTGTTATGTCGTTTTATTCGAGTGCCATGGGTAATGTAGCATCCCTGTAAAATATGGCAATTGGACTCGCGTTTTTTACATCCCCCGCCGCAGTTTCGTTGTTCTTTAGGTTTGTAAGGCAGGTCCATTGACGGTAATAGGTTACCGCGGAGGTGAATAGCTTTAACATAGCTATTTCCTGACCAAAGTGGGGGAGGGTTGGCTATCCAAGAACTCGACGCACTCGAGGAGGCACATTGTTTGATACCATTCCCAGACCAGGATTAGTCTAAGTCATTTATTAAACTATTGGTTATAGCGCTGGTTGTATGTAGATTGGTTAAAGACTTGTGGTGTTCGGTGAAGGATTTGGCTATAGGTGGAATGTGGGACATAATTTTTGACAATCTTCTGGCCATAATTTCTGGAATCTTTAACGCGAAGGGGAAAATGCCAAGACCTCCACCTCGTTTGGGTGCATATAAGAAAGGGTTAGTTGTGGAGGAGGGGAGATGAAGGACAGTCTTGACCAGACGACGGATTAGTATGTCAGCTTCTTTAAGAAGTTTTTTTGTGATATAGATATTTTGTAAGGAGCTAATCCATCGCGGGACAAGATAGGAATTAAGGATAATGAATTTTTGGGAAGGTTTGAGAGGGGATCTACGAATACGGGAGATTTGGGTCTGAAGGAGATCAAGGTTAGGAAGTTCGGCACCCATCCGATTATAGCGAAGCCCTAAATATTTTAGGGTGTCCATCCCCACTTAATAAGCTTTTGGTTATACTAAAAAGTTTCCTTTTCTTTGGCACAGTGCGAAGAGAAAGGGCAAAGGACTTGTCGGTGTTAAGTGATATTCCTGCTTTGTTGAAGAATTTATTGGCCTTTTTTAAGAGGTTATTGGTTTCTTTTGTGGACCCAGAAATAAGCACGAGATCGTCAGCATAGCCGAGACAATTACATTCGATATAATTGACTCCAGGTGGATTTTCTTCTTGCAGCTGGACAAGTAGCTCGTCAAAGAAAAGATTGAATAGACAGGGACACAAAGGGTCGCCCTGTTTGACGCCATTGTTTAATTTTATTCTGATGTTATCATTATTACCTATCTGGATGTAAGTATATGCATCTTGAAGAGTGGCCATAATAAATTTTATGATATTGGGGTGGACTTTAAATCTTTCCAAGGCTGTTAAAATTCTCGAATGAGGAATAGAATCGAAGGCTGCTTGTAAGTCGAGCGAAATGATATCGAGGGGCTTTATACCTTTTCTGGAGTATTTGATAGTGCTATTAAGAATAACATTGTTAATTAGTGTGCCATCCCGATTAACAAAACCTTGCTGACAACGGTTGATAGGCAATTCTTTTAATCTCCAGCTCATAATTTTATTTAATAAACGCAAGAAAATAGAGCCAATTGTTAGCGGACGCCAATTTTTAATATTTTTCAAATCCTTACCTTGTTTGGGAATTAAGATAGTACGCGATGTTCTCATAAATTCTGGAATATTTTGTAGTAAAATCATTGCATTAAAAAGGAGCCATAACTTGTCTTTAGGAAGGCGTTTAACGTCACGAATATTATATCCATCAAAACCCTTAGCACTGGATTTAGTTTCCATAATAGCTTTATTTATCTCTTGCGGTGAGATAGCTCTATATAAGTTCGGCCCAACCTCATTGTTGATAATAGAGGGATAATGAGGAGCAACATTTTTCGGAGACTCAAAAAGATTGCTAAAGTGAGTTCGGATTTCATTAACCGATGGCAGATCCTCAGAATTGTCAAAAGGCAGATCGTCTATGATTTTATTTGCAAGCTCTTTTTGGTTCTTTTTAAAGAGGATTTGACATTTTTTATATAGGATAGCCCTGTTGGTGGCTTTAGCAAAGGGTCCGTAAAGTTTTGTGTTTGAGTTATTATGTCGCTTATCGTTTGGGCGTTTTTTTATTTTGTGTAGTAAATTTGTGCACCAGTGATTAAATACTTCCAGTTTCTCCTCGTTTGTTGCATCATAGTTACCTAATATCCGGGCAAGATGTTTATCACTGACAATATTTAACGTGGCAGCCGAAAGAGACTCCATTATCATATCAATGGGGCGAAAGGGTTGGCTATTAGGGTTTAGTTGGCTTTCTACCTGTTGGCCGGCGGTAGCAGGGGGTGAAAGTACAACGATAGAGGGTGGTAATGGTGAAGGATAATTATTAGAGTTTTCAGTGATAGATATATTATCGGACAGCTGTTGATGGTTGACGTATTCAGAAGGTAGAGGTGATATTTTCTCAGGAGGCTGGCAAAGGCGGAGGATCGGGTGGTAGGTCTATAGGAGGGGGTTCGGGGGAAGAATTATAGAGAGGGGTAGCAATAATGGAAGGATACTCTATAGTAACCGTAGTAGAAGGACTAAGGGGGCAGTAGGAGGTTGAGGAGAAGGTAGTGGTACTTGTGATAGTTCTCCACCCGCCTCTATAATATCATTTTTGACAATATTAAGGAGATCCTGATAAGATTTTCTCCTTCTTCTGAGTTTAATTGTTTCTAGGGTTCTATCAGGAAAAATCGAAGCAATATGCATATTAACGGCTCTACCCGTGAATCGCAGCTCGGCATGTACCATATCCAATGTTTCCTGCGCGGACCATAGGGGAGTTTTAGTAGCTTCGTTCTCCATTTTTTGATTGTACTCGATTGGATGCTTTTTCGCAACATGTTGTCGCAGACCTAAATATGATGCATATTTGTCACCGCATAAATCGCAGGAGAATTTTCTTTCATCATCTTTAATTTGCAGAAGGCGACAATATCTTCGTTGGTGGTTTCGAAGATTTTTTTTCGATGAATAATTATTACCGCAAGGGCAAAGGTGTATTTCTGCATTAGCATCCATAAGGCACCGACGAAAATAAATAGAAAACTAAGTGAGGGGAATTAAAGAACTAAAAAAAAGAACACCGAAATAATCCAAGAAGTTTCTTTGGACTATTTGAAATTTTAAAGAAAAAAAAACGATGTTATGCGGAAATCGCAGCACAATGCTGGGAAGATTCTCCAAAGTGGGGAAGTATAATACAACTATACCATACAGCAGATAATTGCAACGATAGAAAAAGACCCTAAAAGAGACTTTATCAAGATAATTTTATAGATGCACCGTATTAAACTCACTCTCGGTTTGAAAGTGGAAAGACTCTCCGAGTGTTACACGTTATCTAACCAGTTATAAGTTAAGACATCACGCAAACACATAGTATAATATAGATTAAAATGTCCTAACGTTAAAAAAACAGTGGCAAAATAAGATTAAAAAAATATATACAGTTAAAATTTTTCAGAGTATATGCATCATAGTGCACCGAAGTCCGACATAAGGGTTTTTTTAAATTCGGCATTCATATTTACTATATATATATATATATATATATATATATATATATATATATATACATATATATGATAGGCTGTTATGAGTATTCGGTTGATTTTGAGCATAAATGAGTCGAGATTTTTGATAAATAAAAGAATTTTTGTTTTGTAGATAACAGTTCGCCGACAACTATTTTAGTGTATAACATACATATAAAGACTCAACCCTTATACTCATGTGCCGTAATTTTTTTTACATAGGAAACAGTAAAATATTATTTTAGACAAGATTGAATGAAATAAGGTTAATTTAATACACAAATTACTGTTTTATTGACGAAACTACACTGAACACACAACACAAGATGAAAATACCTCTTTTAGCTGTAATGGCCGTCCCTTACTTGTAGGTGGGTGGTGCGGTGTGGGTCAGTAATTAGACAGTCGTAATTGGCCTCCTTATGCACACAGGTCATAGGTGCGAATTTATATTAGTTCGAAGACCACTTGCTCGATCCTTGTCGTGTATACTCGTGGCCGAATCAGGATTTCGGGCTGGCTGGCACAAATATATTGTTTACTAACTTTTTAGATTGAATGGATTTTTTTTTCTTTTATTATCACTGATTAATTTTAATTGTGTCATTAAAAGTTGTTAATTGTAATCAATGCACTGTTCAAAACTGGATTATGCTTTACGCGAACAGCGACGGAGAATTTGATGTTTGGAGGCTTATTAACGATAGATCGATAATCGTTTCTTAATATTCAATGGTTAGATTGTTGCACTAACACTTTACTCGCTGCATAGATACGGATTGATGCATAAACGCACTGGACGGGGTGGATGGTTGCACAGCTGTGTAGTTGATCCGATATTACGCGAGAATTAACACATTTACGTTTATACAGCGATATAACTGGTAAATAATAGTACAATTGCGGAGCTCACAGAGAACACGTCCGCTCGGTTCGAACGCTTAATGCTTCTTAACGGCATATTAATACATTTAAGGTTTCTTTTCGGTTTTCTTTGGTAACAGCACAGCCTGAATGTTAGGTAAGACACCACCCTGTGCAATGATTACGCCAGACAACAATTTATTCAATTCTTCGTCGTTTCTGATGGCGAGTTGTAAATGTCTCGGAATAATACGGGTCTTCTTGTTATCACGTGCAGCATTACCGGCCAACTCCAAAACTTCGGCAGCCAAATACTCCATAACTGCTGCTAAATATACTGGTGCACCGGTGGCGACGCGTTCGGCATAATTTCCTTTCCTTAATAAACGATGAATACGGCCTACCGGAAACTGTAAACCGGCACGACTGGATCGCGATTTTGCCTTTCCTTTAACTTTACCACCTTTTCCACGGCCAGACATATTGCTTGTTTAAGAATTAGACAAAAAACTAGACAATGCGATAATCAAGACAACTCACTGCTTCGAGTGTGCGATTCGATTTGAGCCTAAACGGTTCATGGATCCAATATTTCAACAAGATAATGCTCAGTCTTATGTTGCTCGAGTTAGTTTGAAGAAAACCATGTGAAATTGTTGCCATGACCGCCCAGATCCCCCGATCTTTCTCCCATAGAAAGTGTTTGGGATATGATGGGTAGAAGACTCTGAAATTTACTCCAAACCCCAGAGAATTTGGAGATTCTAATACATGAAAGTAGCTTGGAAAAGTATTGCTTGTGGGTAGTGTATTAATAACCCCGGTGGGCGAGCACATTATTCACAAACTTAACTTGAAAAATTTAAACTCATTGCTATTTTTTATTAAAATTTTAATCATTCCTTATTATAGCATCTATATTTTGCCAAAACAATATTAATTTTAAACATTTCCTTCTCGGTGTTGCGACTTCTTTGTAAGTGAAAAAAAAACATTTTTTTAATATTCATAATTTAATAGCTGCAAAAATAATTGTCAAATTGACGACGTTGCAGAAGATTCGCAACAGCAATCTTCAGGTTTTTTGAATTATTCTCGTCTCTGCTCACACTTTCGTTTGCTTGACAATTTTCGCTTGCTAATTGATGGTCACTTGAAAATATTTTATTTTGTTTAGTTTGTTTAAACTGTGAGATTTGTTGACCTGGATGTTTTCTTAATCTATTCATTATGATACCGTGGTGGAAATTCGGCAATTGTTTCTTTTTCTTTGTTTCTTAAAACGTTCTCGTGCTCACATCGCCTAGCTGTAAGTATCCCATTAGTTTTGAGTTTTCATGGAAAGTTTGATAATGGAAAGTTTCATATATTTGTTGCTCCTCTAAAGGTATTCTCACTTTCGGAATTGCTTCACTAGAGTTCTACACAAACGGTCAAGTCAATAAAAGACATCATATATGGTGTCGAAATTGCCAAATCAAATCAAAATAAATCTCTCCTTAGAAGAAAATAAGAGCTAAAAACAATTTCGGCACAGCAAAGACATCTTCAGTCCAAATACAGGCAAAGGAACTCCAATTTTAGTGTTGTGGACTACACAAATAACAGATAAACATTACTACACTGATGAACTATTTAAAACGGATGTCCCTAGATCTACCGCCTGTTCGTGAAGGAACTGTGCACCTTTAAGACAAACAATAAGCTAAACTAAATTTACATCACAACAGCTGGCAAAAATGGTAACTAAATATAGTCAATAAAACTGTTTCCCCTCTGTTTCTGATCTTGCAAGTTTTGGCGTAATGTCTGTCCTTAACACCATCCCTGTAGATGACAGTAAATTTAGCATTATACATAAAATTAAATTAATATAATAAAATTAAGTCACCTCAAATAACCAACATCCTGACAGAAGATAATTTAGTTTATTTACGCGATTCAACGCTATAAATAAGTACGAACATCTCTAATGAGTCATGGCCAGCCAATAATACCTAATCTTTCCATGGAGAATTTTGGAGGGTATGCATTAATAATGGATGACAATTTTGTCATTAACGATGACTTTGTTCTTTGCCCATCGGATAGAACAGCTCAAACGTATCGACAGGAAACAATATGCTGTCTTGCGTTTCTTTGATAGGTTTTAGTTAACCTACGCATTTTTACATGTGATATGTATCTTAGAAATCACACGAAAACGGCGTAACACACACTAAAACCCCGATTTGTGGTCTTTATAAACTATTTTTTTCTTAAATTCCTAGACATCGGTATTCCTTTCGCGATAAAATATTAACACAAAAGAAAATTCAAAATTCACCATAATTGTATAAACCAAAAACCAATCTCCATTCCTGGGGGTTCTAACGAAAAACACAGAATTCGGAATTCTATATTGTATATATAAAAGCAACTCACATCAACCCATAACATAACATGACATAATTCTCATCATCACCCAGCTTCACAACATACTGTCCTTAAGATTTTGGGAAATAAAGATTCTAATAGACAAAGTTCACATCAATTAGAAAAGGAATAGCCTAAGAACAAATCTAACAGAAAATAGATTTACAGAATTTTTAAATTATTTTACGTCCAAAATCCAAAACCAGTTAAGAAACAGAAAACTTAAGCAAGCCAGGCTGCTTTACCCCAATGCATTAAGAAATACAAAGACAAATAGCTTTTAAAGCAACAAGGAGTGTGTAAAATTCTATGAGCTAGATAGCCAAATACTTATATAGGACAAACCAACGGGAGACTTCAAGCTCGGCACGAGAAGCACGGAACCGAAAAAAAGGAAGAAAGAAAATAGTAAATTCAGGCACAGGCTTTGAAAGCACAATAATACTGACAAATATTAAACAGCCGATGTCAAGACAAACTTAGATAGAGAAGCAACTGAGAACTCAAAAAGACCTCACAATTTATATACAAGCGATGAAATCCAGAAATTTACTCAGTTTTAGTAAATTCAACTAATGCGAAATTATTGTTGGACACATGGCTTAAAAGCGAAACTTAAAAAACAGGCACTTTTACAATATGACTCGCTTATAACTTCGCTGGAATCAGTAAAAGCTATCAAATACTCTTCTCCTAAAAAGCATCTAATAAGTCTTGCTTCTATAAGATCTACGATTCTCGGAACCATAGGTCAGGGAACCAAAAAACAATGCATATATTTTCAACGTTTGGTAAAATGTAGAACTTTGCAATCTATACTTTTATTGTTATTTCTCAATTATGCTGGAAGAGCGCCATGTTTATACCTAGTAAACGTTATTATTATTCAATATATGATATGGGTACAATACCAAAATGATACTAGCAGAGAAAATTCGTCAAACAGTCAAATAACAATTTAACTTTAACGTTTCCTTTCCCTTAAATTGCTTGTGTTTCAAACTATTGTTATTTCATTTTAACTTTCTAAGTTCTTACGTACAGACAAGATTTTAATACAAATTAAAAGATTATCCGCTCGAAAAGACGATCCAAGAGTCTTACATAAATCACTCGTGGAAATCCAGCCGCAAATTACTTCTTTTTTGAATTCTGTAATTAGTTAAGTATAGTTAAATATTTCATCAACTTTTATTATCTTCTGGTCTTTTGTGCTCAAGCGTCTCAAATTCGATAATAATTTCAGTATAACCTTGAAAGTTTGTTATTAATACCAGTCACTACAAAATGTAAGTGATAAGAATTACGGTCTCTCCTTGATTTCTAATTGTTTATATTTACAGGTTTTGTAAAAATAACTGTCACACTTAGACCTGGTTCTATAAAAATCATTTGATAGGCAAATCAAGTGAACGTCGCTTATATCATGAGCCACGGTCAAGTAATTTTGTGTTGTATAAATGAGCCTATATCGTGGTTGAGTTGAAATTGTTTTTTTTTAATTATACTTTTTTACTTTTACGTTAGTGTCCATTGACGTATTGTATGTAACATTCTGTCATTTTGCTGCCATTGTTGGAGTTAATCCATTTACGGTGGTTTGTCATTTACAAATTTAAGAAAGAAGAAAACAAATAATTGAAATAACTACATCACAAAGCAAAAAAAACGACAATTTTAGTGCAAAGGAAGTGAAAATTTGAACAGACATGGCCCACATATATAAGAACAGATTAGAATGTTGGATATAACTGGCAAACCAGTTTAATTGTGGTAAAAATTTTCATGAAACTAAAATCTTATAAAATAAATTTGTAAATATAAAAAAAAGATTCCTACAGAATTTTAAGATGAAAATATGTCACAGGTACCGGGAGAGATCCACTAAACAAGACGGTAAGAGCTGAATTCATAAATTGAAAGAGTCACAACAAAGACAAAATTAGCACACCAAACAGATTTGGTTTTGCAGAAGAAGCAGCTGGCAAAACTTTTAAATAAGGTGTTGATAATTTATAAATTTTTCAAATATTCGAATAAACAAAATAATAAACTGCATTACATTTCCTTTTGGTTTCCAGAGGAATACTTTTAATAATACATCTTTGGTAACACAGAAAAAAACATTCAGTTTCGTCCCAAATATCGAAATGATTCAATCGTTTAACACTGTATTACCCACACCCAAAATTTTTTCGGCTTGTGTTAAACTAATGTTAAACTAATGGTAAGCTGTCAATCCGCTTCAAGTTAAGTAGCGTTATATCTGTCAAATATCAAAACAGAACTCGGTTCAAACCGTTGATCGGTCAAACTGAAATGTTTTTCTTAAACTACCCATTGAATGACCTTCAACGTTTATATAAAACAAAATTTACATTTGAGCTGAAGTGCAAGATTGAATTGGCGTTCAAACTGCTAAATAAAATCCTGTAAAGTTTAAGATTCAAACCAATTTCGATTATAAAATATATAATTGAGGCTGATAATTGATCAAAATCCATCCCACACTAAATAACAAACTAAATAGTTCAGAAATTTTCACATAAAAAATGTTTTACACTACACGTGTTTCGTCATATTATGGCTTCGTCTAGTTTACAATGTATTTTAAAGAAAAATATGTAACTTAGACAAATTAGATTGTTACTACTAGCTCTTAACATTGGTCTTGATTCTCCCACAATCTATACAGAGGAAGAAACAAAACAAGGGGTCTCTCAATACACATCTATTCTTCCGAAAACAGTCTTTGTTTCTAGCCCCATTCGTCTACAAAATTAATGATTTTAACTAAGTGTTTGCAAATTTGCTGGAAAATTTGTGTATTAACTTTCGTGAAAAAATTGTTTAAATTAATTTCTGTTATTTCGTAAAATCCTTCATATAACAAAAATTTTAATGACAATCAAACTAAACTCGTCTATTTCTAGAAACATACTTGATAATAATTTCCCTTGTTAGCTACCTAGAGCTCTTTATTTTAATGACCACGAAAAATGTGGGTACAAAATTAAATGTTTATTGCCAAATGTAAACTTTCTACTGAATTAAATCTACCAATTCCCTCAATATTAAACTAATTGATTATTATAGTGATAAATCGGTTAATATCCACTAAAAATAAAGTAAAAGAACGGGTTCTTATTTATTACTTTTAAACACTCTCATTGAAATATTTGAAATGACTAAACTTTGATAAATTTTACTTTGTTAATAGGAATTTTCTCTGCTAACATAATTCTGTAGCAGATAAGTAAGAATTATTTAATAAAGACAAAATGAACTAGGGGAACATAGTTGCAAATTATTATGGTCTATTGTATTTGTACAACCTTTATTTTCTGCAGTCACTGGACATTATGTGCAACTTAATATAGTTAAAATCTTAATACTTTTAATGTTATTTACAATTTTAAAATTAAATAATTTTTTTTCTTAGTTAATTTTAATAGGTATATGGTCAAATATGGTGTACCAAGTATATTTTTGATTTTTCTTTTGCAAATATCTATAGATAAATGATAAGGTAGAGTACCAGTAACAATTTTTCCAAATAAAATTTTAAGAATATTAAAAAATTCGGTCATTAAAATTTGGTAAACATGACGCTGAAGCATTAACTGCATAATTTTTTCTCCAAATTTCTGAAACTGTGTTCTGACGTAGTATCTATGCCTCCAAAATTAAACAGGAAATGAAAAATGCCAACTGAGAATTTATCTATTGGATTTTAAGTTTTTTTTTTCAAATAACCTGCCAGCCAACATAAAGGAAACTCTTGTAAAATGATATATTTCACCTAAAATAATTCTAAATCGATTAATAAAAGAATATAAATGTCACATGCACCACTTGCCATTTCGCTTAAATTATTTTCCATAGGCTGAAATTGCTTCCATCATAGAAATTCCCTCAGTTCGTGGAGTTTAATAAATTCGGACCATTTCCCAATATATTATCCCATATCCATTATAAAATAATTTCATTTGATCCAGGCATTGTTAGTATAGAAGCGAAATTGTACGTAACGATGAACAATAACATCGACATAAAAATTCCATTTGTAAACTGACAGGGAAGAAAAAATTGTATTGATTGATTAATGAATTATAGATGACATTATTTTCTCTTGAAGAAAAGAAATACTCATCGGTTTATATTTAATAAATGTTGCAGCATTTGGATTAGACAAGCTACGTAATACTTGTTGCAAATAAATTCTCAAAAGTTATAAGAAACCAATCACTCACATATTCAAGTTTTTGTGGAATGTACGCCCAGTGTCCATCCACCAGTTTGTTTTTGTGGGCTATTGCACTGTCTTTTTAACTGACTTCCAAAAAGGAGGAGGTTATCAATTTAATTTTTCAATGTATGCTCAATCATTATTCTAAAACGGATTAGTCAATTTTGATGATTTAAACTCCTAGCCCAAATAGTTTGTCATTTTCCCTCTAAATTTTTTATAACTTTACCGGTTTGTCTGAAATTTTTACAGGTGGTAGGAAATTACTCTAAAAACATAGTTTATATGGTGCTGATGTGTACTTCCACCCCTTGGGTTGTTGACCCTCACAGTCTAAGAGCTGACTACATAAAAGTCATGAATAAGGTACGTGATATTTGACTAGGTGGATAAGTTCTATTAATGTCGTCGAACAATAAGCACCTAGTATGCCTGCGCGCTTAGGAAGACTAATGTGGTAGTATCATTTCAAAATCGATAATTTTGAATAGAAAAAAATGACAAGACTCACGGATAAAAATTATGTCAACATTTAGGATTTGTTGCCAGGAAACGTTTAAATTATTAGCAGACAATTTCATGGAAGTGAAATAATTGGCAGACGGCAACAAAGTGTTTTTTTTTTGTAAAATAGCTCATGAATACAAAATTATGGCAAACAATTATTTAACCTTAAATGAAACTATATACAAAAAGGCAGACAGAAAACGAAAGATTTATTATTTTTAACATGAAATCTCTCTCTAGCATACATGTAGCTGTTGTTAAGCAGCAAGAAACCACGTGATCTAAAATTGTCCAAATAATAGCTTCTAATTTCAGATTTGTACTTTATTAAGATTTTAATGCCGAAGTCAGACTAAGAGAAAAGCTGTACATTCAAAAAATCCAAACGTTTCAAGTTTGGATTTTTGAATATAAAGCTTTTTTCTTCAGTCTCGTGTTACTTCCCAAGAAAACCAAAAGAAACAAGAATATAGAACGGGAGATCTGAATTAGAAATTCAACCACGATTTTCTGTGTTCGGCCTTCTGGAGTACTGAAAAGTTCTATGAGGTACTTACAATTCATGGAAAAATTCCAGACTTTCCTAGGAGATTTTCCTGTGAAAATTAAATTTTCCAAACAAAAAAAAGTGAGTGCTGCGACGATTTTCTGAGTTCTGCCATGTTAATAAAACGATAGGTTACCATCGATTTTACCAAGAACATTTTTTGGCAGTGGGCTTGAAATCGATATATAAACATGTAAAAAGTATTATTAATATTGAATAATTTTCTGCCTGCAAACTAAATTAAACAAACATTTATATCGAAATGACCAAAAAAATTGGAATGACGCCTCCTAGGGGATAAATGAATTTTCACTTGGAAAATTGTGCGGAAAATTTTCATCTTCTGTTTTCCAGAAACGTGCTTGCAGGCGTTATGACAATTTTTTTGGATCATTTTGAAATTAAAATTTTTGATTATTATAGTTGGCAGGACTCAGAAAATCATTCAAGAATTATACATTTTCCCTACATTTTCATATATCGATTTCAACCCTTTTTCGTGATAAAATACTCAGAAAATCGCCGCAGCGCCTACATTTTTTCCCAGGAAAATCCCCTAGGAAACTCTATGATTTTTCCATGAATTGTAAGTACTTCAAAGAAGCTCTCAGTACTACAGACTTAGAAAATTGTGATCTCTCGCTCTAATATGCCACAAATTAAGTTTCAGAAAACAACAGACCACAATTGTGAATATTTTAATTCCATTTAAAACCTACCGACTAGATTTTTTAAATCTGAGATCTCTTCTCGGGTTTATGGATGGAGTACTCTATAAAACAAATCGTTTGGTTTTTGGCACAGATAAATACCCATAACTTCATAATACTAAAGATATGCTTAAATTCACTCTGTTCCAATGAAATCAGAAAACGACCTCAGTCAAACACTTGTCTATTTTTAGGGTTCCGTATATACAATATACGGATACCCTTATAATGTCAGAATTTCTGCCTCTGTCACATCACAGCCATTTTCTCCTAAACTACTGGACGGAAGAGGTTGAAATTTGGTATCAATGTATAGTTTGGTGACCCGATCAGGAGTAGATATCGTACAAGAAAAAATTTTGATTTTAGGGGTACTTCTGGGGGGAAAAACTAAAAAAATCGACCGTTCCCCCCCTGATCTCCGAAACTACAGAGCCTAAAATTTTGAAAAAAATAGAAAATATAGAGCGTTGCCCGAACTTGACAGGAAAATTAAGGAGAAACCATTAATGTTAATTTTGGGGGACAAATTATAGAATTAAATAAAAATTTAAAAATAAAAAATGTTTCAAACGAATCATGTAAGTGAAAGGTCTCATTCTGAGGAACACAAATATATTTTTTTCATATTTAAAAAAAATTATTTAAAAAGATATTAACGAAAATATACCAAAACTTACCCATCCCCCCCCTTATCTCCGAAACTATAAAATGTAAAGTTTTGAAAAAAAAATAGATTTATAGGATCTGACCTGAAGTTTACTGGAAAAATAAGGAGAAACCTCTACTTTTAATTTTGGGGGGCAAATTACAGAATTAAATGGAAAATATAAAATTAAAATTATTTCTAACCCATCATGTTATATATCAAATGAAAGGGCTCATTATGACGAAAACTAATATATTTTTTTCATATTTTTAAAATAAATTAATTAAAAGATATTAACAAAAATATAAAAAAAATTTACTCATCCCCCCCTACATCCGAAACCATAGGCTGGAAAATTTTGAAAAAACAATGGAGGTATAGCCCCTCACCTTAACTTTACTGGACAAATAAGGAGAAACCCCTAATATTTGGGGGAGGCAAATTATAGAATTAAATGGAAAATATAAAATTAAAATTGTTTCTAACCCGGAATGTTATATATCAAATAAAAGGGCTCATGATGAAGAAAGCAAATATATTTTTTCCATATTTAAAAATAATTTAATTGAAAGATATTAACAAAAATATAAAAAATTTTACCCATTCCCTCCTTATCTCCGAAACCATAAGTTGAAAAATTTTGAAAAACTGGAAGTATAGCGCCTCACCTGAACTTTACTGGAAAAATAAGAAGAAACCCCTAATATTCATTTTGGGGGGCAAATTATAGAATTAAATGGAAAATAAAAAATTATAATTGTTTCTAACGGGTCATGTAATATATCAAATCCCAAGGCTCATTATGACGAATAGGTACAAATATATTTTTTTAATTTTTTTTAAATGAATATTTTAAAATATATGAAAAAAATATTTTAAAAAAATTACCCATTCTCCCCGTTATTCCCAAAACTCTAAGACCTAATTTTTTTTATAGGAAAAATTTGAAAAAAAAAAACCTAATTCTATTATTTGGCCTTCAGTATTAATGATACTGGATCCACCAGATGTGGAAGCCAGGTTTGCGGGGGGAGCTCTAGATTCAGACCGAATGCCTGAATCAGCACGATTTACAAAATGAAGCAATATGTGATGGCGTTGTTTGCAGTTGCGGCAAGTGGATAAAGATTTACAGCGATTCGACTGATGAGAATCGCTCAAGCAATTAAAACAAAGTCTAAAATCTCTAACAAACTTAAACCGCGCGAATACTGATTTGTTCAAGAATTCAGAACATTTGTAAATCGCATGATCGGATTTATAAACTAAACAATTTCTATTCTTAGTGACAAACAACGATGTAGTGAACAGGGAAGAATGTTGCTTTGAATTCAATGGTAACCTTTTGTCAACACTTCGCTTTGCCTTGCGGGATAATTCAACATGTTCAAAGGCATCACAATCCTTCGACAAAAAATCAACAACTTCTGAACGGATCGGAAAGTCATCTTGAGCGGTCACAGTACCATGGTAAAGTTCAAATTTAGCGGCTAAATTCTTTGGAACTCGTTTCAACATCATGTGAACGATACAAAAATCCCACTCATTTACTGGCAAACCCAAATTCTTCAGTGCTTCCAAATTATCACTGAAGTCATCCAATAACTTCCGAACCTCTGAAGGGCTATCTGAAGTTAGTTGGGGGTATTGTTCTAAAGCTGACCAATGAGACTCCGTGATTAAACGAGTTCGCTTGAATTTTTTCAAAAGTGTTTCATAAGCACTCACGTAGTTGTTTTGTGTTAGTTTAAAATTCCTAATAGCCTCAAAAGCAGGCCCTTTTAAAGCTTACTGCAAATATTTGAACTTCTGCATAGCACTGAGTTTTTCATTATTGTGAATTAATGAATCAAACAAATCAATAAAAGTACCAAATTCCAATATGCTCCACTAAATGAAGGCAAATCAATTCGCGGCAAAGCAACACTTTCCTGTTCCCGAGCTATATTTTGTGGCGTAGAATTCTGAACAGATTTCAGTTTAGCAAAAATAGACCTAATTGAATAAAACAATTTTTCAAATTTATTGCGAATGTCACCCTCAAAGTCAAAATCAAGGTTTGCATCTGAAATTAATCCAACAATCGAATTGTGATGTTTAAAAAATTCTGAATTGATTGAATCAACCATATCAAACATGCTAAAAAACAATTCAACGTCGTCACCTCTTAAGGCTTTCTCGGCAGCAAAATAAATATCTTCTAATCTTTTAAACTCCGATTGTCGATGATTTTTAAATTTACGTAAATTTTCAGCGGTTTTTGACATCTTAACAATATATTAAAATCACTGTAACGCCACTGAACAAATCTAACACGATAGAAGGAAAACAAAATACTCTTCCAAAAATGTACGATTTTTTACTGTTGAAGTCGAAAGTACGAATTATCTGACCCAATGTCAAATAAATTCAAAACAATTTAGCAAAATAACCAAACAAACAAAACGATCTCTTGTAAGGTTTTTAACGCGACAAAAAAAGATGCGTTTTATTTCCAACGGAATGAGTGAATATCCCGAACTTGCTTTCTCTTCTAACAAATAAAGAAACGAAAATTCAATGCGGTTTTCAACAATAATTGCAACGAAAAATCAATGGTTTTTTTGATCGTTAAACTTTGCACGAAATTAACTCAAATGTATCCGGCCCGGAGTTGGACCAAATTATGTAATTTATTCGATAAACTTTGCACAAAATTAACTCAAATTGCATCCGGCTCGAAGTTGGACCAAATTATGGAATGTCTTCGTTGGCACATTCCATAGAGAATATTCAAAAAAAATGTATGGTTTAGATGTTGCGGTTTTAGTTCAATGCTGGTCCAATGCAAGTATATAATTGACGAAGGACCTTTAGCGGAACAATCAATAAACACGTGCCGTCACATAAACGAACCACCAAATAAAAGTTATCACTAACCTTTTATGTCGAAGCTCTGGTGTTTTCTTGGGTCTTCTTTCTTTAGAGGCTATCCCCGTAACAGCAGGAACAGTTTCTTAGAGCTTCGTCTGGACAACACGTTACACAAAAAATAGCGACGTAATGTTCAATGATTGAGCAAACAAAAATGCGGGTTTAACAACAAATGATGCGCTTTTGTAAACACAAAAGAAACAAAATGAAAGCGGTTTAGCGGTCGTTACGAACGAAGCTACTAACTCGCGAAATCGTAACGCAAAAAACAACAATAACCGCCGTCTCTTCAGATGGGATCAAAGCGGCCGAAAAGTTCGAAGAACAATACACGACACTCCCCAGCGTCCTAACATCTAGGGATCCGAAACACGAATGTCAATACCGTCTATATTTTACACGCAAAAAACATTTACCATTAGCGCGACGGAAAGTTTTAGAAAAGGTGCAGAAGTTTAAAAATCAATGAAGTAATTCAATCAAATTGAAAACAATATACTAAACAAATTGCGGGAAAGCACCAAGGCTCATTATGTGAATTACAAATATATCATATTTTTAAATCAATTGTATAAAAGATATTAAAAATATTAAACATCGACTTAATTCCCACTTTAGAAACTACACTATTTAAAATTTGAAAAATATATTTTATTTATATTTTTAAATAATTTGAATAACAGATTTAATAATTTATAATTTAAACTTTGACCTATTTTGCCGTTGTTCTTCCAATCTACACAGCCTCAAAACTCAGACAGTAGATTATAAAGGCATTTCTGAGAGTTTATTAGTAAAATAAAACTCTAATGTTACTTTTTGGGGGCCATATTAGAAAATTAAATACATATGTATTGTGATAAAAATCAAGCGAATCCTAAAGCAGATAAAATAAAAGTGTATATTTTTTATAAATTTAAAACGCTTCCTTTAAAAGATATAAGGGTAAGTATAAGAAAATGCATTCATTCCCTGCTTGTCTGAAACTGGAATATTCGAATCTTGAAGGTGGTACGGAACCCTAAGTATGCGAGTCCAACTCGCACTTAACCAAATTATTTTCTAAATGATATTTGTGGCATCTTTTTCAATGTTTAAGTACTTCTTGGGAAATAACACCACAGTTAAGAAAATTGCTGTATATTCCAAACGTTTCGGGGTCTAGGTCAGACGCCGTTGTCAATGTTTAAGAAACTATGGATAAAAAAGGCACAATTCTAAGATGTAAAATTACAATATGTTAATTTATTAAACACACGCATAATATCAAAACGTACACAGGTGCCATCATCTCCAAAGATCTGTTAGCAGCTTCCCCAATGTAAATTTCGCACACAGTGCTGCAAGAGTTCTCCCATACTTGTTACACTAGTTTATCAATTATATTCAGACAACTAAAAGTGCTATATTATAAGCATGTGTTAAATATTAATCGATTGAATAGCATATTTTATTGATTTATATCCGGTATCCTACTTGGTGGCATTTTTATTGGTTTTGTACTGTAAATAATTAATAGCTCATTAACTCATTAGGCATACATTAAATTTTTTTTTCGTATCCTAAATAACGTATTTGAGATTTGATATTGATTTCTAATAATTAAAACAGCATTTGAATTGAAGTAATGGATTAAGTTTGATATAGTTGACGTAACACGTCGAACAATTAAAGTTTGACAGTAGATGATTTCAATTTAAATTTGAAGAGTTGGAGGCCGACACAATATCGTTAACACAAGTTAGTAATTGGTTGAGAACAAGTTTGATAATGCCGAATCCGGGAACATGTTACAACTGTTGAGCAATATATCTTGAGTTACCAAGTAAGCTATAATTATGAAAACAATGTACAATTGTCTGGTCACTTTTATGAGCCGACATTTTATGAACGATTCTAGGTAAGATTAGCTATCAAGCACGCGTATGAATACGAGGCATCCGCGAAATATACATATGGTTGTTACTTTATTCCGGTGTACATCTGTTCGTCAACTGAATTATGTTGAATATTGCCATGGCGTTTGGCCCCTCTCATTAATATTTAAATTTATTTATTTAAATATAAATGGGAGTTATTGGGGGTAAATGCAAAAACTAAAATTACATTTCTATCGTCACTTCATTCCAACCGACACCACACTACCTTAATCCTAAAATACCTATACAACGTAGTTTTAGTACATAAACAATTATAACATCCAATTAATACGCAATACCTGCACCAAATTTGATTTTCGTTCTAATAAACATTCCAATTCTCTGTTTGCGATATTTTAAAATAGAGAGTTGGCATAGTTCAAAAGTCAGATCACCACAAAAAATTCAACGTTACTTACCATTAAATTTGTGTGCTAAGTTCGTATTATAAAGTAAACATTTCATTTTAAGACTTCTGAAAGATAATTGAAATTAATATACAAAATTATTGGCAATTTGTAAGGTAATTTACCCATTATTAAATTTCTGATAATCGGAAATTGTAAAAGTAGCCACTACCAATACGTATCCAGTAACCTCAAACTGAAATTATGCAGTCCATTAACGCAACGAAAACAAACCAAAATGTTAAAAAAAATTACAGTACCGCCAAAGTGACAGAGTTAAGAATTGATGCTCTAGCAAATTTATTTTCCTCAGTTCAATATATTCATTAATTAATGCATTCTAACTTATCCTAATTTAATATATATTTAACGTAATTTTGTTGCAAATAATAAATAATCTTTCTTCTAATAAAACGTATTTTACTTTATTACTAATGTTGGTACCAGTAATAGTTCTTTTTTCCATAGTACTTTTGAGAATATAGCAGATAAAAGTTAAATATTTTCTAAAGTTAACAATAATTTCTTTAATAAAAGTTGATTGAGAGTACCTTTACAACACTTCCATTTTGTACTGGTAAATAGATCATAGGTACTGCAGCCAGATACATATGTACATTGGTTTTATCATTTCCAAGGAACAACTAACCTTGATAAGTAGATAATATGAAAGCAAAGCAAGAAGTATCCACCAACAGTAAATGTGCAACTTGTACATGATGTCATTTGTGCGTACATAATTGGGATTTTAGTGTAGGTACCTACAATTCTTATATAGAAAATAATTCGATGAGATTTAACTTTCAAGTTAAGGATTATCGATTTGAAAATCACAATTCGCATTTTTTTAATATTCACTGTCCGTACGCGTCCATTTTTTGCATGATTTGCTTTAGAATCTTCTCCCATTCAGATAACTGAAAATTTCCATAACAAAATTTCCATTGCGTTTTATGTTTTCATTCGCCTTAAATAATAATGTTTTCTCTCCTTGTGCTTTTCCACGCCTGTTGAAATTTGCCTCAGGTAGAAGCTTACGCGAATATAAATCATATGCTATATTACGGGCGGTTTATAAAGTACATAATAAAAGCGATGGTGAGGATTTGTTGATTCAGCAATCGATGACCTGGAGTGTTGACAGAATCCCTGTGCAAAGTGAAGTATGAGGACAAAGTAATATAAATTTTAAACAGACCTTGCAGTGGGGTATTTCTGATATAGAAGCAGACATATATGTGCGTTGCTTGCATGTTTCCAAGCAATTAATCCGTTATAGGTCAACTACTAGTTAGCATGTAGTATTTAGGTTATCTTTATTTTACACAAATTTCCAAATTCCAAGATTTTAAAAACTATTAATAAATTCAACTTATAAGAAACATTTTATTGATTGACATTGCAATGTTAATAAAACTTTTGAAATTATAGGTTTTTACAATAATTTCTAATCAGAGTAGTTTCCAAAAATTCTGTGCAGGCTTCAGTATCTAACCGTTCGGTGACAAAAAACATCTACTTCAAATTACAATTACTTACAATTACTATTGTGCTTGGGTCTCACACGTTCGTCGTGCGCAAAAGATGACCACCCACGTTGGGTTAATACATTTCTTTAAAATGTGTTTTTTATGAGGATATATGCATTCTATTCCTTCAACTAGCGAAACAGGTTGCAATGATGAAAGGTTTCGTACCGTTTTCTAGTAGGAAATTTCTATAACTGACAGGCCAAAAGGATTAATGGTACAACAAAAAGTAATAAAATAAAAATCTGCAAATTGTGAAAGAAAGAAAGCATA
Source organism: Octodonta nipae (assembly GCA_034190945.1). Lineage (NCBI taxonomy): Eukaryota > Metazoa > Arthropoda > Insecta > Coleoptera > Chrysomelidae > Octodonta > Octodonta nipae. The sequence goes on from CM067216.1 coordinate 79,125,436, forward strand.
CCCAACAGTTCAGTCATTGGGTGTTTTTAATTAATATAACACCTAATCTAACCCCCTTTCGACATCCAAAAAATAAAACTTCGAGCTATGACTTTTGTTGGCCGAGCCCTAACAATGTAAAATTTCAATGGACTAATTAGTGATTGTTTGAAGAAGTTGACAACAATAATCGCCAACTATAACCATAAGAATTATTGGTCCTTAAATTAATAAACAACCTTTTATGCCAACATTTCTGTCTGCTAGTCAAAACGCGTTGTTTAGTTGAAGAGCAGCTTCTTCTCTAAAACATTTCTGGAAGTTCGTAATAAATTTCACTTTTATACACTTTATATTGGTCATATGATAATTTTTGTATGGATGCAATTTATATATGATATATAATTCGCAGATACAATACTTTTGTTTTTTATAAGGATCAGAATTGATATATTATTAATTACACAATGTGACTAGTTGGCATAAATACGAATTACATAATACGGTGGCTGTAATGAATATTGATTTTTTATATAATGAACTAACTAGATTACCGTAATCCTTATAAATTCCTGGGATAAATGTATCTTGATAAACGGAAAAATAGCAGTTATTATTTGTCAGTGACATGATATAACCCTAAACATGGGTACAAAAACATAATATTAAACTCTAACAGATCCTATGGAGTATTAACTGAAATGATCTTATCGTGTTTACAGCAAATATTGCAGTTGTATATGTTACGGGTAGCAATTAAATTCTTCGCATTCTCAACATTCTGGATTGCGCTCAATTCTATTCTTTTAGTTGCGAATGGTACAGGAGCATTACCAAAATAAAGGGAATTAATCAAAAATTTATACTAATATACAATAAATATTGCTTTAAAATACTTAAGCTGGTGAGCAAACTGCCTTTGTCTTCTAAATATGGTTACCACTCTTTTTCTCGAATTGTCTATATGAAATTATGAAGTTTGACTTTCTATTTATCAAGACTATTGTAATACTTGTAGAAACGGCAAGCCTATTAAAGTTAATTAGGAGTATAAGCCTATGTTATGGGGTTCAGATTTCCATAATATATTTTTCAAATCTCACTGTTAAAATCCTTTTGCAATCGACTAATAAACTTTTCCAATTTTAATAAGTGAATCACTGAACAGAGCTCATAAAAATAAGTCTTTTACTATTTTAAACTACTCACAGGAGAAGATAATTAAAATAAGGAACTATTTTACTCAGGACAAAAATGTGAATTTCTTTGGTTTATGAAGCGATTTTGAAGTGGAAAGAGAACTTAGGAATAATTGTTATAAAAAAGTTTGTTCAAAAACGAAGACAAATTGATTTGTGCAGTTATTTCATGTATAATTGATTAAAACAAACTCAGTGTACAACAACACGTACATTGTTAAAATAATAGATGACTACATTAAATTGCAGAGTCGGTAAATTTAGTTACAATAAACTTGTCAAAATATGCAAAACATCATTTTTAAGCAATAAAGTTCACTAAAAAACTAGGTAGCTTCGCTCATCACTGGAACATTTATAGAATAACCAAAATCAAATATCTATTCATTCATGTATCAAAATTCATTAATGTGGGATAATGGTTTAACTTCGAAAATTAGTTAATTTCAGCGATTAAATTTTACTCACCACAATTTTTATGTTCCCATTTAAATCTAGTCATAAAAACCTTATGTTATTGAAGGTAAGGCAATGGTCAGTTTGTATTGTTGTTGTATCAAAATATCAAATAAGTAACCAAAGATTAAAATTCAATAATTGTCTGGATATCTATTTTAATGTTCCTAATATAAAAGAAGTGAATAGATAAAAATATAGATTATGTAAAAATGTCCAAATTACTAGTTTTAGAAACAAACCTGCATACAAAGTAATTGTAAACGAAAAGAGCTTTCCAAAAAATGTAAAAAAACCTATTGTTATGATTATTTATATAATAATCAAAAAACGTGCCGTTCTGTAAGGAAGTAAGCCATCCATTTTGTAGTTTTAACGTCAGTAGTCAGTTGTCAATAGTTTTGCAAAGTCTATATTAAGAGAACATGCAAATTAACATAAATTAGTGATTTGGAAGTTGTTCAGTTACCAAGCACAAAGTAGCTTTGTGCCACACAATGCCGAAATTTTCGGGCTTCAATTGAAACATAATTCATGTTTCATGTTAAGATGTGATGTTAACTTGGTAAAATTATATATAAATACTTTAAAAAACAAAATGTTACTCTATGAAAAGTAACTCAACTAGAAAGCATGAAAAAATTTACTTCCAAAATTATATTCGCATTAGCTTGGCACTGACTTCTGAATAGCTATTTAATTGTTGCAGTAAAAAATATTTCATGCTTTTTAGTTGAGTTACTTTTTTAGAAGTCGGTTTTCGTTTTTTTTTTTAATGTATTTATCTTACTATTTTTAGTGATGTAATAGCTTAATTAAATGCAGTTTTCAAATCTAATTAACTTTTTCAACATTGCCTTAAAATAAGGTATTTTACTTATAAGCAACAGTTATTATTTTGACCAACCTCGTTTACTGTTTGTTTTCTAAATATGTATTAAGAAAATAAAAAAATTTTGAATATGATTCCAATTTGTGGATGGATGCAGTATATTCTAGACGATTTTAAGGATCACCAGTTTTTAAATCTGTTATTTATATTGACATTCAATCAATAGTCTCTTATCCGTGGAGTCTTATAATAAATCATTATACAGTTCTAAGCGACATATAATAATAGGACGCAGTTTTCAATTATAATCAATTTTGTTTGATAACAATTTGGAGTTATTATTAAAAATAAAGGTACTTAACTTAAACAAAGTTTATATTATTTTTATGTTTTCTTGGGAATAATACCACAACTGAAATTAAATAACTGCATATTGAAAGAAAATACCAACCGTTTCAAAGTCGATTCTGACTTCGTTGTCAATGTCTTTATAATATATGTACTGAAAATGTAAATTGCAAATTGAAAGTTTGATTTATATATATATAGTTAGATCTGGAATGTTTTCACAGGAAGCAGCCTGATTTAGGATAAGTATACTTTGTAAACTTTTTTGAGAGCTTTCGAAATTTTTTATTTCCTCTTCAGTCAGTAACTATAATTAAAAGAAAACACAAAACTAAACTATAAACCTTTGGGAAAACTAAAAAATGTCGGTCTTAACTTTGTTGAGGTTACATCCTAAGTAAAAAACAGGAACACATTTGAACAGTAGATAAACTATTAGGTTGACAGTAGTGATGAGTATATATAGATCAACATTAATATTACAGGAAATGATTGAACTAGTATAAAAATTTACAATTTTATACAATTTTTGCTAGGTTTGCATAAACCAGGAAACAGGCGTTCTCGAACAAATTTTTCAGCATGTGCGTGTATCAAAAAACGAAACAAGGTGACAAATGACATGCACAAACTAGCAAAAATTGTATAAAATTGTAAATGTTTATACTAGTTCAAACCTTTACTGTATTATTAATGTTTATCTATATATACTCAGCACTACTGTCAAGCTAATAGGTTATCTAATGTTTAAATGTGTTCCGGTTTTTTACTTAGGATGTAACCTCAACAAACGTAAGTCCTACATTTTTTAGTTTTCCCAAAGGTTTATAGTTAAGTTTTGTGTTTTCTTTTAATTATAGTTACTGACTGAAGAAGAAATAAAGTATTTCGAAAGCTCTCAAAAAAGTTTACAGAGTATACTTATCCTAAATCAGGCTGCTTCCTGTGAAAACCTTCCAATCCTAGTTATATATATAAATATTTGATAATTTTTTATGATATTTAAGATAAAAATTGATTAAGTAATATAAAATACCTTATTTAACATCACTAATTTATTTATTAATTATATAACAATAGAACCGTAATTATGTTTCGACAATGCTTTAATATTTAGAACAGGAAAACTAATTCATTTATACAAATTAAATTGAAACTTAACGTAAGAAATTGTTGTAATTTATATATTTCCCTAATGTTTTAAAATGGCGAAAATTTTACGTACATTGGAACCTGCGTTGACCGTAGGAAACTTCATGATACCAAAATTTCAAAAATATTTCATGTCGACTTCCCAGTATAATGAGTTAGGTAACAAAAATAGCCAAAAAAATTTCTGGCATACAGGTTTGAAAATAAAAATTACATCTGTTTATCTTACAAAGTGCGGAATGTTTCGAAGAAAAAAATATTTTACAATGAAACAAAACGTCACAAGGTATAATTGTTTACTGATTTTATACTTCCGAAATAAACAATTGCAAGTACCTCCTAATAAAGGAGGTTTCAGTAGTTAGATCCAAGACAAAATAACCCATACGTTTTTACTAAGTTTAACGAGTAACCTATTGAACTATTTCATATTTTATCTTAAAGTATTCTCCCCAACGCATTTCTTGAATATGGGGTTTTTAACCTATCATAGTGTTTGCAATATAACTCTGTACAAAACAATTAACATGTTATTTATAGACTGTTTATTTCTTGAACTAAATCATTTGAGAAGCAAAAAAGTGCAACGTAAATATTTTTCGAAACCTCTGTCGAGACATGTACAATAACCATAAAAAAGCAAAAGTGTAAACTAAGCATACTAAGGCCAGACCAAACACTAAAGATGTTATTCCACCTTCAACAAATCATAATAATATTTCATAATATCAACATGTCCCTTTTGTTTACATTCGACACGGTGCGAAATACGAAATTTACTACACCCTTGAGTTTTTGAAATGGAAAAAAAAACGCAAGCCAATAGCTGACTCGACATACCAGTAAAACCCAGATCTAGCTAGAAAAGCTGCACGAGACGCTTTTCACATATGCATGACCTGGTTTCCAGTGGAAACGAATATAAATTTTCTCGGCTTTTTAGCACATTAACTGCAAAAAGTAGGTATAAAGTGCATATACGAGCTTACCTTCGAGAGATTTAATTCAAGATAGCCTCACTTAATTTTAAAGAATAAATAAGCGGCGAAAATTGCTCTTAAGCGATACAGTTAACGTGTTGATGGCTTCTGCATATGAATTACTCTAAAAATGATATTTTCTATTTGCGTAATTTAAAAATATTTACGTTTATATAGAGTGAAAACACTTGAGGATGATAAAAATCATTAAAAATTAAGGGATTTTATTTCATGGTAAAATATAATTTTTTTAATAGTGGGGTTGTTTGTGATGGTAAATTTATGTACTCAGGGTAGTCAACAATAAGTTACTGCCCTGACAAAACTGTGGAACCTTTGGTGTGTCACAGATGTATTAAAACAAAGTTTTTTACCCAACAATAACCCTTTCTTTTTATAGTAACGCCGTTTGTTTTTTAAACTAAACTGTAGGTTATTTAGATTAAGGGTGAATTATTTAGAATTTCATCATCGACTATTATAGAAGTGGAAATGAGGGGTGAAATGGAGCCTATTTCCAAATTTGATCTTTTTTGTATTTTATTTATGGTATGTCTCAAAGACGAATAGAAATATTTATACACGTTCTTTAAAATTTTAGGGTTATTAATATACATTAGAAAAATATTTATTTGAAAGGCAACCTCCTAAAAATATAGGGAAAATAAGGGGGCAAGCGGTGAATATCTGAAAAATCGCCAAAAAACACTGGTTAGGGATTGATTGGGCTCTGAGTACGTTTCTAAAAACTATTTCGTTAGCACTTCTCACTGTGGAGATTGTTTATCGTTATCATTTTTCACTATAGGCATCGAAAATGGTGGCCTTATTCTTTCTAATTTCCCACAAAATTCAATAAAATATTTTTTTGTTCATGAGAACAATGGTTACTAACGTTCTTGTTTTGTTTGTGTACCTACCAAAGTAAATCAAGAAAAAAGATGAAACATAAAAACTTGAATGTGATGCATTTCATAATCGTTTACCGCATACTTCGACAACAATAACCCCTTAAAATGCAAAAATCAAAAATTAAGAATCTAACTAAACGTTGTCAATAAAAATTCAAAATAATTGACTGAAAATTTATGAAAATTATTAACAATTTTTCTTAATTCTCACACCCATACCCCTGTTTTCATGCCTATAGTGAGAAATGATAATAATAATCAATCAGGATGGTTTTTATATCTGTATTCAGCGTCCATTGAATCCATTTCCGGCGTTTCGCCCACACTTATAAGGGGCTTTTTCAAGGATGAGAAAAACAAAACAAATGTTACTTACCTTCCGGCGACTCCATTCATTTAATCTTTTTTTTTCACCACCAAAAAAAATCCGTTGAAATCGCCAAAAATCCCAAGAATTTCAACCGAGTCTAAAGTTTTGAACTTTCGCAAGCCTGCTTCAACATTTTAACAGAAATCTCATCAACAAAATAAATCACTTATATTACCCAGTAATAAAATTCCAGGAACGTATACAAAAATATCATCACAATCATATAACAATCCAAAATAATCGCATTGAGTGCCTGCTACCCTTCTTTTACCTGAACATTTCGAGGGCCCAATTATTATTTCTTCGTACCTATTAGTCGTTTACAATTTGTGCGTCAGTGTGACAAGTTTAATAAAAGTGAAGTTTCAAAGTGTGTTTATGAGAAAAAGACTGAATGAATGGAGTCGCCGCAAGGTAAGTAACATTTGTTTTGTTTTTTCTCATCCTTGAAAAATTCCCTTATAAGTGTTGGCGAAACGTCGAAAAACTTTATTTATATGCCGGTTTAGGTATATAAATAAATTAATTCGAAAAAATGACGCGGTCCAAATCCGGAAAAAGCAGAATCAGCTATGACCTACGTTCTGATTTGTATTTATATCTATTGGGAAGCCATCCTACCAAAAATATTAAAAAATGGGAGAGTGACGATCCTATGATCATTTCTTTGGTTCTTCAATTTGCACATTTACCACTACTTTTTGTCTTTTTTAAAACTCCTAAATTTGGCGTCGGTTGTTCCAACCCAATTCAATACCCTTCAGTATTTTCAATATTATATACCAATCTACTAGGTCAAACTCTTTTTTCCAGACAATACATACGTACACACACCCTATTGCATCTCTCTCCCTTTTCTATATCCAAACTGATCTTCTCCTAGGTTTTTTTTTAGTTTTATTTTTAATTCTTTTCAACAGTATTCTTCTTATTACTTTGGTGAGATGGCAGATAAAACTTGTAGTTCTAGAATCCTTTCAGTGGTTGCCTTTGATTTCTTGGATAAGGGAACTATAATCGATCGTATTTAAAATATTATGTACCCATATTCCTGAATCACAGATTTTCTTAAGAATATAGAGATAGCACCAGTGTGACATAGTCACTACCCACTGTTTTGTTATATATTAATTATTTTATTGCCCTTTCAAGTTTATGTTCTATTTTGGATAAACGTTTATTTGAATCACTCTGCTCTTCTGGCTCTATACCATTCATATTTTCCTTCGCATTAGTGTTATAAAGATCTTCTACATATTTCACCCATACTTCTTTGTTTTCGTCCACCGTAGCTGTTATACTAACATCTTCTTTTGTCATCCCAATTTTTTTATGGATTCAGGCTTACCTTCCGTTAACGATTTTACTATTCTGTATAGTTCCTCTGTTTGGCTGTATTTTTCAAGGTATTTCATTTTAACGCACTGTTCTTCCAGTCATTTCTCCCTGGCCTTATTTGCCTCCCTTCTTAGCCTATTTTTTATTCTACTGCACTCCCTTTTACCTTTTACGCTTGTATCATATTATATTAATAACCATAACATTTTAAAAAGTATATGTTTAAATATATCCATTCGTCTTAGAGAAATACCATGAACAAAAGTAAAAAAAGATCGAGTTTTGAAATGTGCATTATTACATCCCTATAATAGTATATGATGGCATTCTAAATAATTTTCCCTTATTCTACATAACCTAAAGTTCAATTTAATAAACAAATTGTTTCGATATCTCTATTTTTCGTCAAGTTATTAGGTTTCCCTTAGAAAAAATGCCAGTTAACCCAAAGCGCGCTGCACTATGGAAAATTGTAAATGGTTTTTAACAATGTCATAATTGCGGCACTAGTTTCCTTTTATTTATTATTATAATAGTCAAACTTTAGTATAATGTAGAATGTAGATATTTCACATTATTTATGTAGATAACAATTAATTGTAGAGCCACATGTTTACTATTTTTATATTAATTGAAGCCTATCGCATTCTAACTTTAAAAGTTATTTTCTTGTTAAACTTTCTAAGTATATATGTAGTATTTCCGAAAAGTTCATCCTATAAAGATATTACTACAACTACCAGTCTATGTTATGTCGCGAATACGAGTATATGTGTAAAAAATTAAATATTTAAACAAAGAAAAAAGTCGATACTTCAGATTCATCAAGACTTTTGATCGTTACCCACGTTTGCCCACGCTTTATATTTGATGTTATTGTATTGCATAGGTATACATAAAAAATATCTGAAAATTTCGAAAAAGCGGCAATATAACCTAAAATGTCGTATTTTTCAAAAGCAATATATAGAGTTTTTACAAAGTTATTTCACTATGATGTATTAAAAAATAACTTGTTAATTGTGTTTATATAGATTTACATATCTAAAGTTCGAAATAGGCATTATAACATTTGTCTCCTGGGAATGCTATTGATTCACGTGCATGTAAGTTATGAATACGTTCTATCCCCTTTTTCTGTCACTAAAATATTGATAAGAAATATATATATTTTCAAAAATTTTACAATTTTTGGGGTCTAAAAATAAAAAATCAAATTTGAACCAACTACTAAACCATGCCCGTAAATTGTAATTAGATCGGACTTTTTTTCGTTGTTTAATATATTATATTGTAAGGTTTATTGTGCAAATTCCTAGAAACGGGAAAGCAAACATTTGTTAATATTATATATTATGATAGAAAACGATGAGTTGTTTGTTTTATTAATCTTTGAGTTATAGTATTTGTAGGTATAACTTATAATGGTTTATTCTACAGTCCTGAGGACTGGAGCTTATTTAAAATGTCTATGTTCAAATGTTGTAAAGGTGGGTTAATAGTCTTCTATATTCAATGAAGAAAATATGATGACGCACTCTGAATATTTTTAAGAAAGTAGTTTGAAATATCTAATATTTCATCATCAGTGATAGTCAGAATACATTAGTTTAATAAAGGATGGATAGGAGTATCCCTGATCAAAGAAACAATGTTAAGAAACAACAGAGACTTTAAATTAAATTAAAACATTTATGAACAATGCTAGATGTCCTGCTGAAGGTACATAAGTTGATTTAGAGTAACTTAAACGATTTTACATAATATTGCAAGTACTGGAATGAGGGATTGTGATGGGTGATCAAAAATTGGTCGTTTGTGCTTAAGAAAAGTGTAAGATTCTATATAAGTAAATATTCAGTGGTTCACAAAATTTTAGTGCACTTGGGGAGCACAATAATGCTAACAGCTATGTAATAGAAATCTGAAAGAACATAAAATATCTTACATCTCTGAAAAATAAGTTTACCAACTATAATACGTTTGCTAAGCCAGTCCCCAAGGAACGGCAAAATGTATTCCTTAATCAGTGAGAAGGTGTAATTTATATTAAATAACTGCAATTTTTTGTTAATTTTATAACAGGCATTTTTTATCAGAATCATAAATATAAGAAAATCCATATCTGTGCTTTTGATTTATAATTATTTTTTCCATCAAATCGTTGATGTATATCCAAAAAATATATTGTATTACAGACCTTCATATACCACTTCATACGTGTACATAATTTCAACAACATATATTTTGAAATAAAACAGTGCACGCTTTAATTTTCGAAAGTGCGTCGTTTCAACAGCAACTTGGTTTACTCCATAATGGCAGCTTTTCGTTTGGAATAACGTGTAACAGGACAGTTTTGGTGCTAGGTTCAAAATTTGTTTTATACATAAGTTACTACCATCAATTTCATTTTATCCAATAGAAACACCTGTGCTGCATTTCATTTTTGACTTCTGCATCGAATTCTAAATATACTTCATGTACCAAGTACTAAACCTGTGAATTTGATTTATTATAATCAAGCAAATATTATATTTTAATTAAGAGTTAACTAACAAGTCATATGCTCCATTGGAGTTATTGACAAATTAAGAACTACATTACCCATTAGTATTAATACTTGAGCCGTAACAAAAAAGTAACAACGATATTAATTCTCTTGAAATGTATACCTATTACTAAGAATGACACAAAGAAAGAGAAACGGAGATAGAAAGGTCACGAAGAATCGGGCATTATATTTCTTAAAAACCTTTTGCTTCCATCGTTCAGACTCAAATGACTGCTGCACCTTTCCTTTGTTTTTGTTTTGAAGAGTAGTCAATTGTATGTCGAAGTTAAGTTTTTGCTAAATTCAGAACAATTCATAATTATTAGTTCAAAAATATTGGAAAGATAATTCGGCTTTCTTTTGTTTATTTTTACAGCCACATATTTTTGTCATTTGTGCCATGGTACTGTTCGCAATTTCATGTTATATGCTATACAAAAAATATATAGCGTTATTTGAATTTGATTATGCACATAATTAAATTTTATATAAGAATTTTTTTGCTACAAGAATCTAAAATTTAAACCATTATTTTCCATTATCTTGGCATAATCACACTACAAGATTGTGCGTGTAAACGGTTTAAAAGTTCTTTAATCACTCATAACGTTATATAACATTATGTTTAATACAACAACAAAAAATGAGAACAACATTATCCAAAGTCCTACACAAATAATTGTCAAGCTTTAATGAAAACATATAATACAAAAAGCACAGCTCATTTATTAATATTAAGTTATTGCTACATTTTATGAGAAAACATACTTTCAAAATACGCATATTAAGAATTCGCGTCAGGGTTTTCATACCTGTTGTACATTATAACGAAATATGAGAATAATAACCGTTTATGATAATGGAAGTTATAAACTGAGGGAAGAAACAGCTTCAGAGTTAAATTAAACATCTTATTAATAAATTATTCTGAATAGAAGATTTATCTCGCGAATGAGATTCATTATATTTACTAATAGAAAAGTTGTAATGAGCAAAACAGAATAAATCCGTGAACAACAGAATAGAGCTGAATCTAGATTTAATTAAAAGTTGAGCTTGCATTTTATTAATGGGTAAGTCATCAAAACAGACATAGACGTATAATGATGTAAATATTTCAACGTAACTTTTCATAAAATTAAATATGTGAGTTGAAACGTAATATTAACTAATATATAAATATAAATATCATAATAGTAATTATACAAATTAACCAATCAGAAAAATATACCTTGACCTAAATATTCGCAATTACATTTTCTAGTTCACAGAAAATGTGCGTTTGGATAAAAACTGATATTGGAAGATAATGCTTACCTTTAATGAATTCCTAAATGCATCATTACATATATAGTCATACAATTCAACTTTATATCATTATAATATTGATTAAGATTTAATGCATGACCTAGTTATGTTATACCAAATATTTATTATAGAATGTAGTTGTCATCAAGGGCAGGCTAATAAATAAAATGTATTTCCTTTATAGGAATAACAATGAAAGGTATACAATGTATTTGAGTATGATCTGTTACATATGTTAGATTACGGTCTACAGTAAACTATAATTTTGCCCAACATAAAATTCATAATTTGTGTATTGTAGGATTCTATATAAGCATTTGCCTGAACATTAATAATATTATTACTTGAGTTGTAGGATATTGTTAGTGCGAACTTTATACCGCATTAAATATGTCCAGATTTAGCTTTTTATACTACTCTGTTTTTATGCTGTCCTGATGGACTGAACTGTCCCTGTCTGTCGAGTCTGAGCTGATGGATGGACTGGTGGAACTGGTTATCTCTAGCCAGGCAAGGGCAAAAACATTGAACCCAGTTATTTGTGGTGTGACCTTTCCTAGTTGGTTGTCATTCTGGCACTTAAACTTTGTAGACTGCCTAAACATTCTACTCTAGTTAACCCTATGTAGATACCCTGTGTCTATTTTCGCCTAACTTTCTTATCTCAGACATAAACTCACGGAACAGAATTTCATCTGGTTGATAGTTAGGACATATTCAGCAGTGCTTATATTTTTAATAAACGGTAGAGAGCTTCATTGCAGTTCGTTTCTGACTGGCAAGAAGCTGCTCTTTAAGCTCATCAGGGTCAATTGGATAAGCAAATATACCAAACATTGAATTTGATCGTCAAGTTCTTGTAAAGTTTTTCCAGATTTTTAGGTTCACAAATTTGCTGTAAAGATAATACGGTTCATTTCAGTTGCGACCATTTCAATTCTATTTTGCATGTTTTGAACAGAACCCGATATAGTCATGACTGAACTTTTGTTTCTTTGAATTTTGCCTTCTACATTTTCAATTTTGGCAGAATTTCACTATTTTAGTCATTTAATGGTGCTTTTAGTTCGGTTATTTTACTATTAGTTATTTCGTTGGCATTTTCATTACTTGTAACATGTTCTCAAATTGTGTTTGTACGTCAATTAACTAAATTTTGCTTTCTGTTTTATCTATTCACTTACCTTTATAACGCCAGTGATTTAATTAAACCATTATCTTCTGTAAAAAAATTTCTAATTTTTGAAAACCACTTTCAACAATACTTTAATTCAATAAAATTACACTTTAAAAATCACAAATCAGTTTATTTAATTTCTACAGTTTTTAAACATAGAATTCAAAATATACGAAAAATAAATATACCTAGTCCTTAAACCCTTCTACGGGATGTTTTTCGCTTGCAGTCAATGTGTTCCATTTAGTGAGACGTTGGACCATTACAAATAACGCGGTAATCGACCAACGGGCCACTAAATGGACACAGTTTATATACCTAATATATATTGTTTTTCGTAGGCAACCTTCATCAGTTGCGCTTCCTACAACCGAATGTTCTTTCGAGAGGAAATTCCTATGTATATAATTAGGACTTCTCCGAATAATGATTGATATTGTCTAGTAATTCTAGCACCAGACTGTACAAATATAGAGACATTATTTGATGTCATTTTTCAGTGTTATCCTGGAGGTATTGTGGTGGTCGGCCGAAACACCGAAACAAATGTCGCAGTGTGTCAAGAGTTACCATCACAAAGTTTATCAGATTTAGATAGATCTTAAATCTTTTGTGTTCTCAGTAAGTGCCCAAATTATATCGGTTTCTAGCATTCTAAACTCTATCATCCTACTCTAAAAACCCCTATTGTGGAATATACATCCAATTGTAGTTGGACGCCAGCTGTTTACTAGGTAGGTTGTGCGAAATCGTGACATAGAATTGGGGAAATATTGAAGCAAAAGCATTAAATAACAACTAAAATTGTCAATTTTGGTATTATCTTCAAGCTATTCACGCTAATGTTATCCAGGCCGCACTATATGACTTATTTTCAATATAACCAAATCGATTTCTTCGAGAATAACCTCCCGATGTTATGACTTTTCAGTGCTGGCGGAAGTAGAGTCTCCTTGACGGGTTTTTCGAAAATGGATTTCCCTAAACCGGCCCTGATTTAATTCCTGTACGACATCGATCGCTTTTAGGACAAAAAAAAATTGATATCAAAATAGCTCGGCAGCTCTAGAATTGATGATGGATTGTACGAGAGTTTTCGATGTAGGTTTTAAACGGAGCGACCCATAATCGCGGCAGTCAGTTAGTGCAGCGAAGAGCTTATGTAAAATTGTTATTGTGATATTCGAATCAGCTGTTGTATATATTTGATGTAAATAAAAGTTCTAGAAAGTGGTAGTGAATATTAGTTTTTAAATTTTAATTGAACCCACGGAGTATATAACAAATTTGGTGATCAGAAGTGAAGGATCAAGTGAAGTTAAAATCGCAATTTGATTTATGGAAACCCGAAGTATGGAAAAAGAAAAAATAGACGAGACTACAAAAAAAATATTCAAACAGATTACGGATGGACTAGATGAAAAAACTACCCAGATTGTGGAAAAACGTGACAAGAAGGAAAAACAACATCAAGAAGAAATTCAACAAACGTTAATAAAATCGTTTGATGAAAAACGTAAAATAGAATTAGAAAATCTTGTCACTACGATGAAAAGCGAACAAACAAAATCGTGTTTCAACTATGAAAAGTGAACAACAAAATCTTGTTTCCACTATGAAAAGTGAACAACAAAATTTAACTGAGGGATTATTCTTGAAATTTAAATTATTAGATTAAAAATGACAAAATGATTTTAAAGTATTTGAAGAAAAACAAGTTGAATTAACCAGAAATAACGAATCTCAAATATTAGAAGAAAAACGACAACTGCAATTTGAACAATTAATGCAAATAGTATCGCAAGTTAATGACACAGTTAATGAACGAATGCAGATAGTGGAATCAGACATAAGAGAAATAAACGAGGACATAAAGATCCTAAAAAATACAGTGGATCTTGGAACCAAAGTAGATGACATCGATTCCATCCAGAACCAGGTTAAATTTAAAATAAGTGCTATTCAAAACCAGGTAAAAGTCTAAATCAGTTCAATTAAAGACGCAGTACACAGTGAAGTACAAGATAAAGTGGAAACAGCAATTAAAAAATTTGCGGAGAGCGAAATACCAGCACACCGTGAGTACCAACGGTTCCTTTAGTAAACCACCCACATTTGATGGCAGTTTGAGGCCGTGGCTACAGCTAATGGATAGGATAATCATGAAAAATCTACTTCTCTGGTAATTTCGTTAAGAAGTCCGGCCCTATAACTCCTCCAAAGCTTTCTAGTCGATGAACAAGGCAATTTCGTCAATATCATCCCCATTCTGGACAAGAGATACGACAATCAATCGTTGAGCTAGATATACCAAGTCCAACTCAGTGGAAAAACGCAAAAATCTGATGAAAGCCTCCTAGAATTCGAAGCAGAGATTAGACGGTTAATATACTTGTCCTACTCAGACCGGCCAGAGGAAACCAAAGATCAATTGGCCACACAGAGTTTCATAAACGTTATCAGAGATTTAGAAGTACAACGAAATCTAAGCAGAGTCCGTCATGAACATGTCCAAGCCGAGGGTCCGAGCAGTTTCCTGTAACGAGGAAGAACCAGAGTCACCATTCCAAGCACTGTAGGCTGGTATGAACAAACTATTAAAACAGGCACAGAGAACTGATACCAGAAGAGCACGTAACCGTTGTGGACGGACAGGGCACTTTCAACGCAACTGCAGAATCAGGCTATCTGAACGATCACCGACCAGGGGTAACCAACAGAACAGCCACATGCCCAGGGACCGTCAGCCAGTCAACATAAGGGGGCGAATGCTGACTGACCCTCCACCAGCCCCCAAAGCACTATCCATCCGGGGATTTTGCCGAGATAGCAGCAGCCTAGTCATCAGGGGCACCATCAATGGCAAAGCAATTACCATCACCATCGACACAGGCGCCGCTGTGTCCATCGACAGGTAGAGGGTCTTGAGTGCTTCGGAGATCCGGCCAGCTAACAACAACATCCAGCTCAGGACAGTCACCGGCGAGTCCATGTCAATACAGGATGAGGCAGATGTCGTGCTACAGATAAGGAACAACTTGATCCGGCATAGGGTCCTGGTAGCGAATATTGAGGACGATTTTATACTGGGTATGGACCTAATTAGCCAGCATGGATTTATATTCGACCCGAGATATGATGTTCTTCGGTTTTTAAATGAGGAAATCTCCAGCCAGAATTCCCGGTCGAACGGAACAGATTATTCATGGGCAGATAGACAGCAATCCTGGGAGCTGCGTTGGAATGGTGGAGCCCGTACACTCAGCTCACGACTACTTAGTTGGTCGGGCTATAGTTAAAACCGGATGAGATATACCAATTAGAGTCCTGAATTTGTCCAACAACGACATCAGAATTTGGCAGTGGTCAGGAGATAGCTTGTTTCAAGCCAGTCGAGACCATCATAAATTGCAAAGAAGGGTACCAGACATCGGTGAAGGAGACAGGGCCCAGTAAAGAGTTCCTACAACAGTTTGCTGACCATTTGACACACCTGACACCAGAATAACAGAAGAAAGCCAAGCAATTTATCACAAAGCACTGGCAAATTTTTAACAGTCAAGATGGAACAACCGGTCGCACCAACATCATCCAGCATCGAATAGATACCGGAAAGGCTCAACCCATCAGAATACCACCTAGACGACTACCATTGGGGCAACAACAGGCAGTCGAGGAAAACATCGAGTCCATGTTACAAAATGGAGTTATTGAGCCATCCATCAGCCCATGGTCTGCTCCTGTCGTGCTAGTTAAAAAGACGGATGGAACCACCCGATTTTGCGTGGATTACAGAAAGCTGAATGACGTCACGGAGAAAGACAGCTATCCATTACCCCGAATCGATGACACTCTGACCACACTAGCAGGCTCCCGTTCGTTCTCCACACTAGACCTAAAAAGTGGATTTTGGCAGGTTGGTCTACACGCAAACGACAGAGAGAAGACAACGTTCTCCATCAGTAAAGGGCTGTTTCAGTTCACGGTCATGCCCTTTGGGTTATGTAATACACCCCCTACATTTGAGAGGTTAATGGAGTATGTACTTAGCGGGTTAACATGGAGGAAGTGCTTAGTATACCTTGACGACATTCTAGTCATGGGTCAGACATTCGACGACCATCTGAAGGACCTGAACAAAGTATTCTCCAGAATTAATAATGCCAACCTGAGACTCAACCCGAAGAAGTGTTCCATGTTCCAAAAAGAAGTAGAGTTTTTGGGCCACGTCGTTTCCGAGTCAGGAATCCGCACCAATGAAGACAAGATAGATGCCATCCGTGATTGGCCAGTCCCAAGAGACAAGCATGAGCTTTGAAGTTTCTTGGGCCTCTGTTCCTACTAGAGGCGATTTGTTAATGGATTTGCCACCATTGCCGCGCCTCTACATCGGCAGACCACTGAGAAATAGACCTTCCGTTGGAATCAGGATTGCGAAACATCATTCAGGCGACTGAAGGCAGCACTATGTTCCAGCCCAATCCTAGCCTTTCCTACACAGTCCGTGAAGTTCATTTTAGACACCGACACCAGCAACACAGGTTTAGGGGCCGTCCTATCCCAGGTGCAAGATGATGAAGAGAGGGTGATAGAGTACTACAGCCGTGGATTCTCGAAACCGGAAACAAATTATTGCGTCACCAGAAAAGAACTTCTTGCAATAATAAGAGCTGTAGACCATTTCCACAAATACCTCTGTGGTCGTCATTTCTAAATCCGGACAGATCATGCCGCCCTCAAATGGCTGCTGGACATGAAGACACCGGAAGGACAACTGGCCAGGTGGATGGAGAAACTACAGCAATACGATATCAAGGTGGAACACCGTGCCGGCCGTTTGCACAATAATGCCGATGCCCTATCCAGAATACCCTGTAGAGCAGAATGCGGACATTGTCTGAAGACGGAACAGCGAGAGGGTATCTCCATCAGATAGATCCGAGTGCAGGCCAATGAAGACTGGACAACGGAACAGTGCATCCATATTTTTACATTACTGTAGAAAATTTCCGTTCTATTTTTTTAATGAACAACTCCCAACACTGACTTCTTCAGTAATAATGAAAATCACCAACCGATAGCACTTCAAGATAGTTTTGTTTATTTGACCTAATTTTCAAACTAACTTTGATGTACTAATCAATATAGTAATCCTAATTACGTTTATATCTGCAAGTGTTAAGATTCAGAGAACAGCTTCTCACATTATACACTACATTAAACGTAATAGATATATACGAGTAGTTTCACAAATCAAATTTATGATGATTTCTAAATTTAACTATTTGTCAAAACGTATTAGGGCATGACAGAAAATACGCATACTTACTACATTCAAAGTAATACCAAAAACCATAGAATGGTATTTGTTTAACTTTCTAATTTATATTTACATCATAGAGATTTATATCACAGTGTCATTCACTGTCCAAAAATGGTTTTCAAGATCGCAGAATCGAATATCAAAAGTATGTATCTATACTATTATAAAAGTAGTTTGTTTGTTTGTATGTTTGTTCACGCATCACGTAAGAACTACTCATCTGATTTTGCTAAATATATTTTTGTTAAAATCTGGTATACATTTTATTTCCCTACATTGATAGAAACGGTAGACATAGCGGAAAAACTACTACCATGTTCGGAAACACATAATTAGTCAATTGGTTTCACCGCAGGCACAAAAAATTTGATACTCGCATCAGCTTAGCATATACTCAAAATTTGGAATATGCCAATATAACATGTTTCGATTTTAAAACAAAATCAAACGATATATCAAGTGTGATTTTACACGGTGTTCCATATATAGGATAGGTGAAAGTTAGAGCGGAGTACAATTACATGGATTTAAAAAGCTTGAAAAAAAATTATATCATGTGGGTCGTAAGCAGCTGCATAAATACAATGTAGTTGAAATAAGGAGGAAATTATAGAGGGTGGTTCAAAAAAACGTATATTTAGGGGACCGTAAATAGTTGCATATAACAGGTGGTTAAAAATCTGGTGGATAACAAAATTTTATATTGCTACGCTCATAAATAGTTCCATATACAATGTGGTTGAAATAAGGGTAGAATAAAATTATATTTATACAGGGTTGATAAAAAAATGTGTTATGCAAGCTTTTAGGATATTTTAATTATTGACTTGAGCTATTATTATCGTTATGAAATGGGTTGAAAAAAATGTCAGAAGTAGTTGTGTATACAGGGTGGTTGAACTATAAAATGAAGTGGAATTATAGTCTATAGGGTGGTTAAATATTTTTTCATATATATATATATATATATATATATATATATATATATATATATATATATATGTAACAGAGTATAATTACAGCTATACAGGTGGGTTTAAAAAAATATGTTATGATACCAGATAGATGAAATATAGGGTGGACTAGAAAACACGGTGGTGCCAAAATATTATATTGGGTGGCCCGTAAGTAGTTGCACATACAAGGTTATTGAAATATAGGGTGGAGTAGAATGATAATTATACAGTGTGGGTAAAAAAATATATAGGGTAGAACATGAGCAAAAATGGAGTACTTGAATCACATTTCCGGGGATTCCCACAAATAATAAATAGGTTTAGGTACTTGCTTAGACCCTCAAGAAGAATTACTGCGCGCTATTCGCGGATCTAAATTTCTTCTGGCAATCTTTTGTTTAGTTCCGGTACGATTGACGATTTGACGTGTTTTAAGTAAAGCAAAGCAATCACATCCAGTCTCATTGAAAACTTAGAATTAGTGATGTGCCGTTTCGATTATTTCAGTAATTAATTAATCGGTTATGGATATAACAGTGATTGATCTATAATCGATTATTAGTCGATTAAAGTCTACTATAATTTATGAAGTTGGTTATTTCTCATTTTGGAGCAAAATGACACCATATTTTTATGAAACGACCTAAAACTAGTGATGTGCCGATTCGATTATTTCAGTAATCGAGTAATCGATTATGAATATATCAGTAATTGATATATAATCTTTTATTAATCGATTAATAATTGATTAAAGTCTACCGTTCATGAAGTTAGTTCTTTCTCATTTTGGTACAAAATGAGAAAATATTTTTAAGAAACTACCTAAAACGAATTCGTAAATCGTAATTCTCACTAAATAAACAGTTCTTCTTAAAAATAAACAACTCATGAAATTGAGATTTATTACAACGAGTAGTGTTTACATTAATGTAAAGTTAAAAACAATAATATAATGTAATATAATACAAATTACCATAACTTTCAGCACGTGTCCCCACCTCAAGAAAATACTAGATCCGTCCATGATCCTTGACAGCTATTGTCAGTGCATCGCTGGCTGACTGACGCATATTCGTTCTTTTAATGCAATGTTTACTATTATTTTACACCCATTTCCCGGCATTATAGCCAAAATCCAGGATTCACAATATGAAGTGAAATTTATGAACTTTCAAACTATCTTCAGTATATCCTGATCGTACTAGTCTCGTTAATACATTGGAATGTGCATAATATTTATGTAATTTACTTAAATTTCCATTCTTCAAAAACTACTTATTCAATAGTATCCATCATGGGCGCATATAAACTTAACATCGTAAGCTATCGTTTTGACGATGATTAATATTCCAGTGTTAATTAGCAGAAAGGTATCAATTTTTGAAAAAAAATACTTTTGATCAGGTTGTCTAATTTTCTCGATTAAAAATGATCCGATCAGGATGTATAAACGCTCATAAGAAAAATTTCTGATTCTCTACAAATTTTCTGTGGACGATCCCTTCATTAATTTTCACTAATAAGCAGAAAATAAAAGAAATTCCTGTAAGTTTGCTGGTTTTCATTATTTGAATAATTTACTTCTACAAGTTTGCTGTTAAAATCTAAAATTAATATGTATAAACTATTATTGACGTGATGATAAACGTACTGCTGTTGAATTTTATGTCCGAAAATGAATTGAATTAAGAAATAATCTTGAATATACGTGATTTGGGAGTAGTCGGTTCCTTCTTCGAATTAGCTACTGGCGTCAAACAACGAACCTAATGAAGTCTCATACTGTTCATAGATAGTATCAAGAGATTCGCCTTTTTGCAATGACAGGGTTGCCATGCTAGACAACGATAAAAAAAAAATAAAGAAATTAGTAGAATATTTTAATAATCGATTCATTATCGATTATTCAAATTGTAATCGACTTCGTAAATCGTAATTCTCACTAAATAAACAGTTCTTTAGAAATATAAACAACTCATGAAAGTGAGATTTATTATAACCAGTAGTGTTTACATTAATTCATATATAAAGCCAAAAGCACAAGGAATTTGTGGAGAAGTCTCGTTAATGCGAGAGATGTTCAATATATTTATCTAAATTATTTAAATTTCAATACTTTAAAAACTACTTATTCCATAGTATCGTGGGCCCTTTTAAACTTAACATCATAAACTATCGTTTTAACGATGATTAATACTCTGATTCTCTACATATTTACTGTGGGCGGCATTACGATTCCTTTATTACTTTTCATCATGATATAAGCAAAAAAAAACAGAAATTAGTAATTTTGTTAGTTTTTATTATTAAAATAGTTTACTTCTACAGGTTTGTTGTAAAATCTTAGCAATTATTCTCTATAAACTGTTACTGACGTGATGATATAAACTAATTGCTGTTGAATTTTATGTCCGAAAATGAGTTAAATTTTTATCTATAAACTGGTGTAAATTTGAATTAAGAAATACTATAAATATATTTGTTTTGGGAGTAGTATGTCCTTCTTGGAGCTTTGCTTGCATTTGTTGACAAGGGGGAAGGGGGTATATAATTGTAATAAATCTGCTTACGTAAATACTTGAACGGCGTGGAGCAAAATTATATTTTATACTGTAGTTAAAACAATATGAGAAAAGATTGTGAAATGGCGTAATAATAATACGATATTTTAAATATAGGAAGGAGTAGAAGTAATTATGAATAGTTACGTAGGGTGCCCCATAAGCAGTTGCGGTTTTGGCGAAATTTATTGAGAAGTGATGGATTTATATTTATACAGGGTGGTACAAAAAATGTTATAGTGGGTGGTCGATAAGTAGTTGCAAATACAAGGTGGTTGAACTAAAGAGTGGAGTCAAACAGTGTGGATAAAAATTTGGTAGAAAAATTTTCTGGGATAGAACATTAGCTGTTGCATATAAGCAATATCTGAAACATGGGGCGAAGTAAAATTATAGTTATACACTGTGTATATATAATTCTATATATACAAGATGGTATAAATATAGATGGAAGTAGAGTTACAGCTATACAAGGCAGTACACAATTCCGGTTTGGGTGAAATATGTTCGTGGATTTATAGTTATACAGAGTGGTACAAAAAATGTTATACTGGGTGGCCCTTAAATAGTTGTATATATAAGGTGGTTGAGATTGGTTGGGGTTGGCGGTTGAGTTGAGGGGCTTAGGAGAATTATAGTTATACAGGGTGGATTGAAAAATGTTTAAAAAATTGTTATGAAAGTGCTATTTATTTTATAGTGTTATATTTTGTTAATTATTTTGGACTTTTTAGCTCTTTCTTCAAGTCTGTTAATTTTTGTTATTATATATTTACTTTTCAGCTTTTTAGATCTATTTTGAGCTCAAAAGTATTTATTCTTTATTTTTTATTGTCTATCCATAACCTTAATATACCGGGAGCAGGCAACATCGAAAGCGCCATCAGGAATGATAAACTTTCGTACAAATTGGCAGGTAACACTTATACGACAAATACAAAGTGAACTTGGTACGCGTTGACTTAATATTCAAAAATGCGTTTAATTTAATCCCCGACTTGACCATACAATGTATGGCAGCACACTCCGTCTAAGGCACGCGTAGCATGTGCGCAACAGTCCTGCTGCAGTATTTTTACCACAGCATCGTGTCGTTCCTTGTATTCAGTTGCAGCGGACGCTTGGTGGATAGATTCAGATATTTGGCAACCGTACCTGAATCTGTCGTTGTTAATAGCAGTGTCTCTAACAATGTACTTTATATAGTTCTTAGCTGGAATTACTTGATCTTGGATTGCCAATATAAAGCCTCCCGCTTCAGGAATCGTATGACCAGAGATCAACCAGTAGTTCGACGCTACACTGTCGACGTAATCTTGGTTGACATCATTTATATGTCTTCCATGAAGGGGCTTCTCTTTCCATTTCAGCAGTTTCTGATCAGATGTCTGATGGTGTAATTGGACGTGTTGTTGTGTCAGTCGCAGTGGTGTTAAGTCATCAACATGGCATATGACTCTGTGTAGATAAGAAAATTCTGCTTGTTTCTGAGAATGACTACGCAAAATCGAAATTTTTTGATCTAATAGTTTGCTTATATCTGCCGATCATTTTCCTCCTTCATACCGTGGCAAAGTTGTAAGTTCGACAGAGCTCTTTGGATGGTAATTTTGAGCTTTTGTTAGTAAAATTCGAACTTCCGTTGTAATTGTTCAATGTCAGTCTTCCACCATTTAACTATACCGAAAGAGTAACTGAGTACTAAACACACATATATGTTAATATTAATTATTAGTATTATTGCTGGTATAAAACTACATGCTACAAGTCATAGAAACATAAGTCGACCACCTCGGGATTTTCCTTGTTAGAATGCAATTGAAAAACTATACAAAACGGTAAGCGTTCAATCCCAAATTTCATTTCTCTACCAATAGACTTGTTTTCTCAATCTTGAAATTTCAACAACATGGATGTACACTCTATTAAACAAAATAATAATTTTTCAAGTCCGTTCACAACCGAAAAAGTAAACAATTCACACACATAAAAAAAAGCACGCCGAATTGATAATCTCATCCATTTTGGAAATCTGTTAGAGCAAGAGCTTAACTTCTGCTGTTGGACAAATTTTTATACTATTGTAGAATCTTAAAAATTTATTAACCCTTATAAAGTTGAAAACTATTATTTCTGTGGCATACTGGGGTGACTTTTTAAATAACCCAGTCACTTCACCACGCTAACAGCACTTATATTGAGTAACCCAAATTTTCATTTTAATTACGAGTATTTTTAATCGGGTTTACGCCAAATATGGAACAAATCTAATTTTTCATATAAATAGTGTTTTATATGGGTGAACTTTAGAAACCCAAAAGATAAACATGAGAGGTCAATGATTTTAAAAATTAAATACAGCAGCGATGTTCAATTCAAAACTAGTGGCAGCATGTTTATTATTACACTCGATAATATAATTAATCTGTTCGGAAAACTATAATTTATATTGGGATTGAATGAACTGACGGTTATAAGTATTGGGCAAATATTAGTATTTCGGATGTAGGATGAAATTAAATAAACATTTACAGTTCTTGTCATATTAAAAAAGAAATGAACTGCTCTATTTTTCGGGCACAATTTCCGTGTTTATTTGATACAATAACAAAAAAATGATTAGTTTGGTATTTTTCTGACCTATAAAATCTTTTTCAACATATGGAATGTTCTGTTGACTTCTCATTAGTTTTTTCTCTCCTCACTTCGTTTCTGTAACAAACAAATATTAAAAAGTTGTAATGTCAAAGTGGTTGTCTCTTACAAAATGATCAACAATATTGTGTATATATATTGTAATGGAGACGTTTCAAGACCACCTCTGGGGTCATTATTTCTGAAGTGTTCCCTGAAAATACAATTTTTGCAATTGTTATATAAATAAATTTAGCAGTGACAGTTTCTGACTTAACACTGAGGGTTCCACTTTTTTGCTCAGTTAGCAATAGCCTTTTTTAATTTTCTTCTTTTATTCGTAGTACGTGTTTATCTAACTTTGGTTGATCCACCAGTCTCCCGGAAATTTTGTATTGGTGTTCAGATTTCCTTACTTCTAGAGGTCTTGAAGTCTTACCGTTTGTATGGCCACCTGCATAAGGAACTGTGTACACTTAAATCTTGGAATTTTCAGATAGGTTGGGTTTGTATGGTTTTGTATGCATATTGCAGATTTTATTTGCTAGAAAACCGTTTTAACTTGATATTTGTTTGTTTGTTGAAATATGTTGAACGCATTTTTGTGCGTTGGAAATATAGTGTTGAGGGCATACACTCAATTTCAAGATTACATAAATATTTAAGAAGCAACAATATCGTTCACAGTGGAAATGGGCAATTTAAACAAATTAAAAGAATTTAAAACAAACCAACAACATAAACTTCAATTTCAATTCGAAACAGGTGTATAATGCTTGCGTGATATGTAAAACAACAAATTCATTGAAACATTTACAACAAAATAACACAATTAGAGAGCATTTGAAATAAAATCAGTAGATATACAAACTTATTAATAAATAGAACTAAAAACGAAATGAAGCGGAGGTCAACGCAACAACACATAAACTACCAACTCATCGTGGGTAACAACCAATCACAAACACCAAACAAAATAAGACTAATACCATATAGTCCGGGTTTAATTGAAAAAATTAAACGCAAAGAATATATTGGCGATCTATGCTTACGCATACAAAACCGTTCAATGCAGCCCAAATTTACAAGAATTGCGTATACACTGTGACTTGTGCGTGTGGCCATATATAAAAAGATGAAACTTCGAGATTAGGGTGTTCGTTCGAGATTTCTCAAAATGAGAAAAATCGAGAAATTCATTGGAAGTCCAGTCGAGAAAAATGTCTTCGAGAATACGAGAAAATACGTAAAGTTGAACTTTCTACCTTGGCGCAAGCAACACTATCCTTATTAAGGCGGAGAATCGAGATTAGGTAATAAACCGGGAACCATGCTCAATCCCATCCTATGGGTCAAATGGCATTTTTTTAACGGAAACCTAATAGCTTGAGAAAAAATGGAGAGATTGAAACATTTTTTTTAAATTGAACTTTCAATTTTGTCGATTGAAGGAAAATTATTTAAAATGGGGTGAAATGGTTCACATTTCAGAATTCGATCTTTTCTCTGATATATCTCAAATAGATATATATATATATATATAAAAATGTTTGTTTAAAATTGTAGAGTTATTAACATAGATTAAAAAATATTTATTGCAAAGCTAGTATAGGTGAAAATAGGGGGGAGCGGGTAAAACGTGAAAAACGCCACAAAATACAGTTTAGTGATTCATTGGACGCTGATCATAGTTCTAAAAACCATTTCGTTATCATTTCTCATTGTGGAAATTGTTTATCGTTATCATTTCTCGTAAGTGAATTTTCAATCAGTTACTTTGAATATTTTTCGATAATGTTTACTTACATGAATATTTTTTTATTTTTGCCATTTTAAGGGATTATTGAAAGTATTCGCTAAATGATTACAGGCAATACTTTACATTCAAACTTTTTAACATTAATCGCTTTTATGATCCGGCATTCTTTGGGTACATATTAACAAAAACCTAGAGAACTATTGTTTTTGTGAAAGAAAACTGAGAGATTAGAATGAATCAGACAACCATTTATGATCCTAGAGGGAAAAATTATAACGATAAACGATCTCCACAGTGAGAAATGATAACGAAATGGTTTTTAGATCCGTGTTGAGCGCCCAATTAACACTATTTTTTCTCGAATTTTTACGTTTCCACCCGCTCACCCGTTTTTTTACCAATAGTTTTGATAGTTTTGCAATAACTATTTTTCTAATCTATATTGATAACTCTAGAATTTAAAAAAAACGGTGTATAAATATCTCTATTTGTTTTTGAGATATACCATAAAAAAAAAGATCGAGTTTTGAAATGTGCATAATCTACATAACCTAAGATATTAGGTTTCCGTTAAAATAAATGTCATTTGACCGATTGTGTGGCGTAGCGGCTAAAATCAAGATTCAAAATTACAGCGGAGAATTCTGGTGAACAAACAAAAATATTCACTACCCCTCAGAAATCCCAAAATCCGACTCTATAAACGATGTAGAAACGAATAACACAATTACACAAAACTGATAAAACTATTTAGAACAAGTCTTTAGAAAAACGTCACTGCAAAACTTTGTGATGTTGGGATTGTCTTGAAAGATTTGTAAAGTTGCATTCCTGATTATTTTTCCAACAAGATAGGGAGCCGCCGCATTATGATGTATAGTTCAGAATGTTTCTGGACACCACTTTTAATGGAAGGTTGAATGGTGGACGTGGACTAATTGAGTGGCACCAAGATCACCAGATACGACCCCAATGGATTTTTTCTTGACGGTCATCTAAAGAACCGAATTTATATCCAGACGCCAAAACTTTGATGGAACCACTGAGACCTGAGGAGAATGTCATAACTCCCGAAATGTTTGAAAGTAAGTTAATGGAGGTTTATCATCGAGGAGTCTTTGTAAAATTGCAAACGTTAAACAATTTCAACAACATTTGTAAAATACTACATAAATGCATTATTTATACTTAATCATTGGAACGTAATATTATTAACTACATTTTAATGTTCTTTGATTATTAGTTTCTATAAAAATTTATTTGTAATTCCCCAAATCAAGTAACGAAATTCGATTAAATCATCAATTCGACAAATATACTTTTTCCGTTTAAAATAGGTCCTATGAAGTGTAAAAAATTAACAGTTTGACATGTTTCGGCGTTTTTTATTAAACTGAATATTTCAGATTATGAGTTTATACAGGGTGTCCCATATGTCGACCTCAAGCCGGAACCGGCCAAGTCATAGTAGTTGTCAGGAAAAATATAAAAATAAGTTACATGTTTTAACAATTATATGCATTTAAAACAAAATGAAAAAATCTACACCCTGGGGCGGTCTTTTCACTCATGTTGATGCAAACCTATACTTTTCTTATTTTTTTGTTATTATGTGAATAAAGCTTGTATAAACTGTTGACCAAAATTCATAGCCAACTGCTCCTGCTTAGGAGCAAAAAACTATTGACGGTGGTAACTTTACGTAAAGTTAGCACCACAATATCAGAAATTCAAACAAAAAACAATTGTGAAGCGTCTCAAATTAGGAGCTTTTAATTGACGTATTGAACCTCAACACAAATTTTCTTTGTTTGTTTTTTGCACTTTTTTCATAGTAAATATTGAGCTCAAAAATCGTTTAGTTAAACATCAAGAGCTCCTATATAGCTGGTAATTTTCATATGTTTTAATTTGAATTTCTGCAAAATGGCGGTGCTAACTTTACTGACCTAATCTTTTTTATAGTCGGTGCATTCCACCATATAATTTTTTCGAATGAAAAAATAACTCTTTTCATCCCTGTCACTTTAGCGTCACTGTCTGTCTCGACCATACTTCGGAAATCCTAGAAGACACTAGAATTCTTTTTTTTAAGTAATTTTTTTTTCGAAAACATGGTATTGTTACGAAATTTACCCAAAGCCGACCCTGTTTCATTTCAATACGACAACAAACGCTTTGAGATAAAAAATGGTTCTCGAAAAGCCTCGGCACCTGTAGGAGTGATGATGAAGCACGCCACGATCGCGAGTTCAGTTATACCGCGACGACTAGTGTATATGGAAATGTATTGTGATATTTGAATCAGCTGTTTTAATGTAAATAAAGTTCTAGAAAAGTGAAAGTGAATATTAGTTTTATAAATTTAAATTGAACCCACGGACTTTACAACAAATTTGGTGACCAGAAGTGAAGGATTAAGTGCAGTTAAAATCGTAATTTGATTTATGGAAACCCGTAGCATGGAAAAAATGGACGAAACTACCAAAAAAATAGTCAATCAGGTTACGCAGGGGCTAGACGAAAAAATTGCACAGATTCTAGAAAAACGTGACAAGAAGGAGAAACAACATCAAGAAGGAGTTCAACAAAGGTTAGTAAAGTCTTTTGATGAAAAACGTAAAATAGAATTAGAAAATCTTGTCACTACGATGGAAGAAAAACAACAAAATTTAATGGATGATTATTCTCGAAATTTGTAGAAAAACAAGATCAAGTTTATTAAAACGACAAAATGATTTTAAAGTATTTGAAGAGAAAGAAGATCAAATTGAATTAAAACGACAAAATGAATTTAAATTATTAGAAGAAAAACGACACGAAACTGAAGGGAAAAGACAACTGCAATTTGAACAATTAATGCAAATAGTAGCACAAGTTAATGAAACAGTTAATGACAGAATGCAAATAGTTGAATCTGACATAAAAGAAATAAACGACGACATAAAAATCCTAAAAAATTATATGGAGGCTCTTGAAATCAAAGTAGATGACATCGATTCCATCCAGAGCCAGGTGAAATTTGAAATCAGTTCCATTAAAAACACCGTACAAAACCACCCACATTCGACGGCAGTTCATCTTGGCCCATGTATAAACGGCAATTTGAGGCCGTGGCTACAGCTAATGGATGGGATAATCAAGAAAAATCCACTTCTCTGGTAATTTCGTTAAGAGGTCCGGCCCTAGAACTCCTCCAAAGCATTCCAGTCGAGGAACAAGGCAATTTCGACAAGATCATCGCCATCCTGGATAGCGATACGACAATCAATCCTTGGGTCTGGTATACCAAGTCCAACTGAGTGGAAAAACGCAAAAATCCGGTGAAAGCCTACAAGAATTCGAAGCAGAGATAAGACGGTTAGTACACTTGTCCTACCCAGACCTGCCAGAGGAAACGAAAGACCAGTTGGCCACACAGAGTTTCATAAACGGCATCAGAGATGTGGAAGTACAAAGAAATTTAAGACTGAGTGGCGTCAAAAAGAGTAATGAAGCTCTACTTCGGGCTTTGGAAGTAGAGGCCGTCATGAACATGTCCAAGCCGAGGGTCCGAGCAGATTCCTTCAACTAGGAAGAGTCAGAATCACCATTTCCAGCGCTGCTGGCTGGCCTGAACAAAATATTAGAACGGTCACAAAGAACTGGCACCAGAGGGGCATGTTACCGCTGCGGACGGACAGGACACTTCCAACGTGACTGCCGAGTAAGGCTACCGGAACGATCACCAACCAGGGGTAACCAATAGAACAGCCACATGTCCAGGGACCGTCAGCCAGTCAGCATAAGGGGGCGAATGCTGACTGACCCTTCACCAGCCTCCAAAACGTTATCCATCTGGGGATTTTGCCGAGATAGCGGCAGCCTAGTCATCAGAGGCACCATCAATGGGCGAGCAGTTACCATCACCATCGATACCGGCGCCGCTGTGTCCATTGCCAAGTCCAAGGTTTTGAGAGCATCAGAAATTCGGCCAGTTACCAATAACATCCAGCTCAGAACAGTCACAGGCGAGTCCATGTAAATACAGGGTGAGGCAGATGTCGTGCTACAGATAGGGGACAACATGATCCGGCATAGGGTCCTAGTAGCGAATATTGAGGTCGATTTTATACTGGGAATGTACCTAATTAGCCAGCATGGATTTATGTTCGACCCGAGATATGATGTTCTTCGGTTCCTAAATGAAATTTGTATTGACACTGCCCGTCAACACATCAGTCACCCCCATAAAAATTGTGGCAAAGTCTTCAGCTAGAATTCCCGGTCGAACGGAACAGATTATTCATGGGCAGCTAGACAGCAATCCTGGGAGCTGCGTTGGAATGGTGGAGCCCGTACACTCAGCTCATGACTACTTAGTTGGACGGGCTATAGTTAAAACCGGACTAGATATACCAACCAGAGTCCTGAATTTGTCCAACAACGACATCAGAATTGCCAATGGTCAAGAGATAGCTTGTTTCGAGCCAGTAGAGACCATCATCAATTGCGAAGAACAGTACCAGACGTCGGTGAAGGAGACAGGGCGCAGTAAAGAGTTCCTACAACAGTTTGCTGACCATTTGACACACCTGACACCAGAGAACCAGAAGAAAGCCAAGCAATTTATCACAAAGCACTGGCAAATTTTTAACAGTCAAGATGGAACCACCGGCCGCACCAACATCATACAGCATCGAATAGATACCGGAAAGGCTCAACCTATCAGAATACCACCTAGACGACTACCATTGGGGCAACAACAGGCAGTCGAGGAAAACATCGAGTCCATGTTACAGAGTGGAGTTATTGAGCCATCCATCAGCCCATGGTCTGCTCCCGTCGTGCTAGTTAAAAAGAAGGATGGAACCACCCGATTTTGTGTGGATTACAGAAAGCTGAATGACGTCAAGAAGAAAGACAGCTATTCACAACCCCGAATCGATGACACTTTGACCACACTAGCAGGCTCTCGTTGGTTCTCCAAACTAGACCTAAAAAGTGGATATTGGCAGGTTGGTCTACACGCAAACGACAGAGAGAAGACAGCGTTCTCCACTAGTAAAGGGCTGTTTCAGTTCACGGTCATGCCCTTTGGATTATGTAATGCACCCGCTACATTTGAGAGGCTAATGGAGTATGTACTGAGCGGGTTAACATGGAGGACGTGCTTAGTATACCTCGACGACATTCTAGTCATGGGTCAGACATTCGACAACCATCTGAAAAACCTAGACGAAGTATTCTCCAGAATTAATAATGCCAACCTGAGACTCAACCCGAAGAAGTGCTCCTTGTTTCAAAAAGAAGTAGAGTTTTTGGGCCACGTCGTGTCCGAGTCAGGAATCCGCACCAACGAAGACAAGATAGCAGCCATCCGTGATTGGCCAGTCCCAAGAGACAAGCATGAACTCCGAAGCTTCTTGGGCCTCTGTTCATACTACCGGCGTTTTGTTGAGGGATTTGCCATCATCGCCGCCCCTCTACATCTGCAGATCACTGACAAAGAGACCTTCCGTTCGAATCAGTATTGCGAAAAATCATTCAGCCCACTGAAGGCAGCACTATGTTCCAGCCCAATCCTAGCCTTTCCTACACAGTCCGGCAAGTTCATTTTAGACACCGACGCCAGCAACACAAGTTTGGGGGCCGTCCTATCCCAGGTGCAAGATGCTGAAGAGAGGGTGATCGAGTATTACAGCCGTGGATTGTCGAAACCGGAAAGAAATTATTGCGTCATCAGAAAAGAACTTCTTGCAATAATAAGGGCTGTAGACCGATTTCCACAAATACCTCTATGGTCGTCATTTCTGAATCCAAACAGATCATGCCGCACTCAAATGGCTGCTGGACATGAAGACACTGGAAGGACAACTGGCGAGATGGATGGAGAAATTACAGCAATACGACTTCAAGGTGGAACACCGTGCCAGCCGTTTGCACAATAATGCCGATGCCCTATCCAGAAGACCCTGTAGAGCGGAATGCGGACATTGTCTGAGGACGGAACAGCGAGAGGGTATCCCCATCAGGCAGATCCGAGTGCAGGCCAATGAAGACTGGACAACGGAACAGTGCATCCAGGACCAAATGGCTGATCCAGAAATCGAACCAATCTTGTCACTCAAAACGAGAGGAGCACGCAGGCCACGATGGGACGAGGTAGGTAGATACTCCGGCGTGCTGAAGTCGTTATGGGCTCAATGGGACTCTCTAAGAGTAGACAATGGCATGCTCAAGCGAGTTTGGGAAAGCACTGATGGACGAGAAACCAAGTCCCAACTGGTAGTTCCGAAGAAAAAGGGACCAGCCATCCTGCCGAAGTACATGATGGAATTACCGGAGGCCACCTGGGCATGAATAAAACCCTAGACAAAGTTCGCCAGCGGTACTACTGGGTGAATTACTTCGAAGACGTCAGAGCTTGGTGCCGCAAATGTGCCACCTGTGCGGCCAGTAAAAGCCCGAAAACCAGCAGTACAATGTGGGCGTCCCATTTGAGAGAATCGCCATCGATGTCGCCGGTCCGTTTCCTGAGTCTGAGAGGGGGAACAAATACATTCTGGTCGCAATGGATTACTTCAGCAAATGGCCTGAGAACCATTTTTTATCTCAAAGCGTTTGTTGTCGTATTGAAATGAAACAGGGTCGTCATTTCAATACGACAACAAACGCTTTAAGATAAAAAATGGTTCTCGAAAAGACTCGGCACCTGTAGGAGTTATGATGATTTTTACTGGAGAATTCGACGCTGGTTTTATAAAGGAAGCACGCCAGGATCGCGAGTTCAGTTATACCGCCACGACTAGTGTATATGGGAATGTATTGTGATATTTGAATAAGCTGTTTTAATGTAAATAAAGTTCTAGAAAAGTGAAAGTGAATATTAGTTTTATAATTTTAAATTGAACCCACGGTCTTTACAACAGTATCATTACAAAAAACATTGAACACAATTTAAGAAATTATTTAGCAAGTTCATACCAAGTTCGAATACTTATTAAATGTGCACACTTTTCAAGTTACTTTCATAATTCAGTATTATATCATAATAAATAAAATTAAGTAAAAGAGCGGTAGGCATTTAAGGTTGAACGATGGAAGCGAAAGCTTCTTACGAAATATTCTTCCCTTTTCTCGTTATCCCACTGTCTCTATTTTTAGGGTTCCCTATATACAATAGAGGGATACCCGTATAATATCACTCCGGATTTCTGCCTCTGTCATATCACTGCAATTTTCTCCTAAAGTACTGGACCGAAGAGGTTGAAATTTAGTATCAATGTATAGTTTGGTGACTCGATCAGGAGTACATGTCGTAAATGAAGAAATCTTGATTTTAGGGGTACTTCTGGGGGAAAAAACTAAAAAAATCGACCGTTCCCCCCCTGATCACCGAAACTAATGAGCCAAATATAGAATTAAATGAAAATTTAAAAATAAGAAATTTTTCAAGCGCATCACGTAATATATCAAATGAAAGGTCCCATTCTTAGGAACACAAATATATTTTTTTCATATTAAAATAAAATAGTTAAAATGATTTTAACAAAAATAAGCTGTAAATTTAAAAAAAAATAGAGGTATAGCGCCTCACCTGAACTTTACTGGAAAAACAAGGAAAAACCCCTAATATTCATTTTGGGAGACAAATTATAGAATTAACTGGAAAATAAAAAATTATAATTGTTTCTAACGGATCAAGTAATATATCAATACTAATATAATTATTTTTTTTAATAAATATTTTAAAATATATATAAAAAAATATTCAAAAATACGAAGAAATCCCTAATATTAATATTGGGGGCCAAATTATAGAATTAAACGGAAAATAAAAAAATATTTTTTAACGCATCATGCAATACATCAAATGAAAGGGCTCAGTATGAGGAATACAAATATATATTTTTCATATTTTTAAAATTAATTATTTACAAGATATTAACATTTCGAAACCATACTACCTTAAATTCTCAAAATCGTTATGGGTACTGGGGCTCACTTGAAATTTATAAGAAAAATTATTAGAGAACCCCCATAGCAATTTTAGGGACAAATTATACAATTAAATGGAAAATAAAACATCAATTTTCAAAGGCATCATATCACATAAAAGGTTCATTATGTGAATTACAAATATATCATATTTTTAAATCATTTGCTTAAAAGATATTAACAAAATTATTAAATATCGACTTAATTCCCACTTTAGAATTAGATTTAATAATTTATAATTTAAAACTTGACCTATTTTGCCCTATATCTTCCAATCTACAGAGCCTCAAAAGTCAGACAGTAGATTATAAAAGGCTTCTCTGAAAGTTTATTAGAAAAATAAAACTCTAATGTTAATTTTTGGGGGCCAAATTAGAAAATTAAATACATATGTATTCTGATAAAAAACAAGCGAATCCTGAAGCAGATAAAATAAAAAGTCTATGTGTGGAAAATCAAAGTGTATATTTTTTATAAATTTAAAACGCTTCCTATAAAATATATTAGGGTAAAAATAAGAAAATGCACTCATTCCCTGCTGGTCTGAAAGTAGAATATTAGAATCTTGAAGGTGGTACGGAACCCTTAGTATGCGAGTCCAACTCGCACTTGACCAAATTATTCTTTCTTAGTAATAGATATAAATATTAGGTGAATTAAAATAATTGTTACTATTTTGTCACGACGAAAGTATTAATCCTAATTTAATTCTTAATTTAAATATATCTGCAAAGAAATATAAGTTTAGATATTGAGTAAGTGTCTGTAAATAGTTTTGTTCATCTGAATAACTAAATCTCAAAGAAAAGTTCGTCTTGTTATTAGTTAACATCATTACAAACACCAAACATATAACATTTATAAAAAACAATAAATTGGATACCTATATATTCAAAGGTAGCAACAATTTTAAATTTTTAAGTTCTTTTTCTATGTAATATTAAAATGAGTTTTTTCATTTTATGTATTTACACTACATCAAATATTTGATCAAATATTTTCTATTCAAAATAGAGAATGTATATAATTTTATGATTGTTTGTGCTACTGAGGTGTGTTTTTATGGCTACTATTTAAGAATTAAAAATAATTATTGGGTGCCTGTAGAAAGGAATAGTTTTTCAATAGTGGACCTGATAAGCAAAATTTCTTATTAGCAGTTTAAGCAAAATGTTAATTATCCGATTGTTATTTGATCAACTGTTGAAATTTTCCCAAAAGGGCGTAGGTAATCCTTCCTAGGAGAATAGAAAAGAGGCCCATAACCACCAACAGTCTGCAAACCGTCCCAGCAAGCAGCTACCCTACACCTGAACTTATTTAAAGAGCTGAGACACATGGCAAGAATGGCAATATAATTACTTTTGAATGGATGTGGCCACATTTTAGATGTTGATATTATAATTGTCTATTCCTAAAGAAATACATAAATGAAAAAATTGTATTAGTATGGAGGATCTACCTAACATAGATCTGTGATATGATTTATAGTTCATTATTTAAGAACACACAAAATTACTATAATTTTTTCGGTATATTTATTAACTTTTCAATCCGTCAAGTTTTTTTCAACAGTCATTGTACTCTTATTTTTATTTTGTATATAGCATTATTCAAAATCAACGGTCTTCATACTAAAATAATAATTTTTTTGCCGTACATAAACTTCGGAAATTGTCATTTTCACTGACAATTAACGTCAAAAATCAAATATAGGACGACGCGTGTTAATGTGACCAAAAATATATGTCAAATAATATTTTGTCAAAGATTAGCTATTACACTTTCAAATATCTTTGACAAAGATGTTTGATCAAGTATTTGACAAATGTACTAGCGGCCTAATGCCAAGTTACCTTTCTGTGTGGTATTTTTTTTAATTTCTGACGTATGTCAAATCTTCAATTTAATATATATTACAAAAAGAGAATTGGAGTGTTTATTAGAACGAAAAGCAAATTGTGTGCAGGTATTTTATATTACTCGGATATTATATTGATTTATTTTCCATTTGTTATTGATTTTGTATAAAAGAAGATACTCTTAATATATTATATGGTCTCAGTTTTTACACAGAGGACTGAATTGGATGGGTATTTCATGATCGAAGCAGTGTGTGGTGTCGGTCGGTCGGTCGGTCGCGTCGTGTCGTATTGTGTCAAAACAAGTGAATTTTAAAGTTATGCATTTCATTCCCTTGCTTATCTATTTTCATATGTGTAAGTGTGGCCCTACATTAAAAAGCTTTCGCTTCAAAAGTAAACGTTTGCATCAAAAGGAGTGAAAAGACCGTCATAGGGTGCAAGTTTTTTTATTATTTTTTAAATGCTTATAATTTTTAAAATATGTAACTCAGATTTTTTTTTAATTTTTCTGATAACCACGTTGACATGGCCTATCACTCGGTTTCTGCTTCACGTCGACATCCGGGACACCATGTATATAGGCCATACCGTATATACCTTAACTAAATAATAATTATAACAAATCCAAAATAAACAAATATCACTTAGTTTGTAAGTACCAAATTTACAATGTCATTAACAAATCTATTTTTAATACGTATGTTATGTCTTTAGGTTTTATATCTGAAATAGCTCACGTGCAGTGCGGCAATAAATTTTCCAAAATATTCCTGTGAAGCTGTTTATCCGTTGGGACGAATGCGATGTTTTGCTGGCAAACAACAAACGCGCGAATAAAATATGAATGAATATTCCGTTGACATGAGCACAACATTAAAGAGTCAAATTGACCGGAAAAATTTTATTACTTCAACCGCAATGTTTATGTAGGAGCAATAAATACATGTTAAATTATTTGCTTTTAGAAGTATTGCTGTTACGCTGAAAATAAAATATAGTAAAATTGTACAGTTCTATATTCGAAACGTTTTACCGCCGACCAACACTGAAATAAATTCTGTTCCGCTAGAAGAGATTTTCTATTTTTAAGGAACCGTTACGTGGCGACAATTTATCTAAAAATCGAAGAACGGATTTGCTGTTATGAGGCCCTGTAAAATAGGAAAACAATAGAAAATTGCAAAAGAGGAATTCGCTTCACTTGTATTTTCGGAATAGAACATCAGTTACCGGAAAGACATTTGATTTTGTCTCAAAGCAATAAACATGTACTATTTACTTGCTTGCTTCTCTCTAAAGGCTAAGGAGACGAAAAATAATAAAATTTTACTATGAATCAAAATGATGACAATTAAGTAAAATTGATTAGAAATCAATCGAAAATACAAAAATGTATAAACTTATTTACACTGACAATGTACCTATAAATTATACATAAGCAAAAAATTAGAAGAAAACGTAACAGTATCTGAAATTTGTGTGTCCCGGAATGTATATGAGCAATCTCAGGGTTTCTTTCGGTGCCACCTAAAAATCTTTTAAATAACTTTTAAGATACTTGGTATAATTTAAGATTTTTTTTATTATGGACACTAGATGAGACACCTTAAAATAAATTCACATTTATTTTGCTAAGTACGTATTAAGTTTAACTCCCTGTACCCTGTACCCTGTACGATAAAGGCACAAAAATAATATTTCGAAGGAATTTGATGTGTTTCATGTTGACAAACAAAAAAAAGTATCAATGGATGTCAGTTAGTAATAGAGTTTGATGAGACCTAGTTTATTTTATTCTTATTTTTCATATACAATTCTATTTGTCGTAGTTTTGGAATCCAGAATTCTTATGGGAGATCCAAATCAAAAAATTTCAATATTTTGAAGGAGTTAATAAGCGTTTACGAGAGACTGTAGAATTCACAATTCATATTTTAACTTATAGCGTAATTTTTGAATAGTAATAGGAATAAAATGAAAATAATTCTTGGGACGTGTGTGAAAACGTAATTGAAGTTAATCGCTGAGAAGATCTATTAAATCTATTAAATGCCCTAGAAGCAGATCCTTCAACAAATCTGCCACTTGAAAATCGACATACAAAAAGGTTTCACTTAACTATTGTAGAAAACTAAACACGCAAATACAAAAATACTTCGAGATATACACTGATTTATTTATTTTGTTAAACAACACGTGTTTCGGTTCACAGTTCCTTTATCAAAATATAGGTACTGACAAACTTATCCAAAATACACTATTATACATATACTGTAAAAGAGGTAATCTAGACAGAGCCTATAATATTTTTTTAAAGTAGAGATGGATCAAGATGTAATTAATTATTTAATAGCCTCATACCCTGAATTTAAAATTCCTATATCATCACTAGATTTATGATGACACCATAGACCATTTGAATTGCCCAGAAGAATTATGCCAGAACAACTTTCAAACATTTGGCGATAAATATACCTTTCAAAAAAGGTCGTGATCTAATGTTTATGCATGATAGGCCACGTCCCCATTTTAACGTATTTCCAAAGAAAGAATAGAAAGAGCCTATTAAATTGTAAGGAGAATGAGAAACAGTCACTTAAGCACCTAATCACTTGATTTAAACCCTCCAGATTTCTTATAGCGACATTTAAATACTTTAGTCTTTGCCGACCAGTTTAATACTACAATAATTTGGTCAAGTGCGAGTTGGACTCCCATACTAAGGGTCCCGTAGCTCCATCAAGATTTTAATATTCCATGATCTTTAGAATTTTTTGTGCTACCTGTTTAACTAAAAACAACAAATATTTTAATGTCAATTTAAATGTCATAAATCAAATTTTCATTTTGCAATTTAAATCAAGAAATAGAAAGCCATTGACAACGAAGTCAGAATAGACTTTGAAACGTTTGGTTTTCCATCAATATACTTCGTTTTATTTCGATTGTGGTGTTATTGCCCAAAAAACATAAAAATAATCCAGAATATGCCACAAACAACGTTTAGAAGACAAAAAAAAATAATTTAATATTCCAGTTTCAAACAAACAGGAAATTTTCTTATATATACCGTAATATCTTTTAAACGAAGCGTTTTAAACTTATAAAAATATAATTTGGCCCCAAAATTAACATTAGAGTTTTATTTTTTTAAAAAACTTTCAGGGAAGCCTTTTATTTTATAATCTACTGTCTGAATTTTAGGCTCTGTAGATTGAAAGATAAAGGGGAAAATTGGCCAAGTTTTAAATAATAAATTATTAAATCTGTTAGACAAATTATAGCGTAGTTTCTAAAGTGGGAATTAAGTCAATGTTTAATATGTTTGTTAATCTTAATCTTTTAAACAAATGATTTAAAAATATGATATATTTGCAATTCACATAATGAGCCTTTTATTTAATATATTACATGATGCGTGTGAAATTTTAATTTCTATTTTCCATTTAATTCCATAATTTGTCCCCAAAATTAATATTGAGGTTTTTCAGGTGAGCCCCAGTACTCCTAATTATTTTCAAAATTTTAG
Source organism: Octodonta nipae (assembly GCA_034190945.1). Classification (NCBI taxonomy): domain Eukaryota; kingdom Metazoa; phylum Arthropoda; class Insecta; order Coleoptera; family Chrysomelidae; genus Octodonta; species Octodonta nipae. The sequence goes on from CM067216.1 coordinate 79,164,647, forward strand.
GTTGTATGGTTTCGGAAATAAAGTGGAAAATGAGAATTTTTTATATCTTTTTGTTAATATCTTGTAAAAAATTAATTGTAAAAATATGAAAAATATATATTTGTATTCCTCATAATGAGCCCTTTCATTTGATGTATTGCATAATGCGTTTAAAAAATATTTTTTTATTTTCCGTTTAATTCTATAATTTGGCCCCCAAAATTAATATTAGGGATTTCTGCGTATTTTTCCTGTAAACAATTATAGTCTTATAGTTTGGGGAATAAAGGAGGAATGGGTATTTTTTTAAATATTTTTGTTAATAACTATATTTTAAAATATAAATTAAAAAAAATGAAAAAATATATTTGAATTCGTCATAATGAGCCCTTCAATTACACCGACTTCCGCTCTCGCGCATCATAATATCCAAACAGGACACTCTATCAACTTCGAGGGCAGTAGGACTATCGTATCTCTTAACTCCCTTAGGGCATCTACTATTTGCGAAGCAATAGAAATAGAGAAAAGACCCCTCTGTCTAAACCCACGCGATGACAGTTCTCGCCTTCCCACAGCATGGACCTCCGTAATTGTCAGATTAAACAAAGCAGACACGCCCACCAACACCCAACCAATCACAACACAGCCTCATCACGTGACATCCTCTTCTAACCCAGCGCTAAATAAAAGAAGCAGAGCAGACTCAAATTCAGTTCAGTTACCTAGTGACTCTTGGGGAGTAGGCAGACTGAGGCCCCGAGTTCGATCTAGACTCTGAAACTCTTTTTCACTTTTGTCTCTTGATAATGGCTTCAAAACAGGAGTCGAAACGTCGAGTATATAATAAATTCAGACGGGGTTCTCACCCGGAACCTAGCCTTGTTATATATATATATATATATATATATATATATATATTACATGATGCGTTAGAAATAATTTTATTTTTATGTTTTCAATGCTGTAATTTGCCCCCTAAAATTAATAAATCTCCTTATTAATATTAGTCCTATATCCCTACTTTTTTTCCAAATTTTATGGATCGGAGATAAGGTAGGGGGAATGGGTCTTTTTTATATTTTTGTTAATATCTTTAAAATAATTTGTTTTAAAAATATGAAAAAAATTATTTTTGAGCCCCATTTGATAATAAAGAAACAATTTTAATTTTTTATTTTTCATTTAATTCATGCCACCCAAATTAATTAGGTCTTATTTTTTCTATATCCCTACTTTTTTTCCCAATTTTAGGGGGATGTAAATTTTTTAATATTTTTGTTAATATCTTTTAGTTTCATGATGTGTTAGGAGATAAGGTTTCTCCTTATTTTTTCGGGGGGAATGGATAGGGGGGGGGAACGATTTTTTTAAAGTTTTTTATATTTTTGTTAATATCTTTAAAATAATTTTTTTTAAATCAGAAATCCGAAGTGATATTATAAAGGTATCCGTATATTGTATATACGGAACCGTAAAAAACCTATTAAAAAGCATTAATTTTCATGTATTCTGAGCAATGTTGCAACATTGTTGATAATACAACAATATTTAATTATAAGAACATGTTGAACCTATTTATTTAATGTTCGCTATCATTAAACTACGTGTACATATTATTTTTATTGATTTTCCTAACACTCTGTAAAAAGATTACTTAAAAACAACAAACACTTTGTTAAATTTTCACTTTTTATTTATTTTTAATTTAGCATATATTTTGCTTTATCAGAAATTGGAAATAAAATCACTAAAAAAATTTGCGCTATTGTGTTAAAGCAAAGTTAATATGCCATTTGTTAGTATTTTAGCTTATTCTAAGAAGTTAATCTAGTGTTAGTGATACTCAAAAATTGTTTAATTACAGTATCTCAAAAGTTATTATATTCTGGAACCTCCTGTTCTGTTGGCATTTCACCTTCATATCTTTGCATGTCGTCGGTCTAAGTTTACGAATACTTAAATATATAATATCACTTCCAAATTCATAATTTCTGTGTTCTGTTCACACCTTATTGCACTAGTTTCATACCCTAAACAATAAAAACAACTGTTTTGTAAATGACCTAATAAACAACATAACTTTAAGCCCTTCAAATTAATCATATACCTATTTCTACTATGAAAACATTCAGCTTGATGCGTGAACTGAACTTACCAGTTTTTCAACATGAACCTAATTTAAGAGATGTTATCTCAGCGAGATGACATCATGGCAAAACAAATACTTCAAAACTACTACCAAAATATTTCACATAAACAATAATACGTGGTAATATTCGTACAGAAAACTGAACTGTTCTCATAAATTACAAACTTTCAAACAATGTAGACGGAGTTTAGACTAGGAAAGTATTTGAAGTGATAATTATACATTCTCTGCGTGCTTTACGAATAAAACAAGTTTACTTAACATTTGTGAGTTGAAGTAGTCATTAACCAGTAGATTTCTCATTTCTTCCAATTTGTGACTAAATAAATAGTTAATTTATAGTTATCTGGTTACGATCCATAATTTCTTTTTTTTTAAATATGAATCCTACTTTAATTATATTAAGTAAAATATACAAAACATAGATATTCCCAACACTTGAATTTGTGATATCAATTTAGTATCCGGATTTTGCTAATGATATTACTTGAACAGGCTCATCCCAAAGTTGTCTCCTACTCTACGATAGGCGCTTACATAATGGTATTACCATGGATATTAATCTGTGAACATATTTACTATTAATCTGAATGACCGACTAAGGGGCCAGAATTTGAAAATATGTAGGAAAGATTTTCTAAATTGTGTCGACAACTTATCATATCCAGCCGAGTCGTACATCTATGAAATAGATACAGTCTGATACAGTCAATGCTCCTTGTGCTAATACTTTAAGAATTCATTAGACCGTTACTTTAAGTCTAGGCAATAATAATTAAGCAAATAGCTTATTGAAATTCTGTACCAAAGTGCACTTCTAATTATTTGCCACGTTTCACATCCATAAAAGAGATGGTGGACATATTATTAGTGTTGTCTATCTTCACTTATGTTTTTCCAATTACTTTCTATGCAGTTGCCTGGCATATGAAACAAATAAAGAGGCCTGTTAAGAAGTCATTTGACTTAATCTAAAGATATCCATTTACCTATAATCTTAACAGATTAAGGAAATCTACGTCACATAAGAACATACGTAGTCATACTAATAATAGATAGCACATCTGTTGATAAAGATTTTTCCAAGGACACTTCAATGAGCAGCCATGTTCAACTCTATTTTTGGTTTTAGGTTTATACAAATGAATCAGCATGGCTTGTTTCTCCTTTTTGTGCATTTTTATAAAAGTTTGTTTTTAAATGTATATTTCTCGACTTTAATTTATGATTCATATTCTGCGACAAGTCTAGCATCATATTCCAAGTCCTCCCGATGTTGAGCTTTCACCATCTGGTCAGCTGTGAAATTTAGATATAATTATAGAACTATAGGAGAATCAATAAATACCTGGCTAAAAATGACGACTAAAATCCTAACCAAACTAATAATCAAAAAATATCACGAAATTAGAACAACAGGTTTTCCGAAGGGGCAGATCTTGCATAGATGCAACATTCGTAACGAGGCAAATCACAAAGAAAGCATTAAAATATAATCGATCGTCGTTCTATATCTAATTTACTTGGAAATAGCCTTCTTCAGAGTTAGGCTGGAGGACGTGATTCATCTTCTACACAACAGACAAATACCACTTGACGTTATTACGACAATTGAAAATATATACAAAACCAATACTATACAGGCCAGAATAGATGAACAGCTCACAGAGGAGATAGACAACGGCTCCTTTAGCTTCCTACCCTACAATTTGATGATGTATGAAATAATAAATTCCGTGAAGGAAAGTAAAGTTTATAAGATGGAAAACAAAAATTTTAAAATACTCTGCTATGCCTATGAAGCAATTCTCATTAACAAGAGAACAAGATGAATCAGAACATAACAAACATTGCTCCACAAGTTCAACACAACGCAAAAAAGGTAGTTAATCTAAGTCCAGAAGACGGAAACACGGTTCATTAGCAAAGAACCTGTAGATGTAAGATAGCGGCATCAGCATAAAACAAATGCTGGAAGGCAACTGTTAGAGGATTACGTAAAAAAGCTACACAAATGTAGAAACAGTAATAAGAGATGCAAGACCAGACAGTTCCAAAACAATTATGCTAGACAGATAAGAATACTAAGAAGAATCATGGAGTAAACTGTAAGGGATTGAGTAAGAAGTGATGAAATCAGATCAACAAGCAATTTAGAAAGAATAAGCGGCTGGATATTGAAAAGTAAAAGAGGATAAAACAATCACATAAGCTGAATAGCAGACGATAATGTAATAAGAATAGTAAGACTCATTTCTCCAGCAGGTGGGCGGCCCTGGAAAAGGTAAAAAAATGACGGCTAATCCTCCAATGCCCTACTGTTTCATTGATGTATATCTGTAAGGCAGTTGGAGAGAACAGCTTGGTCTAAGACATTTCGACAGTAGGAAACTTCCCGGTAGAGCTCTGTCGATTTTGACTTTTCATGTAGAATATTTATACAATTCCTTTATAGATCCCATGATTGTTGTCACCCTCTGGCACAACAATAATAAAAGTATAAACAATTAGTGTCTAAATCTTGAAGTTAATTTTAGTCTACAGTTCAAGGGGACTCACGGTGCCGCTGGAAAGATTTAAATAAAAACCTCATGTACCTCCGATTTTATTTTTTGTTATGTGTACAGACAATACTTAGACATGTTTCTCGAAAAAAAGTCGAACTCGTACCTATCACGCTTTTTTTTAATCGCATAAAATAAATTGTTTGTGTAAATACTTATTAATCAAAAAAAATTATATTGACTAATATGAGTTACATAATCAAGTAATTTCTTTTTTTAATCGATAGTCATTTAATACAAAATAAGTCAAGTAAATTCAACATATTCATAGTTTTTTAGGTTAGACAAAATTCTAATAAATGATCTACATTTTTTCCATTCCACTGACTGTCCAGAAATAGATTTTATATCTGAGGTAATATTTCTGAGGTGGTCACTGATAACAAGTAGGAAATATTTATATAATTTCATTGTGTATTTGGAGCTATACAAATAACGGAGAGTTTTTTAACAGCAGGAGAAAATAATTTTCTGAACACCAAACTTACTATCTCTACTTAAAATGTGATTTCCTGTTACAAAATTAATGTGTCTACTCATATTTTTACAAATTATGCCTATTGTTATTCTGTTGGTGGTATTTTTTTTTAATTCTGACTCAAAATTATATATATAAAAGAAATCATCGAGTTTGAAGCTGATTTTAATTTTAATTATCGACGTCCGGGCTTTCTACAAATGTGCTTTTTAACAACCAGCCGATTCCATTCAAGAGTTGAAAATATCCAAATATATAAGAAAATTATATAATTATTTTTCTTTTTGTAGTGACAAACCGATGATCAACTCGGATATATTTATTTCGTTACAGTAAAAAATTATTAAAACTATTTGTGGATTAACGTCTAGTACTTTTTGTTATCTTCCTTATTCATACTGTACTTCTCCATCAAATTATTTAAATATTTATGAGTCTAGATAGATAATTTGGTGTCAGGATTCTTTCAATAATGATCACTATTGAAATAATTTACTTTAAAAAATCACTGACATCAAGTAAAGCAAAATTTAAGCTGTTGCAAACATTTTGTGCAATCCTTGGATTTATTTTCTGGTGTAAGTTAACAATTAAATTTAGAGATTTAGACATTTCTATCACGTTTATCTTTTTTACTATTATTTTTCCGATGTTCTAAAAAGCAATATGTTTTTTCGTTACAGCTTAATGTAGGGAATCACTTCTGAATTTACCTTAATAAAATAAAATTTCAATTATTCATTTTGATTAAGCCGATTCAGTTTCCGGTTTCCGGTTTTCTGAAAAAATGATAAATTTCTTGTTTAAATTATCGAACTTGATTTTGTCGTTTCAGAGTAATCCATGAGCATATACAAATATCGGTCAAAAATGCCTATAAAACAGCAAAACACTATAACAATAATAGTTAATGCACACCTGCTGCCTAATGTTAATGACAAAATTTTGCGTTACATACCCTCACCAAATTTGCAACTCATGTTAGGAGTTGCCAATAATACATTTAACAAAATTTCAGCTGGCCTTAAAAAATCCAACAAAATTTAGTATATCCAATAAATGTACCCAAGGATAAAATTATGCATTTGCAGGAAATGAGTAGGTATAATAAATTGTTAAATACCATTGAATCATATTGGACTTGATGAAAGAAATACACCAGAATGTTTAAAACAAGTTATATGGTTCTTGAAATATCACTGCATCATATTAAGGAATTTTACAAAATAAATTAACAAGGTTGGGGATTGTTTTCTAAACAGGCAACGGAAGCTGTTTATTGGGATTACAAGGAGGTGCGAACATTTACTATACATTGCACTTGCCTCAAAATTATTATAATGAATGAATACTGCGTAAATAAATAGTTAAATATAGTTACACAAAACTACTATTTTATTACATAATGTTGCTAATAGTAGTCATTATTATTACTTTTGTGAATAATAATATGGGGGCTCAAAAAATACATTCAAATAAAAAAATATATTTTATGCAGTTAAAAAAAACCGTGGTAGATGCAATTTGGTTTTATGTGTGAAAATGCGTCTAGAAACATTTTCGAAAATAAAAGTGGAGGTACATGAACTTTTTATTTAAATGTACTCAAGAACACCGTGGACTGCCTCCAGTTTATAAAAACTATTGTTTCCTTCTTGATTTAAGATTTATTTATATTATTGAAACTGCCTGTCCTTTTTGTCCATATGGAATATCATATTTTGAAGATCGTATGATATGGAGAACTTGTAATGTGAACTAGCATTATATTGGTTGAACTAGGTTTTGATCGTTTTATTTCGGACTTCTGTCGTCAGAGTGAAATAAAATACGACACAAATTAAGTATAATAACAAGCAGTTTTCTGAATGTTTATTGTATCATATCCACTTCCTATTTGCGTTTTTCTGAAAATAACACTACACCTGCGGAAAGTCTGTATATTACTTATTTTTTAATTATACCGAGTGTCACTGTGTTATTATTTCTATTGGGAACAGGTCTTTTTTAGACCCTAAAACGTTAGGCATGCCGCAATGTGTATTCTAGTGAAGAAGTTTATGATATGTTAATTATTTTGGGTAAATGTAGTTGACTGTATTCTGGGGTACCTATCATCCTTGCTCAAAACGGCGTTCCTTAACTCGCCAAAAAAGTACAAAGAAACTACAATATTCGGACCTAATAGGGTTTTTACAGCATAATTGAATCTCCATCTTTATTGAGTCGCGTTAATGTAGATTTAGGGATTTGTAGACGTTTAATAGTTCTATTATTGAGATATCTAGAATTTCATCCTTATGGGATGTCCTTTCGAATAATTCAGTGACACTGTTACTGTTTAGCAACTGGGAAAACAAACATCTAATTATGTTGCATTGTCAAGAGTAATATGTAAGAAATTAATACATGACATCATTACCTATAGAATCTAATGATCTTCATTAAAGTAGTGATTTGTCACTAAAATTTATAACTAAAATTAATGAAAGACTTTCAGGATATTTCTGCGAACCATTCCAAACAAATACGTATTCCAATACTTTATTGCATTAGCTCGGAGCTTGGCTCGAAAAATAAATTAAAAGTAATTGTTTTCTCATTCATTGTGATAGGCGTAATTCTTACGAACCAGAGCAGCCCTAGGAATTGCTAATAAGCGACCGAATTATATCACCATCAGGCTTTTATTGTAATGGAATTAACTTATCCCGTTAAATTTAAATACAAAGATCAGTTACATCCCATATAGTTTATGAAAATTTTAGATATTTTCAGCAATTCTGAAAAATACAATTTACGGGTTTAAGAAAAATTCTGTAAAAACTTTTTGTAGTGTTTTTCTCCGACTAATGAATAGAACTGATATTTGGAACAATAAATATAGAAAAGTGGAAATATAAAACATCGCTGAAGAACAATAGAAGAGCATAGCCATACCTACCCAAGACGCTAATTACAGAATTAGACATAAAGCTGAAAATCAGAAGAATACTTGATGACATTATGAAAATATTGACAAAATACGTTACAGAAGTGAAGGCGAATTGCTTAGTTTAATGTTGTTCAGCAAATTTATGAATCAAACATTCCACTCAGTGCATGAGCGGCAAATACACAGTAAGTTATAGGGTCAGGAATAAGAGCAAAGGCAGCTCCACAAGCATAAACAAAAAGCTTTGTAATAACGAAGATGTAAATATTCTTCCTACTGAGAGATGGAACCAGTTATTCTCCTAAACACAGACATCTATTTTGTATGTAAATGACTTGCCATTCTGAACTTTTTATTTTTTTAATTTCCTTAGTCTCATTGGCTTAATTTATTGCCATTGAAACCGAGGTTTGATCTATAGCTTGAAAAGTTTGAAAATAGAGATGAAACATTTATCTTTCGGAAAACAACCAAGGTGTATATAGATTTTTTTTTAGTTGTGGACTGATTAGGACTGCAAAATATATATAGTATAAATTTAAAATTTATATTTAAGAAAAAATGGTTAATTAGTTAAAATTGAATTCTGAATTCCAAAATTTCGGGGGGATTCAGATCCCCCCCCTCGCAACTACGGCCTTAGGATAGATGTAATAATTTTGAAAATTCAATTGTTCTAATCATAATGAATCTATGGCTGACATCGAATTTACTTTCATGCTAAAATTTATAGTACTCCTAGTTATTTCTGATGTTGATATATCTGCTTCTATTCTTTCAATCTGCAATCTTCTAATCATAATAAATCTATGGCTGACATTGAATTTACCTTCATGCTAAAACTACTAATATAGTACTCCTAGTGATTTTTGATGATATATCTGCTTATTTTTGTCAAATAAGCTCTTATGAATAATCTTATTTTAGGCATTAAGGATCATTTTTAATTGAACCAACTTTCAAAAAATTCAAATAAGTGCAACATCGACTAATTGTAATGTAACAATTTAAAATTCTTAATTGACAAAGATGGCCCGAGCAAGTAGTTTCGCATATTTAAATAGAAATTAGTTGTATTTCCTTGACTTAGGTACCTACAACTTCATGCATTCTTTGAATTTTAGAACACTAATACCCTCTAAATGATAAAACATGTACAATTACTTTACGAATCGTAAAGTAACTTATGTTAAGGCGGTGTTATTCGGAAACTGAGCTGCTTGAAAAGACAGCTGTTACCATCCGTTGTTTAAGTAATTAATTTCTACAGCAATAATGTGTGCGAAAAAGCATCAGACCCTCCGAATCATTTGGTGTTATAATTTTACTGGTTTGAAATGTTGCAGGGTTTGTTTTTATTATGTAATATTGAATTATTTTGACATGAAACATGTCAAGGGTATAAGAATTCCAATATGATCAAGAGAACAGAATATTGAAAACTGAATTAGGATAAATAGTAAATATAATTTCTAAAATGCTCATTCAGTGTTATTAAAATAACCGCAAATATCTGTTCTTATCTAATATTTTACCATTAGATGTAACAATTATTCAGCCCCATATTGAGATGATTTTTTTTCTTATTAGTGAACTTAAGAACTCGAATGCATCATATAGGTAGATAACAAAATATAAATTTATAAATTGCTGACAAATTTGTCATTATTAACCTCAAAATATGTTTGCAAGATTTTCCTGATAATGTCATGAATTATATTTTGTTAGTTTCAATATTACTGAGTTATGTTATAACGCACTGATTGATCTTTTACTATTTCATTATTGACGAACATACAGTTTTAAGAAAGTTAAACGAGTTCAGAAAACAATTTAAAAAATTAATTTTCATAACACAGCACAGTACACTAGTACCTACTTATGGAAGAAAGTTTATAAGTAGGTACATATATCTGTACAAAATTACTTAAAATACATAATCACGTATTCATAAAAAACAAATAGCAAATTTTTCTTATGTAAAATTTAATAACCTGTACTCAAGTAAATTTTTCATATGAGCACCAGTTATTATTTCTATTTATATGATTTTGTAAATTTTTTCAACTTTTTAGTGTAGTAAACAGTGCAAGTCTTCTAGATGTTGGGTTTTAAATTGACTACATTATTTCTAGTGTCTATCTAGTGCGAGCTGACGTATATTTGTCACAACAATGCAATTTGCCCAGTGATTGTGAGAAAAATTTGTTGTGGTGATGTAATTTTTACCATGTTCAGATTGTAAAATTTTTGAAATGTCATGTTCAGTTATTAATTGTATAGGTACAAACAAATAGAAAAAAATGTGAAAAAGAACCAGAGAGGGTCAAACCGTAAATTAAATATTTTAATTATGACAAACTAAAGTCTTATTATTTCTAAATTGTCCCAGACATCCAAGAAAATTTTAGAAGTTTTTAAATAAAAATATAAGAAACTGAATACCAAACCTTTTGTCATTTGGCCTCATGGCAGAGATGCATTAGACTTCTTTCTACAACACCTCAATTGAATACATTCTAATATACAATTTACAATGGAAATCGAGTCCGATTCTTCTCTCCCGTTTCTTGATGTCCTCATAACAAAAATCAACAATGACAGATTCACACACCGTCTATAGGAAACCAACCCATACCAATCGATACTTAAATGCCCAATCACACCACCACCCTGCCCAATTGAGTTCTGTAATGAAATCTTTGACTCTTAGATCTATTCGTTTAACAGATATTGACAATAGACAAAACGAACTTAATAATCTTCAACAAATCCTTCGACAAAACGGTTATCATCCGGACCACATTGTGCATATGATGCATCAATCTAAACAACCCCCAATCACACCAACCCCGTCAGAAACAGACCAACAACATCGAAAAGTCGTCCTTCCATACATTCGAGGAGTCACTGACAAAATAGCACGGATTTTAAAACGACATCAAATAGAGACTGTCTTCAATACTACTCAAACTATAGGCAACTTAACCGGTAACCCCAAAGACAAAATACCTAACGAAGATCGAGGAGTTTACTAAATTTCATGTCGCGATTGCCAACAAAGCTACATCGGTCGTACCAACAGGCGCGTTAACCATCAAGTATATGAACACTCTCTGTCAGTTAGTAAAAAAGATCCGACTTCAGTTCTCGCGCATCACCATATCCAAACAGGGCACTCTATCAACTTCGAGGACAGTAGGACTATCATATCTCTCAATTCTCTTAGGGCATCCAATATTCACGAAGCCATCGAAATAGAGAAAAGACCTCTCTGTCTAAATAGGCGCAATGACAGCACTCGCCTTCCCACAGCTGGGACCTCCGTAATTGCCAGATTAAACAAACCAGACACGCCCACCAACACCCAACCAATCACCGCACAGCCCCTTCATCACACGACATCCCCTCCTAATCGACCGATAACTATAAATAAAAGAAGCAGCGCAGACTCACCTTCAGTTCAGTTACCTAGTGACTCTTGGGGAGTAGGCAGGTTAAGGCCCCGAGATCTAGACTCTGAAACTGTATTTTATTTTTTGTCTCTTGATAATGGCTCCAAAGCAGGAGTCGAAACGTTGAGTATTTAATAAATTCAGACGCGGTTCTCACCCAGAATTTATCTTAGTTCACAATAATGACCGCGGAAGCCTTTCAGAATATATATATATATATATTTTATATTCACTTTGATTCAAATCACTTTTTAAAAAATATTATTTATTTAAAACATACAAAATCAAAATTTAAACAATTAATTACTTGAAATACTTAATACTATAAGTGATAATATTTGAATGACAACACGAGAACGTTTCCAGTTGCTTTTATAACATTGACAAAAGTGCTGATGCAAGTCAGCGTTTTTACTGGGTAAACGGACTCGTGTAGGTTTCCGGGAAGTTGTTAGCATATAATTCAAGATGAAATTTGATATCCCTGAGAAGTCACGTACGCTTTAAATTCCGTTGACTTCTCGACTGTGTGAACTAAGTGCTGATATATTTTGCATATAACAACTCCCCTTACATATCAAAAGTTGATGCTATAACATCAACTTTTAGGAACAGAAATATAAAATAATATAAAATGATGTTTGAATGGTATGAATAATAATTAATAAGTGTATGAAATATGAATAAAATAAAGTAATACGTAAAAATCAAATTGATATTTGTAAAATATAATCAAAATATGTTAAAATAAATGAGCAATAAAATAATACGAGTAATAATTAAATGCTTAACCTAAACATATCAAAATAAAATATAAAGTAAAAGGAAATGTGAATAAAAATAATGTGTAGAAAAATCAAAAAAGGTTTATGATATAAATCAATATTAAAAATGGTGTTTTTAGAGAACATAAAGGGTATACCTAAACTTGCGTCTCTAAGTTTTGTTCTGGTTTCAAAACAGGCCTAAGCTTGGGGAAGAATTTCAGTCTTGGCTGAGGCACTGAAGTCTGGTCAGGATTGCAGTCCTTTGGAGGTTTTACCATCCTCTTTTTGACAGCTTGGAAGGTGATGAGTGCTGCTATGATCATGAGAGCAGCTATGGTTGTATAGGTAAACCAATAGATATTTTTGGTTACAAACGGCTGGTTTATGAGACCATCGAGGTCTCTGGAATATTGTTCCAATTTGTGATTTGCTACGTCTAATTCTTCTACGTTAAGCGTGTTCAGCTTCAGGGGCTGAAGTTCAGGAATTATAATTTTTTCTGGCACTGCGTCGCAACAGTTGAACGGCACTGTTACTGGTTGGAAGGTTTCTAGAACATCGGTTTGTTTACCAGATTCGGCTTGAACTTTTGTAATTCCTATAAACGCACTACACTCTGATTGAAGAGTCAATATGGAGTTGAGGGAGATTGTAAGAGTTTTTGGGTTTGTTTGAGCGCAATTCACTGTAACACTTATGGGTTCAGAAGTAATTATGAGCCATGTATTGGGTTCTAGTTTTTGAACGTTGTATCCTTGAGTGAATATTAGTGAGCTTTTACAGTTGTCGGGTACCTTCTGGACATTCTTTAGAAGTTGAGCTTCACATAACGCGTTTGTGTCAATAGGGTATGCGTAAAGTTCAGAACACAGTTTCTTACGAGTGGATAACGGTTTACACGCACTTAAGTCTTTGATCGGAATAAACATTAAAGAATCATCATTCTTTGCAAGATATTTTTGAGTGAAGGATAGCATATGATGTAAACCTGTTCTTTCATCGTATATAGGGATAGGATATAAATGAAAGACTGTGTAAGGATGTTGTTCGACTAAAGGGATTCTTAACACAAATATAAGATCGGTATATGTTTGAAATGCCTCTAGTTCAATAATTTCCAGATATTGTGCGATGCTCGAGTACTTTACAGCCAATGGAAGGTTACTTTTGACTAAATTTTGCGATATTTCCTGTAATGAGGTAATAAGATGTTCTGGAGTTAAAATTGAAGAGTGAATTATTTTCAGACGCGCGAATGTGATAGAATTTAAAACATCATTTAAATTATCTTCTAAGTAGAGATAATTCTCCATAAGTTTTTCACACATTTCAAGTAGTGCGAGTTTTGATTCGACGTAGGCGACCTTATCATTGATTTTTCCGATAGTGTTTTCCAGCTTTTTCATGTTATCGTTAAATAGTTTCTCGTCAATTCTAAGATTTTGGATAGTTTCGTTGAAGTTTTTAATTACGGATGTGGTGACACTTATTTGGTTTTTTTGTAAGTTCTCAATTTGAAGTTGGCCTTGATTTAAGCGGTTTATGCTTTCGGTAAAGTATTTTCCGTCGGCGGCGTCTAAATTGCCGGTGATTGCCTTAAAAAGGGTACCTGCCCCATCAAGTATACCTCGTTTGTGTCTTTTAGTGTCCATGTGAATGTCAGTAAATTTCTGTTTGATTGAGTTAGAAATTTGATTGAGAAGGTTAATGTGGGTTTGTACGTCTGCGCGAAAGTAGTTCATAGCAAAAGAATTGAAGTTAACAGTTTTTACAAGAGTTTGTAATATTCTGTTATTTGTTGTAAATACTTGTTCTAGTGTAGAAATGTTTCTGTGTACTAAAAGTGTCCATTTATCATTGGATACAGTTATTTCTGCTTCGTTATGGAAGTAGATACCTAAAGTATTGTTTATTGGTTGTATTTGAAATTGGGGTACTGCTGACCCGAACAGCAGGCAAAACCTGAAACAGAAATTAACTTTCTGAGAATGGTTTCATTCGGTCGAAATTTACTTTTGATTTTTGGTTAGTTTTAGGGTTTAGTACTGTTGCGGAGTTTCTGTGAATCTCCAGGATTTCGAAAGGACCATTGAATTTATTTTGGAGTTTATCCTTGATCTGGGATTCTTTAATATAGACTTTATCGCCTATTTGATAGTTAGGGAGATTTTCAGAAACGTGTTCATCAAATCTGACTTTCGCTTTATGTTTTTGGATTTCCGTTCTTTCGCGAGCAATTTTATAATAGTGAGAGATACGATTATTGAGATCTCTGATGTACTTAGTTATCAGGGCTTGTTGGTTGTAGAGAGTTTCTGGAGTCCTACTCGAAGTATGTCCATAAACAAGTTCGTAAGGGGTGAATCCATGAGTTTTGTTTACAGAATTGTTATATGCAATGATTGCATAGGGGAGGATGTTAAAAGGGTGTTCGTCAGGATTTTCTAGTTTATGGATTCTAATCATCTCTAATAAGGTCGAGTGGAATCGTTCTAATGAACCATTTGACTGGGGATGTCCCACACTAGAATAAGATAGTTTGATGTCAAATAGTTTACACAAATCTCTCATTAGTGTGTTGTCGAATTCCCTGCCATAATCACAATGTATCCGTAATGGGGTACCGAAGTGTTGGAAATAGAGTAGTAAAGTACTAACAACGGTTTTTGCGGATTTGTCGGTTATGGGGTAGGCCTGAGAGAATTTTGTTAGTTCGTCCCGGATAGTTAAACCATAGTTTCTTGTCGGGACTTCGAGAATGTCGATGTTGACACGTTCAAAGGGTGTCCGTGGAGTTTCGGTGATGACGAGAGGGCTGTCGAGATTTTTTCGGTAAACTTTTGCCTTCTGGCAAGTCTGACAGTTTTTGATAAAATTGTCAACGTCTTTAGTTAGTCCTTGCCAATTGTATTTTTCCTTTATTCTGCGAATGGTTTCATTGATACCTCGATGTATATTATTTTTGCCATTATGGAATTGGTCGAGAATTATAGGTATTTGATCTTTCTCAACCTTTTGGACGATATTTTGGCAAACTTTCCATTTTACATCAATTTCGGAAAAGATGAACGAAAGCATTTCCAGAATGGGCAAATCTATGTTATTCTCAACACAGTATATTTCGTTTTCCGTAAACACATCTCTACTATTGTATAAAGATGCGAAAAGAATCTCGTTAACTACTTCGGGGTCAGAAGGGAGAGGGACGATGAGATAGCGTCTTTTTCTGACACTTTTGCTTGCAAAAACGTTTATTCGTGGGGTGTGAAAATCGGCATTTTCCTCAAAAATGTCCTCAATGATGTCGTGGTGAAAATCTTTCATGAGAGAACCTTGGGGGAATACAAGAATGTTTTTGTTTTCTCTGTCTAATAGTTGGCAGTTAGAAAATTGAATTTTGTCGTAGTCTATTAGTGAGACGGTCTGGTATCGCTCTACAAAAGTTCTGAACTCCTCAGAAATTTGATGGAAGTTAGTGGGACTTTTTGTGTCTGATTCTCGTGAGTCATCGTCAGTCTCGTTTGTTGGGAGTACTGCAAACGGTGTTAGATGATTGTTTGTCTGAAAGGATACGTATTCATTAAAGTTGTTAACTTTAATGCGAGAGAGAGCGTCGGCATTTTTATTTACCTTGCCGGGCTTGTAGATTATTTGGTAATCATACTCCTCGAGTTTGAGGCGCCATCTGGCAAGTCTACTTCCAGGGTCTTTGATTGAAAATAACCACGTTAACGGGCGGTGGTCGGTCAGAAGTAGAAACTTACGTCCAAAAATTAGCGGTCTATAGTGCTTAACAGCCCACACTATAGCAAGAAGTTCTCTTTCGATGGTAGAGTACTTAGTCTCAGCCTTGCAAAGGGTTCTCGAGGCATAGGCTATGGGCAAATCCTTACCTATAGGACCTTGAGAGAGAACTGCGCCGATAGCAAAAGAACTGGCGTCAGTTGTGAGAATAAATGGTTCCTCGAAATTAGGGTATATGAGAATTGGGGTAGATGTAAGAGCAATTTTTAATTGTTCAAAAGATTTAACGCATTCTGAGTCGAATTGAAAGGGGACATCTTTTTGAAGTAATTTTGTTAGTGGCTTGGAAATTTTAGCGAAGTTTGGAATGAACCGCCTATAATAGCCAGCTAAACCTAGAAATGATTTAATGTCTTTTTGGTTTTTTGGCTGGGGAAAATTGAGAATGCAATCGACTTTTGAGGGATTTGGCTTTACGCCTTCAGGAGTTATAAGATGGCCTAGATAAGCGACTTCTTTGCGAAGGAACTCGCACTTGTCGGGTTGTATTTTCAGATTGGCTTTTCGAAGTCTTTTGAAAACATCGGTGAGACGGGCTATATGCTCATGAATTGTCGGGGAATATACGATGATGTCGTCCATGTAGACTAAACATCTTTCGTTTTGGATTCCGAGAAGAATGTTATCCATAACCCGTTGAAACGTCGATGGAGCATTCTTCAGGCCAAAAGGCATCCTAACAAATTCATAGTGACCATTGTCGACTGTAAAAGCAGTTTTGGGAATGTCTTTGGAGTCGATTTCAATTTGATGAAATCCAGAAGCCAAGTCGAGGGTGGTGAAATACTGGCACTTGCCGAGTTGGTCGAGTAAGTCAGATATATTCGGAAGAGGGTACTTGTCGTCTACGGTCAGTTCGTTTAGTTTCCGGTAGTCAACGACGACACGCCATTTTTGTGTTCCGGAAGCGTCCAATTTTTTAGGAACTACCCATACAGGGGATGACCATGGGGAGTTAGAAGGGCGTATGATCCCTTGATCTAGCATTTTTGATATTTGGCTTTTCACCTCTTGTTTGTGGATTTGGGGGTATCGATATGATTTTGTGAAAGATGGTTTCGCATTGTTGGTATCTATAGAGTGTTTAATTTCATTCGTAAAGGTCAGTTGGTCGCCTTCTAAATAGAAGATATCGGAGTATTCAAGACAAAGTTCTGAAATGAATTCACATTCTTCCTCGTTGAGATGTTCTAAACGAAGCTGGTTCATTATCGTCATTTGTCTGTCATTCTCGGTTAGGTTACGTGTTTCGTTTTCAGAGAAGGTGTTTATTGTGAAATTCTGTATTGGATCTAAATCGAGTTTGTCAAAATTGATGGTTCTGGGAATGGCATTAGCGTTCAAAACGGAAGTTAGGAATTCACCATTTTCATTGATTTTGACTATGGCATTCGGGAGACGAACTTTCTCAATTTCCATTGAAGCGAGAATAGCATCTGTATTCTTGAGGTTACATTTCAATTTACAGATTTGCTCAGTTCGGGAGTCCAAGGTAATTGTGTTGACCGGAGTATATTTAGTTGAAGATGTAGAATTATTATTACGCATGATCGTATCATCCGTAACTTTGAATAGTGGCAGAGTTTTGAAATTTGTAACGAGTTGTTTCTTATTGAAATCTATGATGCAGTTATAGTGTTCTAGGAAGTCTGAACCTAATAACCCATCAAATTCAATATCAATATTACAAATATACACCTTATGTGGGTCGGAGATGTTAAAAGGCACTAGGGTGGATTCATTAATGAGAATTTTCTCATCTGTGATGCCTTGAATGATAACATTTTCAGGAGATCGGTTGGGAAATTTTTCACAAGTTTTGGGCTTGAAGATTGATAAGCCTGCTCCTGTATCGATTAACAATTTGTCAGTGTTAGAAGCGTCATTGATGTAAAAGAGGTTCTTTGAGTTAACTGAAAGTGCGGGGCTTATAGGAAAGCGTTTTCCGGGAATTTGAGGTTTGGATTGAAGCTGTCTTTGAAAGTCATTGTCTCGAATTGGGACTGAAGATTGAGGATTTGAGTGTCCGGTGGTTTGTCTACGGTGAGAGCCGTTTGAAAATTTCGCTGAGAATTATCGGGTATATCAGAGCAGAATTCAGGATAAACATGTTCATAAGTGTCGTAATTTTCATAATTGTGAACCTGAGAGTAATATAAATCGTTACTTTGTGGTTCAGTATCCAAATGTGAGTATTCATCTTGTTGAGGGTAATCAGAGTCATAGAAATTGCTTGACTGATCATTTGTGTAATTGGGAGTGTTATAGAAATCTGACTGGTTAAAGTGATGGGCCCTTTGTTGCTGATTTCTGAAAAAGTTTGGATTGGGTCGAAAACTGTTAGGACTTTGATTTTGTCCGCTAGTTGAGGGTCGATTTTGTTGGAATTGTTGTCTATTCTGGTCAAAGTTGGATCTCATTTGGTTTGTGGGTTGAGAAAATTGGTTAGGTCGAAATTGTTGGAAATTATTATTGTTAAAATTCGAGTTTGGCTGTTGTTGCCTTTGTCTAGTTAAGCATTCGTTAAACGAATGCCCTGTTCGTTTGCAAAACGAGCATTGCTTTATGAAAGTTGTAGCGTTTGGTCGTTTTTGTTGTTGTAGGTTACGTGTCACTTGAAACTTTTGGTTTTCTAAATGACACAGTTGTATCTCCCGTTTTATTCTAGAAACAGCAGTTATAATATCGTCAGGGTTGCTGGCACGTATAATTTGCCCTATTTTCGGCTCAAGACCAGTTAAAAGGCTGTTCAGAGCCATAGAATCAATAAGAGAAATTTGTGCGTCTTTTTCTTTTGTAGTTATGTTTTGTTTATTGACAGCCGCGTGCATTTTGGCTTCGTGTGTTTGAAGGCGGGCTGCGAAAGTTAATGGGGACTCATTGGGAAGTTGTCGCATTCTCTGAAGATCTTGAATTAATGCAGACAAATCGCGTGAATCACCGAAGTGTGTTTCAAGGAGCGTTTTGATATCGTCCCAAGTTGATGGGTTCCGGGAACTTACAAGTTCGGCGGCACGGCCTCTCAACTTGTTTTTTATGTGAAGGATTACTAAGGCTATTTGATTAGAAACAGCCATGTTGTGTGCTGTTGTGCAAGAGCTAATAAAAGTGTTAAGGAAAATGGGATTCCCGTCGTATTCAGGAATAATCGCAAATATCTCTGAAATTTTGTAAAGTTCTACCGTTGGGGTTGTGGCACCTTGTCTAGTAGTTGTCATTTTGAAAGATTTATAAATTCACACAATAAATAAAAATTAAAAGTAGAGGTTTTAAATTTATAAGAAAATATATGGTTTATCAAAATGCGATATTTAGTAATGTTTCAAATGCAAAATAGGAATATATAAATGTGTTATAACTTGAAATGGTAGAAAATATATTATTTACCAAATCAGTTTCGAGTAATATTTAATGTAGGAGTTGCAAAAAATAAAAATGGGAATGTATATATGGTAAAATATGTTTAAAATAATGTTTCAAATAATAAAATAATGCAATAATATAAAATATTAATTTCAAAATTATTTAGGGAAGGTAAAGTAATGAGGAATAAAATATATAAATGAAAGAACTGGTGGTCATTCAAAATAAAATCGAAATAAAATAGTTACTTTATGATTCTTACGTTATTATTCCTCGCATCGGACTGTTCTCCGCGTTACTTAGCACTGGTTAGCCTGGTTGCGTGTTCCCTTGCTAGTACTTGGTAGTTGTTGTCCTTTTCAAGTAGGTTCTATTCTGCAAAGGCTTGGAAACCACCACAACTAGTTAGAAATCTTCGTGTTCTAGCTGTGTCTGGAATATCCTACTGACTGCGCCAATTTTATATTCACTTTGATTCAAATCACTTTTTAAAAAATATTATTTATTTAAAACATACAAAATCAAAATTTAAACAATTAATTACTTGAAATACTTAATACTATAAGTGATAATATTTGAATGACAACACGAGAACGTTTCCAGTTGCTTTTATAACATTGACAAAAGTGCTGATGCAAGTCAGCGTTTTTACTGGGTAAACGGACTCGTGTAGGTTTCCGGGAAGTTGTTAGCATATAATTCAAGATGAAATTTGATATCCCTGAGAAGTCACGTACGCTTTAAATTCCGTTGACTTCTCGACTGTGTGAACTAAGTGCTGATATATTTTGCATATTACATATATATATATATATATATATATATATATATATATATATATATATATATATATATTCTGAATATATATATATATATATATATATATATATATATATATATATATATATGTTTTATATATGCTCCAACCTTAATCATATTAATGATCTCGCCTTTACCTTCAGAATCTTTATTTTCCTTATTTACTTAAGCTAAAGTCAGCACATAAACACTAAATCTGCTCGACTGCTAGACTGTGGAAAATCGCAATTAAACGAAGAAGCCCAGGAGTAATTAAACTCGTAAAATCCGCGTCTTAGCCCACCTACGAGTCTAAATGTGAAGGAAGAATTGAATTACGTTCAAGAGAATGAATGATAACCTTAAAATATTGATTCACGAATATTTTAATTAAGTTCGTAGCTAATCCTGTTAGTGTTTTAGTTAACGGACGCTCCAATTCCATTAAATACAATAAAAATAAGTTGTAAACTAAGAATAACAACTTTATATATTTACAGAAACCGCTAAATAATCCCTGAAAGGCACTATTATAACTTATTTCAAAATTGTTGAAGGCTTATTCAGCTAGACTTTTACACAAATCGAAGACAGAAACGATATACCAACAGCAAATATACCGACAAAAGAATATAAACAAAGCTAATGAGACAACTCATATGATGGGGATTTTGAAGGTGTTTGTACTGCTTTCCTATCTCTCAACCAATTTCTCAATTATTATTTTTTGTTTTAGTCAGTGCTGGATTAGCTCATAAGCAAATTTAGCAATTGCTTAGGGCATCGAGTCTTTGAGGCACCAGAACCACAACCAAAAGCAGTTTACTTATGAATATGGGGCTCCACAGGCGTGGATTTGCTTAGGACATCACATAGTCTCAATCCGGCACTGGTTCTAGTCAACGACTTGTAACCCTTTCATTTTCATACCAACGTCCATCTCGTCTCCCCAAGATCTGCTCAATCATACTCACTTCCTTTTCCAATAGAACTCCACTCAATAATTTTCTTTATCCACTTATGGCCACTACACCTTCTTCAAAAGGCTTAATAGTGGTATGCAAAATTACAGCAATCCAACCTATAAGCATAAATCTAATAATTCTTGGAGATATTTAAAGTTCATAAATTAGTTTGCTTCGATATTAGCTCGCACGTTACATAATTTTTCTGCACAAACATTATAGGATCCTATACAAATGTTGTTGTCTACAAATGATTATTCCATATATAAGGATTAATCGAAAAACATTTATATGTTCAGAAAGTTAGTATGGGCTATAAAGAAATGACCAGTGAGCAGCTTGAAACTTTTTATATTCGACTTTAGAAAAGATCAGACATGCAAACATATCTTTGGCGATATAGAAAAAACGAACAATGTAGAAAGTAAGTTCTTTTTGTAAAAGGGACTAATACGTGACTCTCTACCGAAATCTCAGATAATAAATGATTTTGAATATATACATTTTTTGGAGTTAAAAGAGCGTTGTACTGTAGGATAAATGAAAATTCCATCAAAGCATCTGTTACACAGCGACGGGTTGTCATGCCAAATAATACCTGATAAAGTCCTATCACCACTTTGAGTTTAGCCTACGTCGTATCCAATTTTGCAAAAAACAAAGGTAATTAATTCGATAATCCTCGAGATACGTTAGTATATTTTGTTGAATGTTGTCAGTAAGTTTTATAAAATTCCATACTAGTAATACAACACCTTTATATTTTTATTTATTTATATTATATTTATGTATGTATTTATTTATATTTATTGAAAAGGTTACCAGATATATATATATATATATATATATATATATATATATATATATATATTAGATAGTTTCCGGGAATTCATCCGCGTAGTTGACGACTGATCCCTGCCGGGATCGATGGTAAAATGACGACGTTTCGGCAGAGTCACATCTGCCCTCTTCAGGTCGGTTCGCATAAGAAAAGTTCTGGATTTCATTGCGTGCGTTTAGACTGTGAGGCCTCTGCTCTTTTTTAATTGCCTCTCTAACGAGTCTGGATTTCGGATGTTCTATATTTGCCAGTACTCTGGTGTTCTCAAAGTCTATTCGGTGTGACGTCGTGGTGGCGTGTTCCGCAATGGATGTTGTTTTTTCCTGCTTTCTTATAGCATTCTGGTGTTCATAACGTCTAGCTTGCATTCTTCTGTTAGTTTGCCCCACATAGGTTTTATGACAGTCTGCACATGGAATCTCGTACACTCCCTGTTGTTCTAAAGAGATCCTCGTCTTCGGAGTCCTCAACACCGTGCTTATTTCTCCGAAGACGAGGATCCCTTTAGAACAACAGGGAGTGTACGAGATTCCATGTGCAGACTGTCATAAAACCTATGTGGGGCAAACCAACAGAAGAATTCAAGCTAGACGTGATGAACACCAGAATGCTATAAGAAAGCAGGAAAAAACAACATCCATTGCGGAACACGCCACCACGATGTCACACCGAATAGACTTTGAGAACACCAGAGTACTGGCAAATATAGAACATCCGAAATCAAGACTCGTAAGAGAGGCAATTGAAATAGCGAAGAGGCCTCACAGTCTAAACGCACGCAATGAAATCCAGAACTTATCGAATTGTTGGAAAATTCTATTAAACACCGTACCGGCCCGGACCCGTCCAATAACAACTCAACCGGCAATAACAAATCAGCAGGCGGGAGGCGTGCCCACTGAGCGCCCAGGGCCAATCACAAGCAGCCGTTCACGGTGCCAACCAATAGGCGCCGAGCCGCGACTATATAACACCTTGCGCGCTCCTGAAAATATCAGTATTCGAGTAACTAGAAGCGAAAGCAATAGGCTACGAGAATTATGCGAACCGACCTGAAGAGGGCAGATGTGACTCTGCCGAAACGTCGTCATTTTACCATCGATCCCGGCAGGGATCAGTCATCAACTACGCGGATGAATTCCCGGAAACCATCTAATACATTTAGTGCCCGCGAAAACTTAAATATATATATATATATATATATATATATATATATATATAAATCCAGAAAAAGTTACACTTTCAGTTCCCCTTTATCTAGTCAACATACAAATGAACTGAGGAATACATTTACATAATGTTACTTGTCTTACGTGTCAATTTAATTGGTGATTTTGAATGTGATCTTAGATTAGAGGCCGCTTTCCAATAGTACTGTAGAATCTGACAACATAGTTTTACAGAACCGTAATATTCCAAAACATAACGAAACATAACAAATGGATAATTTATGGGTATTTCTGTACCTATATGTTTTCCTTTACTTTTGAGTAAGTTATGTTCCTAACGCATCGTGCCAATCTACACTTCTAATTCTTACCTCATTTAGGAAATGTTGCTTACTAGCCAAGATGTCCTAGTAGTCCTGAAACAAAACACAAAATATTCAATAAAATAAATAGATTGGCATTCAAAAATTAATTTCCAAATAATTCTTAATTTTTTTTCTTTAATAAAATTTATTGATAAGTATATCCCTAAGTATTTTCCAATTTGCACATACTAATCATCAAAGAGTTATTAGCAAAAAGCACAGTTCAGAAAAATGATACCCCATTATTACCCGCGGTAACCTTCAATTAGGTGACAATCCAACAAAGTAATATTGTTTTTCTATCTGAAATTACATTAGCTGAAAACGATATAATAAATTAGTTTTTCTTTTAAAATAAAATGGTTTATTTCATATTTCAAATTTTAGAGAAACACTAGATAGTAGATACATTTATGTTATTTTTCAGAAGACTGAGCTTGAAGAGGTCATAAAATATTGTGAATACACATATTAAATTCTAGTGGATCCTCGAAATGAAAATTATGTCTAAATTATAACAGTTGACCAGCTCATAGCAGATGCCAAGTGACTAGTCATGACCGCTTTTGAACTTTTACTAATAACCACAAACAACTCTTGTCGTTTTTAGGGTTTCGTACATTCAATGTTCAGAAACCGTTATACAAATACTTAGTCTGTCAGTCTGCCCCAGCCTACTTTCTCCGATACTACTGAAACAAAAAAACTTGAAATTTGTTATCAGTGCATAAATTTGATGACACCATGAGGAATGTAAATGAAGAAATACTGATTTTAGGGGGTACTTATTTTACAAATATGGCCCATTCCTCCTTATATCCAGAACTATTACGCCTAAAAATTTGAAAACTAGGGAATATACGGCGTTGCCTATTAAAAAATAAAGAGAATATAGAGCCTTACTCTAAGTTTACTGACAATATAAAGGGAAATATAAGAAAATCGAAGTGTAAGATTAGTTTTCGAGCGCTTCAAATTTTGAGGGCAAACAAAAAAATTAAAAAATATATTCGTTATGATTTACCTAGATTATAACAAACTCAGGGGTGTTATAACATAATTCTGATTTTATTTCACAAACCATATTTACAATGAAAGTTGCAAACTTGTGACTACCCAATAAGTGGGGATTATTAGGTAATATAAATTTCCGTGAATCGATCTTAACAGTATGTCGATATTGAACAATTTTGGGGACGGGTAAAAATTTGTTAATTTTGCGAGTACGTTTAGTCTACGTTGACTCCAGTATTGTAGTCAATCCATTTTACAATTTTCTATCCAAGCAATCTGGCAGCACTGTTTACTAATATCAGTGTGGACATAGACAAAAAATGTATTATTTCATTTAATAAATCAACCCATATTTTAACTGAATTTGAGGTTTCTGTACTCTTGCATATAGACTTGAAATATACCAAATCTCACGTTCCAGCGAGTGGCCAATGTGTTTGAAAAGGAGAAAAAAATTTTCCTTCTCCTGAACTGCTACTTTCAGGAGAAGGACAGGTTCTTCATGCAAGAAGATGGATTGCCTATGGGTTCCCCGTTATCAGCAACCATCGCCAACATCTGCATGGAATGGTTCGAAGAACATGCACTGAGGAGTTTCGAGAAGCAGCCTAAGCTATGGTTGGCTTTATTATTTGGCAACATGGAGAGACAGAATTACAGGCATTCCTGGAGCACCTGAACCAATCCCAACCATCCATTAGATTCACCATGGAGATGGAAGAGAGTGGGTGCCTACCATTCCTTGATCTAAACTGTCTACAGGAAGGCTACGCATACAGGATTATACCTTCACTACAATTCCAACCACCCATCAGCAACGAAAACTGGCATCATCAAAACACTAATCCATAGAGCCAAAAATATCTGCAGCACACCAGAAGCCCTCAAAGAAAAACATGTGAAACTTAGAGAAGACCTTTTGGCGAATGGATATTCGGAAACGATCATTACCAAGGCGTTTGAAGAGCTGGACAAACCACCTAGGCAGGAAGAAGACACCACGGTAGCAACTCTACTATTACCGTATACTAAAGGCTTGTCGGAGAAACTTAGAAGAATTGCACACAGCTATGGAATCAGAATGATCTTCAAAAGCAACGACACCTTGAGGAGCATGATAAAAAGAACGAGGCCCGACGCACCAGCAATACCAAATAACTGTATATACAACGTACCGTGTGAATGTGGCAATCTTTACATTGGGGAGAAAAACCGACTGCTGGACACCAGGATTAAGGAACACCGTACAGCTATTCAAAGGGCCGAGTTAACGAAGTCTGGGCTAGCTAATCACGCACCATAATATCAACTGGGACCAGGCTAGAGCAATTCACAAGGAGGAGCACTGGTACAAAAGAAAATTCATAGAGACGGCATATATAATCTCGAACGAAAATATAATTAGCGAGCCCAGCGTCTAAATTAAAAATATTTGGAAAGCTCTTCTGCGGCCTACGCATCACCGTCAACCAACCTCCAGGTAAAACGACGCTGATTGGACCAGATAAGACCCAATGACCTTGACCGGCGACGCATGACCGGTTAAGGGTATAATATAAATACGACTGATACTCTGAATTTCCTATCATTCTCATGATGACGATAGCAGATACACAGCTATTGAAACGTTTTGAGATCAACCACTTCAATACGATGGAAGTCCTAGGAAACTTCGAGGAATTGTACTGAACTGTTTTGATTTTCCTATTTATGTGTAGATTATGCCGCTGAATTGTGATTTGAAAATATTATAGTTTAGGAGTAACCACAATTTTCAATATTTTGGGTATTATTAAACTCAATAGAAATTATCGAGAATACTAATAAAACCAAATTTTTCAAACTAGACACACATCATTAAGTAATCATGTGAATCGTTAACAGTATTTAGTCTACATTTCGTGCATCAAGTGACAATCCCTTGTTGCCCATAAAGATTTGGAAATACGATAAAGTCAAAACGTAAAACATAATGTGCGATAACACAAATATTCCCAACAAAAGCCATAACAAATACGATAACAAGTTTCAACGGCTACGAATTTTGAAATACAGAAATAAAAGTTATCCCATTTGAAAAGCTGATATATGTGCTTATTATAATATGATTGTGATGTGAATGACATTGTAGAATTTCTCTTGGGTGTAAACTGACAAAAATCAACTGTTCACAGAAATAAAGTCTCTTACAACTTCGAAAATTTTATTTCGGGCAATTACCAGTTTGGGAATGAATAATTACGAAATTCTTCCCAGAAAAAGCTTTAGTGACAAACTTATTCTGAATACACATTACAATATATATTTCCCTTTCACCTTTTTATCCGTTTTTAGAGTAAAAAATCCTACTAAAATGTAAAGGGTGATTGTTTTTTGTAGATAGAATTTTATATTGGAAACACTGTTTTCTGTGACAGCCGATATGCCAGTTCTCTGTTGTGCTGAAGTAAGGTTTGGCACTTCACCATGAATAGACTCACTTCCAAGCAATGTCTACAAATTTTGGAAAGATTTACGTTATGACTGTATTTGGAGACGTTTCAGCTCCAACTCTGAAGTCGCTGTCAATTGCTGTGTATTGTAGTAACTAGTGGTTTCTCCTTAGATTTTCGTTTTTATGCAAATTTGCTTGAATGTTCAAAATATTGTTACGAAATTTACCAAAGCCGACCCTGTTTCATTTCAGTTCGACACCGATAGCTTTGAGATAAAAAATGGTTCTCGAAATAACTCGGCAGCTGTAGGATTGATGATTGATTTTACGAAAATTTTCTATGCTGGTTTTAAAAAGGAAGCAGCTCACGATCGGAGTTAGTTAGACAGGACGACGAGCGTATATTGTAATGTTATTGTGAATCAGCTGTTCTATAAAATTTTGATGTAAATAAGAGTTACAAACGTCTCCAAACTGAGATACGTATAACACAATATACGAATACCATTTATGTACAGGAATCCTCGTTTATCATGTTGTAGACATTTCTTTGCCACAGAATATCTGTGAGGAAGAACTTTTGTAGAGACAATTAGGAATCCAGCAATTTTTCGAAATTGCCTTACTACACTTTGTTTTCCATTTATAATTTTCAAATGATATGTTGCAGGAGAGAAACCCTAAATAAACAGAAAACATAATCAGAGACTTCCTCCACAATCTTTTCGAAATTTTTATTACATGATTTATAATATTTTATGAAATGTCTTTATAAGGTTATTGATAAGACTCATCGACAAATTAATCTTTACCTTGTACAATGGATGTTCACAAATCGTTGTATCATAGGTACATTAAATGAGCACGGTACTACACATTTATTCTTAAATAAACTCGTTTTCATCAGGAAACCCAATACTCCATGCAAGTTCCATTTCTGAAGAGGGTTATGTTCTTCCATTAAGATTTTCATGGCACAGTGAACTGTAAAACCATAGAAATATATGGTATAACTTCACAGAAAAGCCCTAATATTGTATCTATTCGACACGATTTACTTTAAAATGAACATTCCTCTCACCTTTCAAAAAAGGTCAATGTAATTAAATCCTTTAAAATCAAACCCATAGGTTCCTCTTTAAACTCTCAAGAATCAAAAATCTTTGAAAACTAAATTTACCGATTGATATTTTTCTAGTCGGCTTCCCAAACCGCCGTCAAATTACCACACACATGGTGAAAACTTCAAATCCGCAAACGGTAATTCCGGACACAAACCTACGGTTCCTGTTTTGTTCTTATAGAACAGAAGAGAATACAAATTCATCGCCACACACTTGCCGGTCACCGGGCTTTCGTGTTTTTTCCGTCAGTCATTATCTAGCGCGTGTGGTAGACATATCTAATATATGGATAATTCGTAATGGGCGATAACCAACTGATCAAACGCACAGTTATCGGAGAACTGTGGTAAAATCACCGGCGCCGGGTTGCTATCGGGCTGTGTGTACCGATATATGGAGCTAGTACGTAAACCATGCCTCTTTCTTACCGGTGAGAATGTTCTGACCGGCCACGTTGGCCGGTTGCTTGCTGACCGGGCGTTCTTGCCTTCCGTTCTAGCCTTCCGTTACAATTCTTTTCTGTTCTGTTCTTATAAGAACAACACAAATACGGTAGGTCTGTGCTCGGCCTGAGATGGATGTATTCGAATGGGTTGCGAAACTAGCCCGATGAAATTTGTCGACTCGGGAGCATCGGTTTGACATTTTTGTCTTTAGACGTCTGTTAAGGATTCATTCTAAGTGAAAGATGGATAAAAATACTCTATTGAAAAAAAGAAAGTTAATACAGAAACCGGATTTATCAACCTAACCTAATAATTTTTTGCAGTTGTAAACAAATAATTTCTGTATCGAAAGCAAAACGATTAAAAATTAATTAATTCACCTTAATAAAAAATATAATAAAATATAACGGAATGTTTACTGGTAGTATTTATTTTAATTTAAACACCATACAAAAATAGATTGTAAACATCATAAATATCCGCACAACAACCAGGCTAAGCATCACAGATGAGAAAGGTAATGTCTTGAACATCGCCGGTAAATGTAGAAACTTACAAACACAGCCAGAATACAGAGTTCTCAGAAGTTAAAGGCATGTTCAGCGAACCCACAAAAATTAGTTATATAACTTTTCAGTTTAAAAATAAATAAAAAAGTTAGTATTTATTTTCGAATTAATATAGCCAGCGTCAATTTTTACCCGCCAAAAGATCCTAAAGATATGTTGAAGGAAAGATACAAGTATTAGTAACAATTTCGCTTATTATCTAAAAATGATATAAAATAAAGGATGTTCTATTTCAATTTTTCACGTTACCATTGGTAGTCGAGCTGGCATCACTGCATTTCTCAAAATATCTTTAAAAGATAGAGCATGACCTATTATAGCTATTCACCTTTGTAAAATTTTTCTTTATGGTCCGCTAGAAATATTTAGTAAGCCATTAACTTTAATCACTCTTTATATTATAATAATGTTGTTTTTATTTTGTAAGAACTTGAAACAGTTTAATTTAGTTTTAATCATATTTTCATAACAGCTCAGATTATGCAGACTGGATTTCATAGTTATCCGAAATATATCCTAGTCTGTGAATTAAAATTAACTGTCCAAATTTCAGTTCAAATAATAAAATTTATGTTGACCTTCAGCGAACAAGAGCATGAACTCGTTCCCAAGGCAGCATTTCCCGTGTCTGTTCTTAATGGTCAGTTGAATAAATTTTTCATCACAAATATTATACGGATTTTTTCCAGAGAAATTTTGGCAATGAAATTATGGAAATGGTGCTATACTTTTTATGAGATCTTGAAAAGTCGAAGGCTATAAAACATAAAAATTGGGAAATAACTCATTTCCGTTGCAGATAACGACATAAAATTCTTTGACAAAATTTCCCTTGTCAGAAGATATATCTAGGGAGCGAATGAAATATTTAAGAAGTACGAAAGTTCCAAGCCCATTTAAATTATAAAAAATGGAAGTAATAGATGTTATCAGGCAAAATACTAACATTGGATAAAACATGTTATTTAAGCTTAGTAAACGACGTTTTGTAAGTTTGCTCACGAGTTTCACTTTAAGACGCCAAATCGATTCAAATTTAATGAGTGACATTTTGCGAATATCTATGAAACAAGATTACTTCCATTCAAATTAAAAAACATAGTTCGAAATCCTTGTTGTTTTCACGAAACCTCAAAGTAAGAGAAAATGTAATTAATATTATAACAGCAGGTCGGATGTCTAGAATATGCATATTGCATATCTTGCTAACAATAACAGATAACATAAGATTGATTTAGACAACAGTGAGATTTATTATGTTCTTGCTACAGTATATCATTTCCTAATTTACAGCTTTAAGGTATTTCCATAACAATGAAGTACGATGGATGTTCTAAACTATCTGTTGATTTTGTACGAGCAAACCAATTTTTATATGGAGCAAAAAATATATTCGTGGAAATTACATTGTACACAAAAGAAGGAACTCACAAATTTGGTAGACTGCGAGTTGAATACAATGAATATGTCTAAGCCAACAACTTCGCGGACATGCTACACCCCAAAAATTTCAAGTGTGAATAAAAATCATGTAATATTTAGAAAACTACGGAAATTTCTGTGGCAAAAACTCTTCAAGAACATTTTAAACGAATCTCACCATGAATACAAAGAGAGGTGAGTTTTACCCTTCACAGAGTATATACTCAAATAAAAGTTGGTATTTTGCCCCATGTTTTTAATTAGAGGATAACTTAGTAAATTAATGCAGTATGAAGTGAAAACTAAGTAAAGGGAACTCAAATATAGTAAACTCTATTAGAGAGAACTTTACGGTGAACACTCGACTGGACGGAGAAAAGTGCAAACATATAGTCAAAAAATCTATTTGTAAAATGACAATTCTACTTGAAAATCTCTGGTAAATATAGACCAAAAGAAAATAAGTTACAGAAACAACAATTGGAGGAAATATCCTGAAGTTTTATTAGTAAAGCAAAGCAATTCATCGAGAACATAGTAAATCCCCAATTCAAGCTAAAATCGGAGAAGCAGAAAGAAAGTATATTGGGAAGCAATTAAAACAAACAGTGCATAGGATAGTGATGAACAAAGTACAAAACGTTTTTTACTGGGATGATATGCCCAAAAATTATCTAAAATAAACCAGAAGAACGACATGAACATTTTGATATAATAATTCCAGTCCTAGAAAGAATGTATGACTACCAAACTTTAAGCCGAGAATACAAAATCCTGAGGAAAACTTTCAATCATCTATCCTTACAAGACACATCCGAGAAGTTTTGCGAATAATTTGTTGCCTACAGTTTGATGAATGGCAAAAGAGAAATTGAAATCCAGGTACACTGGTAACTCAGCATCATGAGAAGGCTTGATGAATCTTTCTATATAATAGGTGAGTGCACTTTCACTAGATCAGAGTCAATCAGGCAGTGGAAGGCATGTTCAGTACACTCTTTTCAGAGATGAAAAATAATTGTAGCAGACGATACAGATGACCTTGGGAAAAGAAAATTGTTTTCGCTAACGACATAATACGTTAAGATGGGTTCACACAACAATCATTAACCAGGGGCTACCAATTTAATAACAACAAAGTACAGTATTCGCTGTAGAGGCACAGGCCAACATCGTTCGCCACCCAGAGACAGTCAGTTTAATGCTAACCATCATCCACCACTAAGTACAGTAAGCAGATAAAAATTCAACGCAACATCGATAGTTTTATTATCCAAGGCACCGTGATTAGTAAAGGAAACGACATCCTATTAGACACAGGTGCTGCTGGACCCAATATCAAAATCCGAGATTCAATAGTCCAGGCTGTAGGTAATTTTCGAGATGAAAATTAATCACCAGATATAATAATTTTTTATTTGTAAGCAGGGACGAAAATATCGTTAAACTACATAACTAAATATAAATATAAATAATGACACTTTTTTTAGGAAACCTAATATCTTGAGAAAAAAAAAAATATATATGTATATATATATATATATATATATATATATATTTGTTTTTAAGTTTTCGCGGGCACTAAATGTATTAGATGGTTTACGGGAATTCATCCGCGTAGTTGATAACTGATCCCTGCCGGGATCGATGGTAAAATGACGACGTTTCGGCAAAGTCAC
The DNA here is from genome assembly GCA_034190945.1 of Octodonta nipae. Taxonomy (NCBI): domain Eukaryota; kingdom Metazoa; phylum Arthropoda; class Insecta; order Coleoptera; family Chrysomelidae; genus Octodonta; species Octodonta nipae. The sequence continues at coordinate 79,196,970 of CM067216.1, forward strand.
ATCTGCCCTCTTCAGGTCGGTTCGCTTAATTCTCGTAGCCTTCTGCTTTCGCTTCTAGTTACTCGAATACTAATATTTTCAGGAGCGTGCACGGTGTTATATAGTCGCGGCTCGGCGCCTATTGGTTGGCACCGTGAAAGCCTCCAAGAATTTGGAAACGAAAGACCAATTGGCGACACAAAGTTTCATAAACGGCATCAGAGATGTGGAAGTACAACGAAATCTAAGACTAAGTGGCGTCAAGAAAAGTAATGAAGCTTTACTTCGGGCTTTGGAAGTAGAGGCCGTCATGAACATGTCCAAGCCGAGGGTCCGAGCAGTTTCCTTCAACCAGGAAGAGTCAGAGTCACCATTTCAAGCGCTGTTGGCTGGTCTGAACAAAATATTAGACCGGTCACAAAGAACTGGCACCAGGGGGGCATATTACCGCTGCGGACGGACAGGACACTTCCAACGTGATTGTCGAGTGAGGCCACCTGAACGATCACCGACCAGGGGTAACTAACAAAACAGCCACATGCCCAGGGACCGTCAGTCAGTCAGCATAGGGGGGCGGATGCTGACTGTCCCTCCACCAGCCCCCAAAACGTTATCCATCCGGGGATTTTGCCTAGATAGCGGCAGCCTAGTCATCAGAGGCACCATCAATGGGCGAGCAGTTACCATCACCATCGATACCGGCGCCGCTGTGTCCATTGCCAAGTCCAGGGTTTTGAGAGCATCAGAAATTCGGCCAGTTACCAATAACATCCAGCTCAGAACAGTCACCGGCGAGTCCATGTCAATACAGGGTGAGGCAGATGTCGTGCTACAGATAGGGGACAACATGATCCGGCATAGGGTCCTGGTAGCGAATATTGAGGACGATCTTATACTGGGTATGGACCTAATTAGCCAGAATGGATTTATGTTCGACCCGAGGTATGATGTTCTTCGATTCCTAAATGAGGAATTTGTATTGACACGGCCCGTCAACAGTTCAGTCACCTCCATAAAAATTGTAGCAAAGTCTTCAGCTAGAATTCCCAGTCGAACGGAACAGATTATTCATGGGCAGCTAGACAGCAATCCTGGGAGCTGCGTTGAAATGGTGGAGCCCGTACACTCAGCTCATGACTACTTAGTTGGACGGGCTATAGTTAAAACCGGACGAGATATACCAATCAGAGTCCTGAATTTGTCCAACAACGACATCAGAATTGCCAATGGTCAAGAGATAGCTTGTTTCGAGCCAGTAGAGACCATCATCAATTGCGAAGAAGAGTACCAGACGTCGGTGAAGGAGACAGGGCCCAGTAAAGAGTTCCTAAAACAGTTTGCTGACCATTTGACACACTTGACACCAGAGAACCAGAAGAAAGCCAAGCAATTTATCACAAAACACTGGCAAATTTTTAACAGTAAAAATGGAACCACCGGTCGCACCAACATCATCCAGCATCGAATAGATACCGGAAAGGCTCAACCCATCAGAATACCACCTAGACGACTACCATTGGGGCAACAACGGGCAGTCGAGGAAAACATCGAGTCCATGTTACAAAATGGAGTTATTGAGCCATCCATCAGTCCATGGTCTGCTCCCGTCGTTCTAGTTAAAAAGAAGGATGGAACCACCCGATTTTGCGTGGATTACAGAAAGCTGAATGATGTCACGAAGAAAGACTACCCCGAATCGATGACACTTTGACCACACTAGCAGGCTCCCGTTGGTTCTCCACACTAGACCTAAAAAGTGGATATTGGCTGGTTGGTCTACAAGCAAACGACAGAGAGAAGACAGCGTTCTCCACCAGTAAAGGGCTGTTTCAGTTCACGGTCATGCCCTTTGGGTTATGTAATGCACCCGCTACATTTGAGAGGCTAATGGAGTATGTACTGAGCGGGTTAACATGGAGGACGTGCTTAGTATACCTCGACGACATTCTAGTCATGGGTCAGACATTCGACGACCATCTGAAGAACCTGGACGAAGTATTCTCCAGAATTAATAATGCCAACCTGAGACTCAATCCGAAGAAGTGTTCCTTGTTCCAAAAAGAAGTAGAGTTTTTGGGCCACGTAGTGTCCGAGTCAGGAATCCGCACCAACGAAGACAAGATAGAAGCCATCCGTGATTGGCCAGTTCCAAGAGACAAACATGAACTCCGAAGCTTCTTGGGCCTCTGTTCATACTACCGGCGTTTTGTTGAGGGATTTGCCACCATCGCCGCCCCTCTACATCGGCAGACCACTGAGAAAGAGACCTTCCATTGGAATCAGGATTGCGAAACATCATTCAGGCGACTGAAGGCAGCACTATGTTCCAGCCCAATCCTAGCCTTTCCTACACAGTCCGGCAAGTTCATCGTAGACACCGACGCCAGCAACACCGGTTTGGGGGCCGTCCTATCCCAGGTGCAAGATGGTGAAGAGAGGGTGATCGAATACTACAGCCGTGGATTCTCGAAACCAGAAAGAAATTATTGCGTCACCAGAAAAAAAACTTATTGCAATAATAAAGGCTGTAGACCATTTCCACAAATACCTCTATGGTCGCCATTTCTTAATCCGAACAGATCATGCCGCACTCAAATGGCTGCTGGATATGAAGACACCGGAAGGACAACTGGCCAGGTGGATGGAGAAATTACAGCAATACGACTTCAAGGTGGAACACCGTGCCGGCCGTTTGCACAATAACGCCGATGCCCTATCCAGAAGACCCTGTAGAGCGGAATGCGGACATTGTCTGAAGACGGAACAGCGAGAGGGTATCTCCATCAGGTAGATCCGAGTGCAGGCCAATAAAGACTGGACAACGAAACAGTGCATCCAGGACCAAATGGCTGATCCAGACATCGAACCAATCTTGTCACTCAAAACGAGAGGAGCACGCAGGCCACGATGGGACGAGGTAGGTAGATACGCCGGCGTGCTGAAGTCGTTATGGGCTCAATGGGACTCTCTAAGAGTAGACAATGGAATGCTCAAGCAAGTTTGGGAAAGCGCTGATGGACGAGAAACCATGTCCCAACTGTTAGTTTCGAAGAGAAAGGTACCAGCCATCCTGACCGAAGTACATGATGGAATTACCGGAGGCCACCTGGGCATGAATAAAACCCTTGACAAAGTTCGCCAGCGGTACTACTGGGTGAATTACTTCGAAGACGTCAGAGCTTGGTGCCGCAAATGTGCCACCTGTGTAGCCAGTAAGGGCCCGAAGACCAGGACCAAGGGCAGAATGCAGCGTCCCATTTGAGAGAATTGCCATCGATGTCGCCGGTCCGTTTCCCGAGTCTGAGAGGGGGAACAAATACATTCTGGTCGCAATGGATTACTTCAGCAAATGGCCTGAAGCATATGCGATACCCAACCAAGAGGCAACCACGGTAGCGACGGTGCTAGTAGAACAACCATTCAGCAGGTTTGGCGTCCCGATGGAATTACATTCAGACCAGGGGCGTAACTTCGAATCGAATGTATTCCAGAAGGTCTGCATGATGTTGGGGATCAGGAAAACGAGAACAACACCATTACACCCACAGTCAGACGGAATGGTGGAAAGATTCAACAGGACCTTGGAACAACACCTATCCAAGGTCGTCAGCAATAACCAGCGTGATTGGGATGAGCATATTCCCCTATTCCTGTTGGCATATCGCTCTGCTGTACATAATAGTACAGGCCTGACCCCAGCCAGGGTCCTATTCGGAAAGGAGCTGCGATTACCATGCGACTTGGCATTTGGCTCCCCCGAAGAACCTCCCCAAGACATCGACGATTATGCCGACCAGCTCCGACACAACATGCTGGCAATACACGAATTAGCCCGAAGGCAGATGTTGGCCACCAGTGACCGGATGAAGACGCGATACGACCTCAAGGCCAATTAAGTCGGGTTCCAGGAGAGGGATAAAGGCTGGCTGTACAACGGAGCAAGGGTAAATCCCCAAAGCTTACACCCGCCTGGGATGGTCCATACGAGGTGGTCAAGAGGCTGAATGACGTCGTCTACCGGATTCGTCGAAACCTCAAGGCTAAATTGAAGGTGGTTCATTTAGATCGACTCGCTCCCTACTATGGAGAGGATGTTTCTGATCGGGACGATCAGAATTAAAGGGGGGGGCAGTGTTACGAAATTTACCCAAAGCCAACCCTATTCATTTCAGTACGACAACAAACGCTTTGAGATAAAAAAAACGGTTCTCGAAAAGACTCTTCAGCGGAAGGAGTGATGATTGCTTTAACGAGAATTTTCTACACTGGCTTATAAAGGAAGTAGCCTCGATGGAGAGTTAGATATACCGCGACGACTAGCGTATATGGGATTGTTATTGTATTTGAATCAGCTGTTCGAATGTAAATAAAGTTCTAGAAAACTGAAAGTGAATATTAGTTTTATAATTTTAAAATTGAAGCCACGAAGTATATTGCAATATATATATATATATATATATATATATATATATATATATATATATATATTACAAGGAAATACTCTTTTAACTTATTTTGAAAGCTTTCGATTTTTTTTTATTTCATCGTGAATCAATATACTACAAAAAACACAAATATTAACAATTTACAAGTAAAAAACTAATCACTTATGTTAGTCGAGGTTGTATAAGCAGAAAAACATCTATAAAACTTTAGAATATTCTTAAAAAATTTTTGGCAATTCAACTAACAAAATTGTCACCTTGGCATATTTGATTTGAAAACATGTGATATATATTTTTTAAAGTACGGTTAAACTATCTTTATTCTTTGTAACTTACTGATAAATTGAAATATTGTTAAGGAAACAAAAATTCATAGGGTAGCAAAAATGTTGAATTTTTATTTAATCAATCTCAGAAATCTGAATTACATTCAGATTGATTATGAGTGTTTGAAAACTTATTCTCCATTTCCAGTAAGTTACAATAAATCACATTTAAATTTCGTAATTCTGTATTTTTATTGATGTTATTAGACTGACGATGAAATAACAAAAATTTCGAAAGCTCTTAAAATATGTTAAAAGAGTATTTCCTTATAACCCAAGAAGTTTGGCTGCGTCCCGATATTTTCTTGTAATATTTGAAAGTTATCAGCCGTTATTACCGAAATCAATTATATATATATATATATATATATATATGTATGTATTCGAGTAACTAGAAGCGAAAGCAGAAGGCTACGAGAATTATGCGAACCGACCTGAAGAGGGCAGATGTGACTCTGCCGAAACGTCGTCATTTTACCATCGATCCCGGCAGGGATCAGTTATCCACTACGCGGATGAATTCCCGGAAACCAGCTAAAACATATATATATATATATATATATATATATTAAATTGAATCTTAGGTTTTGTAGATTAAGGGAAAAGTTATTAAGAATGTCATCATCCACTATTATAGGGGTGGAAATGAGGGGTGGAATGGTGCACATTTCAAAATTCGATCTTTTTTTTCTTTTATGGTTATGGTATATCTTAAAGCAAATAGAGTATGTAGAGTTATTAACATAGATTGAAAAAATATGTATTGCAAGATTACCCTCCCAAAGTATAGGTGAAAATAGGGAAGGACTGGTGAAAATGTGCAAAATCGACAAAAAATACTGTTTAGTGATTCACTTGACGCTGACCACGGTCCTAAACACCATTTCGTTATCATTTCCCCCTGTAGAGATCGTTTATCGTCAACATTTTTCACTATAGGAATGAAACGGCGATATGGTAGTGAAGAAAGAAAACAATAATCGTTGTTGAATTCCATAAGTGAATTGTCAGTCAATTATTTTGATTTTTTTTTACAATGTTTAGTTACATGAATAACTCTTTATTTTGGCCATTTTACGGGATAATTGTTTTCGAATTATGTGCTAAATGATTAGAGGCAATGAATCACATTTAAACTTTTTATCTTTCATCTTTTTTGATGATCCGACATTCTTTGGGTACCTATTAACAAAAACGTATATAGCTATTGTTTTCGTGAAAGAAAATTATTGTATTGCATTTTTTGAGAGATTTAAATGAATCAGACCATTTTTGATGACTATAGGGGAAAATGACAACGATAAACGATCTCCATACTGAGAAATGATAACGAAATGGTTTTTAGAAGCCTGGTCCAATGAATCACTAAACAGTATATTTTGGTGATTTTTCACATTTTTACCCGCTATTTTCACCAATATTATTAATACGATAGCTTTGCTATAAATATTTTTCTTATATATATATTAATAACTCTATAATATAAAAAAGCCTTATATTTGCCTTTGAGATATACCATAAACAGAAGAAATAAAAAAAGAATTTTGAAATGTGCACCATTTCACCCCTCATTTCCACCCCAATAATAGTGGATGATGACATACTAAATAATTTTCCTTTAATCTACATGATCTAAAGTTCAATTGTTTCGATATCTCTATTTCTTCTTAAAGTATTAGGTTTCCGTTAAAAAAATGATATTTGACCCATAGTGCGGCGTCTTATGCCAGAGTACATTAGCTGTTACAACATATCTGGCATTAATTTTCTATGGAAACTAAATCCTCTCGACTACTTCCTATGGGGTTATTTTAAAAAAGTTTTAGCAGAATGGGCCAATCCACGATGTTAATCATTTGTTATGAGCTAAACTTTAATGATTTTTGTTTTAACGATTTTTAGTTGTTTCCACACCGTATTATTTGCAGTTGTTTTTCCTATTTGCAAAAAAATGTATTTTCTGATTCATTGTGATTTTAACACACTGGTTCCATGTTTCTTTTCTACTAATACGTGTGTAGAAGAAAATGTGAACAAAAATATTAAAACCGGCTCGCTGATGTAAATATATACTTAATTATTTGTAGGTTTCAAATCTAATCAAGATATTATTAAAATAAGGGTACTTAACTTTTAAGCAAAATTCATAATACTTTAACACTCTCGGAAAAAATTGATATTCACTCATTTCATTTTGATTTTGATACCATAGAGAACTTTTTATAAATAATGATTTTGTTCTCAACATCAATAATAAAAAAATCCACATGATTGGAACTTAAGCAGACAAACCGCATACTCTAAACCATCGTTTACAAACTTTTTCAACAATAGATACAAAATAACATCAACTCGGTGGTAAATCTACCAAACAATTTAGGGAGCTGAAACGGTTGATTGCAACTATACAGTTATAAGAAATTATTTAAGTCAAATCTATCATTATTGACATTTCATTGCTCCTTTTCCCCGTTTATAAGTTTACCGCTTCTTCTTCCTTCAACCCGAAGAAGGCGATCCTTAAAATGACTTCTGCTTCTGTATCGATTCCTGTTTTTCTTTTCAGTTATAGCTAGATCTCAAAACTTCGTTTTTGAAAACGACGGGTCGATTCTATTTAAACAATATTTAGATAATAAGTTCACGCAGAATTACTGAAGCAACGTCACCTACATATCAATGTGGCTTTACTATAACCATATCAGTGTGTTTACCGTCCTAACAAGGATAAATTATTATTTTTATAAAATTTCATGATTGGGTATTTTCGTCCACTTTATATAATCAATTTGTAAAATGTTGCCATGATTCTCTGACTTCAAATATTCCAAAATATGCTCCTCATACAACATTTAGTTTCACATATATACGACTTTTATAAAATCGGTAGCAGAAAACACTTAAACTAAGTTCATGTTTTTAAAGTATAATAAGTATAGTAAAATAGCACATATTATATTTAGGAATAACAAACGAGATGATCTTCCACCTTAATAAAAAGCTTATCAAATAATTGCTACAAACCCTCACTTTCTAAAGTTCAAATATTCCGACCAATTCCAAATATACGAGTTTTAAAATAAATATGGCAACGTTTTTTAACAAAATTTCAACACCTTGGTATTATATCGTAAAATATTGCAGGAGCACATAAGCAAATTAGTCGTTTAAAAGAAACATTATTGATAATTTATGTGCACGATTCTGTATAAATTATATATTTACAAAACCCCGTTCGCATGAGAGTATGTGTGACCCAGTTAATCCAGATATACGAATATTTGAAATGAGGCACAAACGAATTAAATCTTTGACAAACGTAAACGACAAATGTAATTACTAAATTTTCTGAAACTAATAATCAGTTGGTAACATTTTAACATCAGTTATTCTTTCAATTGAAAACTGCCATGAAATCTTTTTCTGTCTATAAATAGTCTATTAAAAAATGAATTTTAGCACAGTTTTTATGAAATAAATTCTGAAATTACAAGTGAACGTTACATAGAATCTCTAAAATAAAATGTTTAGAGTTTTCCTCGAAAATAAACATTTTTTTTCAAAATGAATGCAATTTATTGTCAAATTTAGCAGCTATTTCAATCAAAAAATACTGTAGGTATATAATATGTACAGGGAGACATAAGACTGATAACTAAATGTACTTAAGTTTCATAGCAAATAATAAAATTTCCAATGGGAGGATACGGTATGAAAATTACTAATTATTCCTTCCTTTATAGGTGAATTTGTTAATAAACTCAAATGGAAAAGAATTAAATTAATCCCAAAAATCTTAAAAGGAATCTTACTAACAAAATTAATTTCCATGAATCACCTCCTACAGAATAAACTCATCCGCCTTAACTAACTAATTGGTAATTAAGATATTTAAACTATTTAAAGAGTTATTCTACGGAAACTCCAAAGTGATTTGGACTTCAAGTTTCCAAAGGAATGAATTTCATTCTCCAGTGGTTAGAACTTTATTAAACTAATTATGTTTTACTAAAATGTTAGGATATTTTCCAAAAATTCTATTAGAGCCAAATGTTCGATCAATGAGATTTGTTTATAATTAATTGTTGGGATAAAATATAAAGCTAATTGGGAAATTTTAAACGTGTTCTTTGTGTTGTTCAATATTAATTAGTGAACTCAGAAAAGACTAATCTTTATCGACGTAACAACTAGTAATATGAAGCGATAACACAATAAGACGTCATCAAATCTTCTCTGCTACGTTTCGTTTCTTCTGTGTCATCATCAACTCTTTTTTTTAATACAGACTTGTGTTTTTTTGTTAAGAAAATATCCGGGTTCTGTACACAATATGGTGTAGAAACATTCATCATTTGGCAGACAACATCCAGGAGAGTTATGCTAATATTAATCTCGAATTTGTAAAAAATGTTTCGAAGGATGTTAATAGGAGAACTATTATTTGTATTGAGAATGAAGGTCGACATACAGAAAAGTAGTTTCACGTGTCTAAACTCTTTGAATAATAGGAATTGTTTAATAATTTGTGTCTATACTAAATAGTGAAATTGCATTTGTTAACTTATGAACAATTTAAATAATATTATTATATATAAGCTGTAATTTTGAACTATTGTCATGCGTTATGAGTACAATTTTTTTCAGTTGTGTTAAATAGGGCCAACTTCAGAATCTAATGAAATTTAAACCTTTATATTGTTTGTTGTAATTATGCTTATGACTTAAAATTTAAAAAACAATTCAAAAATTATTGAAAATGTTGCTTGCTGTTCATAATGTATTTATCATTTATACATATAAGTTATCTGCATTTAATTAAAAAATTGGTGAAATTATTGGATGTTGCAACACATATGTCAAATTTTAATACTTTCCTTATGAATTTCTTAAAAGTAAGAATGTGATTAAGAAGTTTATAACAAAAATAAGGCTGTCCCATGAACTGTTTGAATGTAAATAAAATAACTCGGGTTTGGTCAACATATATTTAAAAATAATTGATCAAAAATATATAAGAAAATTAACTTTATTCTATATGGCTGAAAATATACGTAAAATGAAATTAGAAACAAATTATTTATGTAACATTTTTCGAAACTCCACTGAAAATGCCATTTTCTGTTATCTTTTATAAAAAGGTCAATTTTGGTAGTTATGAAATGTAGCTTGACAATTGTTGTCGGCATCATTGTTATTTAAATTCCACGCAAAAACTGGTGATTAGGACAAATTTTAGTCTGTTAATAAAAAAGTTCCCCATAAGATGTGGACATTAAGACTATATAGAAAATTACCTTATTAATCTTACCTCTTCTATCCCTCTTATTGCTTAAATTTTCCAAATTTTAGTCAGTTGTAGCACAGTTGAAAGTACTTCCCTCACCAAAAGGACCTTGAGCAATTTTCTTCTGTTAGAAATTTTCTCATAACAGTAACGCGAATTGTTGCTAATCTATTACCTTAGTTCAAAATAAACCTTTCGTGTATCCCCATTCTCTTAACTACTTTTTCACTTACTTTTTTAATTGTAAATTAGTTGTGCAAATATTGAGAACTTATAGAACCTATGATTCATGATATTTTCTTTCTGCGTTATGAATATAAGAAAGAAGTTCTTCTTGTATTCGCACATTATAATATAGCTACAAGTATTTGAAATATGTTCTCAAGAAACACAAGCGTTGCTATAGAATATAAAATTTAATGATGAATAATTTTTTGTTGCCGATAGAAAAACTTTCATTAGACACCATAGTTCAACATACCACAGGAAAACTCGATTAAAAATCTACTAATCAATGATAATCCTTGTTCAGCCATAATATATTGTGGAATAAAGTTTTAAAGCCATTTGATCGTACCTTAATAACACTTTAAATTAAATTCAGATTAATAAAATAAGAAACGAGATTTGTTTCATATTTCGAAATATTCAAGAAAATGTTTACCTTTATCAAGGAAATGTATAAATTGGAAAAACCTCACCAATGCAAACTTTATTGTCCTTTCAGTGAGCTTTCATACCAGGTGCAATTCACCTAACAAGAAAGTAACACGTAGAAAATATGATCGATAGAGTACAAAATAATTTAATTAATATTTTTTCCGTTCCTAAATATACCCGGGAAAATAACGATCCATTATTCTTTCTAGTGTCGCAGTTTTGGAAACCCAACGATAATTGAAATCTGTTCGAAACGGTATTACTGGCAGCACTGACAAAAGCAATGGAAAGAATACGACAATATGCAACAAAAGAAATTCATTTGATATTTTGTTTCCAAATCATGACTTTATTTACAATTAATAATTTAAATTCATCATCGGCGAATTTAATGACTCAGGCTGAATTTGGACAACGCAATGAAATAGGAGATATATTGGTACAATTCACACACTTCAGTCCTCGTCCAATCGGAAGTGGATCTGGAAAGCTCCAAATGGGTCAGTCAAGTATGAAATTGAATTTTTCCTGACTAACATCAGTACCATGAGAGACGTTGGCAGACTAAATAAATTCAGAACAGGAAACAATCGTAGGCTTGTGAGAACAAAAATTGTCCTAAATATGATACTGGAAAGATTAAGAGTCACCAGGAAAACGGTAACCAACAACATAGATAGTAAACATTTAGAAGATGTACCAGAATAAGATAGCACGCAACTAGTGGCCTGTGCGAAAGAAACAGGTGGAATACAACAACGAAACCAACTCCACAAACAAAGTTCAGACACAAAGACGTTGCTACAAAACCGGAGAGAAAAGACAACATATATGTAGAGTAAACCAAACATTGTAAGACTATAAAAAAGAATATTATGAGGACATCAAATATGACAACGACTAGTACAATCAGCAACTTAAAGTCGAAAATGCTAGAAGAACGGTAAGAAGGTACTAGTTATCAAGAATCATAAAAGATAAGTCATAGATGTAGATAAGACTTATACAGAAAGGTTAGCCAATATATAACAGGAAAGTCAAACCAAAATATCAAAACTTGAGGGCACAAAGACCGGAGTCAGACAAGGTGACGCATCTCACCAAAACTATTCACAGAGGCGTTAGAAAGCTTATTTCGAAAGTTAGGTTGGAACAACAACTGAGATTTTCTGATGATATTGTGTTAAGTGCCCAAATTTCAGAGGAACTTCAAAACCAAATAACTCTTCGCAGTTAGTACTAAAATAGGATTAATTATTAACATCAAGATAATGTATAATGAACTACTAGACATTGATTTAAATACTTATATCAGGTTCGCTAAGCTAGAAATAAACAGGAAAATTAAACATACATAAATTGCATTCGGACAGAACTAATTCAAGTTTAGATTGCCAGTCTCAAGATAAAAAAAAGTATTTAGTCAATGTGTGCTTCCAGTTCTGATGTTAGTAAAACCTGCATTCTACAGGCCGTCATTACACGAAATCTTCAAGGACATGACATTTGACAAGACAACAAAGTAATTAACAAAGACAAAATAATCTCTCAGTGGTATGCCAGGGGTGTAAAATGTCCAAGGAAATGTCATAATAAAAGAAGAGACTAGATATCAGGAGAATAACCGGCATAATGTATTCCAAACAAGTTATGATCAAGAGTATAAGACAAAATGAGAAACGATTATGGAAAAGTTACACTATGAATTACTTGTTGAAACAACTCATTAAAACCTTGAGGATGATTCCTATTAATCATTCAAATAATTACTTTGTGATTAATTGTTTATATTTGCACTTGGAGTATGTTATGAAGCGATCAGATGTATCAAGTTTAAAGTAATACAAATTGTCTAGGCCAAGGTCATAACACTTTTTTATGTCAAAAATAATTGTCACGAAAAAAAGAAAAAATCAAACCCACTTAAAAACATGCATTAAATGTTGTCCACTAACCTCCGTACAATGATACAGCTTTTTCCGAATGTTGCAGTATTTCGGGCACCATTTGTTGTATCTCTTTTGGAACATCTATTTTTATGTATTCCCAAAGATAACCTCCAATAGTCTGAACAAGGAGGCCATTTAATTGCAGCTCTTTATCCTATTCAGCGAACTGGAAAGGTTTCTTAAATAAACAGGCATTTGTTCAACCAGCGGTCATATAGTCTGTACCATAATTTTGGCGTCACTAGTTGTTCATCTCACAAAGAAATATCTGTATCAGCTCTTTCCAGGCTAAATCTTTTGGAGGCAATTAAACCCTCTAGTACTTTTTTAATTGTCTTAATTGCTCTTCGATTATTATTTTATAATAGCGTTATAGTGTTTTGCTGATAAGTATTAACTATAACCGTTTTGAATTTACTTGATCTCACTTGTAATCATAGTTGCATTTGCCCAATGACTACTAATATAAATGAACCCGGCACTATAAAAAATTATAAATTACCAAATTAACCTCAAATCAAAATGTAAATAAGCAAACTTGCGCTATTGCCTGCTCGACATAAACGGCGTAAAGTATCGCCGTTCAGGCGTTCAGTCAATGCGTACATATACCTAGATTTAAGTATTAGTGTTTTCAACGGAAACAAGTTTGGCATTGGTAAGCGGCTCAAGCTGCATTTTACTATTTTCCGGCAAACATTTTTCAACCCATTTTTAATGTAAACAGGCAGGTCCATTTATGTTAGTAGTCAGTGCATTTGCTAGTACGTGGGGGTAACGGCTTAAACAGTGATCGCTGCATGTTTAAATACTTATATTATTGAAAGTGTAACTAACTTAGTTGGGCCAGAACTCGAGTTTTTTGCGGTAGCACTTCAGTATCAGTTTTTGGAAACATTCTACGTAAATATTATATATCGTTGTATTTTGTGTTGTTCATTGGAATGACCTTTGTTAGATACCAGAATGATGATGGATTTGTCATCCTTAAGTTAAGGGTCCTCCTATCGAATTCGTTGATGTTTTAACTAATATGATCCGTTTTCTAGATTTCAGTTACAACTTTGTATCGAGGGTCCTCTATTTAATGATATCCAAGTCTCTTTTTGCACAACACAAGGCAATTCAGAGCCATAGAACGTAGTGATTCTTCAGTTGCTGGAAATCTTCTTGATGAGAACTACTCTTACATCTAGGTAAGTTTACTCGATTTCTCATTAGGCGCTTTTTGACTACGGCTGTAAATACATTTTTGTACGAAACGTGATCTTCCTGGTTATTGTTTTATCGGATTTCTTGAAATCTTTTTCTCTCTTCGGATTGTTTTGATTTGTGATGTCACCAAGACGTCACTGCTCTTGTAATATATATTCTAACCCTACTTTTATGGGATAGGCGAATCTAGATAGAAACAATTTAGTATGTCCCTAATGTTCCTGGCGTAGTGTAGGCAGTTGATGTGGTCCTCTTCTCTGGTAATCTCCTTCATAGCCTTCTCATATCTTCTATATTTTTCGTTGATTCCTGCACAGTACCGACTTCCAGCATTAGTTTGAAGATGGTAGATAATGTGATCTGATGCTAAAAGTCATCACAACGTTTCGATAACTTTGAATATGCTGTTGTCATGGGGTGAATGATGGGGACTTGAGAAGATTCGCAATTTATATACCCCAAAAAGGTCTAAACTGACTGGCTATATTCATTGAACTACATAATTCCTGCCATGGACTAATTAGGGTGCGTCTGGTTACGGTAATCTGTTAACCAGTATGATAATAAAACAGTAACTAGAAGCTCCTTCGGTATCTCAAGATTGCCCCTAAATTAGTAAATCAAGACGACCTTTGGATCATAACAAGAAAAAGAAATAAAATAGACAAAATCACTCTAACATCTTTGGAATTACGCACAGCATTTAATTGACTGTTCTGGGAATTTAATTTACTATGCATTTTGTCTTCAAAGGTTTACTATCATTTTAATGTTTTTAAAGTACGAACCAAGGGTAAAAATAAGTTACCATTTCATTTCTAATTCAATACTACTAATTATTAAAGGTACATAATCCTATGTAAGAAAACTTCTATAGTATTTGTCTTCGCCCAACAAAAGTAAATAAACCTCGAAGACTGACACTTTAACAGATGTGCGATTCTGTCGGTGAATGCCGGTCTTAAATCCTCTCAACCGCATTTACTAGTATATTGTGAGTTTCCTAAGAATGACAACTTGAAAAGTAATGTTACTTTCGCGACTTTAGTTTGAGTAAATAATGTTTAATACACGCCAATTCCAAACACTTTAAACCAAGTCTTGAGAAGCGATTCACAATAAGTGAATAAAAGTGATTTATTGTATTAAACTCTTACTTGCTTACCAATTGAAAGTTCTTAGAAAGTCTATAATGTAACAAAAGAAATTGCCGAAAAGGGTAGACGAATGGAGAATATAAAATAAACTCTAGATTCGAAGTTAATTCTTCACTAAACCACAACGAAATGCATCAATACTGGCAAAGTCTGCAACAAATTTCAGCTATTTAAGGTAAATAGATTATGTACATAATTAATTACGTTCATTTATAAAAGACTCTTGTTGTAAAATATCACCAAACTTTGCACTGCCCTTTATAATTGTCCATATGCGGAACGCATAGAAAAGTTGGGAATTACTTTCCTTATAGACGGACGATTACGTTTTGATCTTATTAAAACGTATAAGATTCTTCCTGGTTTTTATTCGGTATGCATAATTAATCCGAATAGCCGACTAAGGGGTCATAATTTAAAACTGTGTCTAGAAAGACTTTATAAGTTGCGTCGACAATTTTTCATATCCAACCGAATAGGACCTTCAGGAATTCGCTACCCTCTGAAATAGTGAATGCTACATCCATTAATTCTTTTAAGAAATTATATGATCGATGTGTTAATTCTATGTCCACATAGATCAGCTAAGGCTTACTCAACTAGTGTACCATGATACAGTTCTACCGGCAATTTGCCGCCCACACCGCTTCATACACAAAGGAATAAGTAAGGATTAAAAATAGACGGAGAATATCTAAATCCTCTGAGATTTGCGGATGACATTGTCCTAACTGCCAATAACTCAGAGAAACTGCAAAAACAAATAATTCAACCTTATCGCAGCAAGTAACGAAATAGACGTTACAATGCACATTAAGAAAACCAAAATAATGTACAAGAAATTTTTAGGCATTCCACTATATAGATATTACAATAGAAAACACAAACCTGCAAGTAGTAGAAGACTATGTATATCTGAGTCAATGAATAACCACAACGGGTTCGCTACTACTATAAATAAATAGACGGATCAAACTTGCATAGAAGACATTCGGAAGAAATACAATCATCTTCAAATTTCTAATGCCGCCCACCTCAAGAAGAAAGTGTTTGATCAAAGTGTTCTACCAGTGCTGCGATGCGATACTTGGATTCTGAAAACCGAAATTACACATACACTCCAAGACAAACAAAGGTCTATGGAAAGATGAATGCTAGGAATCACAAGAGGACACCGAAAAAGAAAAGAGTGGATACGAAATAAGATTCAGGTAATACATGTAATCCAGAGAATAACATCCCAGAACAGGCAGTTGGCAGGACAAGGTGACAGTGGACAACAGAAATCACTTAATGGTATCTCAGGAGTGTTAAAAGGCCAAGGAAACGCCCTAATCTAAAATGAGACTATGACATTAGGTAGACCGTAGGCATAACATGGTCCAAAAAGCTAAGAATAGAATACATTTCTTATTGTATCGAATCACTTGTTTCTACCTGTGACTTCATCCGCGGTGAACAACAGGCGGGATAAAAAGTAAGGTAATAAAGTATTTTTGCTGTAATGACCGTACACAACACAAATAAATTCAAATAACATTTTTTAAACTTGGTTTGTCTATATAACTCTAGAGCAGAAAATTTTACTTGAAATTGAGACTGTGAAATTAGTCTATCTATCTTATCTCATCAAGACAAAACCAACACGAGGCTCATTATCATCCTATGCAGGTATATTTTAGCAATATTTCATAGTGAAGGATTAAGAAGAATCCAAGAAGAGATTAAGATGTGTGAGAAGAATTGAAAGACTTTATTGAATAGAATTGAATGATATGGACAAATGGTCTCTGACTAACTGAAATGAAGAATATATTGAACAGTAGGACTGAAGATTTGAATAGCTGGTTCTAATAACAGAGAAGAAGAACATACGTTTGATAGTTTTATCGATAAATCAAATCTAGAGATTGAGTAATTTGCCTTAGAGAATTTAACCGGTGAAAAAATTTACAAGATCTTTAAGACTACACCATCGGGAGGGATAAACATATTGGTGACAGGATAAGCTTTTATATTTTCTGAGTCGTTTGGGAATAACACCATATTTACTCGAAAGTTTATATATTTCAATTGGTCCAAACGTTTCAAGGTCTAAATCCGAATTTTTTGTCATTTTTATTGTTTTTGCATTTTCATACTTGTTACATAATCATCAAACATATTACTTAGTTATTTAGTTTGCATCTTTTGACGTTGTTAATATTTGCCATTTGATAGTTTTTATATTTTGTTGTTTTTGACATTTTTAGTTTATCCAGACTATGAGATATTCTACATTTTGGACATTTCAAATTTTTTAATCATTTTGATATTTTTTGCAATTTTGACAAACATTACAAATAAACAAATATGTATGTTAAACTAAGGCTTATTAGTCCATATTTCAAAAGTTTTTAAAAATTCGACCATGATCTCTCATAAAGAAGTGCATAACTCATATAAAGCTCATAACGTATCCATATCCACAAGCTTTTTACTTGAAACTCGATTTTAAGAAACGCCAGACGATACTGATTACCGACCTGAATCTACAAGAAATAATAAGTCAAAAGTTAAAAAAGGCATAACATCAAAACATTATTTCTGCATCGCATTCATTACGAAAGTTGAAGAAAAAGTTTTTATCAAATGGCACTAACCAGCAGTATTGGTATTTGTCAGTTTTCACTACTCTGAAACAAAGCGGACAACTACTAACAACCCAGACGACAAAGAAGGCACAATGTAACACATTAGACTGAAAACACACAATTTGTCGAATTTACCTTATGTTGGGACCCATGTCTGTTCAAAGCTTATTTCACTACGAGGAAATCATAACTCACTAGTTTCTCTGCAATAGACAAATCCAAGATAGCCATGTTAAATGTTGTTAATTGTAATTACTAATAGACTGTAGTGATGTGACGTTATTAACGCGGCTGCTTTTTTATAACTATTATTTAGTTGATAACAATAACAATTGTTATTGTCCACTTAAAATAACAGATAACAAATATGTGTTACTGCAACTTAGCGTTTATCAAACAAAAGCTGAGCAGCCCAGTTCCTAACCATAACTACGTTTTCTAACAGCAAAGATATCGAAGCCGAATACCGAACGACTGACAAAATAGCAGTTGTTCTATTTTGACGCATCAAAAAATGACAATGGTTTTCATAGTCATAATTGCTGTTTGTAGTTGTCGTTGTTAAACAAAACGTAAACTGAATCGCAAAAGCTGTTACCTGAATAGGAGTGAACGGCCAAGCAGAAAAGGATTGTTATAAATATAGCAGTAGTACGGATAAACTTTCGTTCGTTATTGCCATTTTTGAAATCTTGACAATTTAATTATAAATGAGGGATTTTGTGATAAAGATTAATATGTATTAGAAACCATATTATAGGTATATATTACTATAATGGTGTACGCTCCTGAAAAAAATTATTTAAATTGTTTCTACAATATTATAATAGGATAGTGAATTAATTCCTTATATATTAATTATTCGTATTATAATATATATATTATATATAATTAACAGAATTCAATTGGATTGAAAACTCTATTGACCGAACAATCTGAATATTGATGACTGTTGAAGATAAAATATATAGCTATCTGTTTTTAAAAATTAATGTTAAACAATTTATTACTAATTATGATGCAAAAACCTAGTTATTTGTACTTTATGAGTAGATAACCGGCCTCTATGACATATTGAGTTTTCAAATTTTTGTTTTCTGTATTTCACAATTGGTTCTGTACTTACCAGTTTAACATTAATCTGAAAGATACAAAATTGTTGTTTACATATATTCTACGCAATACTACTTGATGAGATCTCCCTCCAAGAGATTGAGGCAGAAATTTTGTCAGTTAAAAAATGTAACTGTTATCTCTTATTTGAAGTTCTAATATGCAAATAGCAATAACAATAGCAACTGTTCTCTAAATAGCAGTTTTGTTCATCTGTAGCAGGGCAAAAATAAACAAAAGTAGATAACCTAGAATATTTAGGTTGTACTATAAGGTGCAACATATATATATATATATATATATATATATATATATATATATATATATATATATATATATGTATTAGATGGTTTCCGGGAATTCATCCGCTTAGTTGACAACTGATCCCTGCCGGGATCGATGGTAAAATGACGACGTTTCGGCAGAGTCACATCTGCCCTCTTTAGCTCCGTTCGCATAATTCTCGTAGCCTGCTGCTTTCGCTTCTAGTTACTCGAATACTGATATTTTCAGGAGCGCGCACGGTGTTATATAGTCGCGGCTCGGCGCCTATTGGTTGGCACCGTGAACGGCTGCGTGTGATTGGCATAGCATTCTGGTGTTCATCACGTCTAGCTTGAATTCTTCTGTTAGTTTGCCCCACATAGGTTTTATGACAGTCTGCACATGGAATCTCGTACACTCCCTGTTGTTCTAAAGGGATCCTCGTCTTCGGATTTCTCAACACCGTGCTTATTTTTCTGTCTGTATTGAAAATAGTATCGATATTGTGTCTCCGTAGAATTCTTGCAATACTGTCCGTGGTACCCTTGACATACGGTAAATAAGCCTTGGTTATTGGTGTCTCCTCGTCTGTTCGTGTCGGTTTTGACTTTAGGGCTCTTTGAATATTTCGGTCTGTAAATCCGTTTTGTCTCAGAGCTGTTTTTAAACTGTCCATTTCCTGTTTGATGTTGTCCTGGTCAGCTAGTCTTTGTGATCTGGTTACTAAAGTTTTTAGGACGGCTTGTAGTTGGGCTGGGTGGTGATGAGAATTAGCATGAAGGTATCTGTTGGTGTGAGTTGCTTTCCTATATACTGTATGGCCAAGGGTTCCATCTTCCTTCCTATTTATGAGAACATCAAGGAATGACAGTTGATTATTGGCTTCAACCTCCATGGTGAATTTTATTTTGTGATGGATGCCATTAAGGTGGTCTAAAAATGTGTTGAGGTGATCCCTCCCATGAGGCCAAATCACAAAAGTATCATCCACATATCGCAACTATAAACTGGGTTTAAGAGTTGCTGTTCTTAGTGCCAGCTCCTCAAAGTTCTCCATAATAAGGTTCGCTATAACTGGTGAGAGTGGCGATCCCATTGGAGCTCCTTCCACTTGTTTGTATCGTTGGTTCTCGTAAACAAAATAGGTGTTCATCAGACAGTGCCTTGTTAAGTCTACAAGGTGTTGAGGTGGTTTGTATTTTTCTATTATGATATCCAAGGCTTCGTCGATAGGGATGTTGGTGAAAAGGGACACTACGTCAAAACTTACAAGAAGACACTCTGGTTGTAAGACCGTTTTTCTAAGAATTTCGATGAAATGTGTCGAATTTTTTACATATGAGTCTGTCCCCTCTGCAAACAGTTGAAGTTGTTGGGCTAGGTATTTGGCTAGGTGTTGTGTTGGGGATCCAACTGAGCTTACTATTGGCCTCAAAGGTGCACCTTCTTTATGTACTTTTGGCAACCCATAGAATTTCGGACATCTCGATGACTTTTCACGCGGAATGAGTTGCAGTTGGAGATTTTTGTCGATCCTACTTGCTTGGATTTTGCCCTTAGTTGTTTTCTCCAGATAAGTTGTTGGGTCGATAGTAATTTGTTTATATGCTGGATCTTGTAGCAATGTTTGAATTTTGTTTGAATAATCCGCTGTTTCTAAAATTACAGTCGCATTTCCTTTATCCGCAGGTAGAATGACAATGTCCTTGTTGAGGCGAAGTTGTTACAAGGTGAGGCCTTTCTTCTATAGATAGGTTCCTTTTGGGTGGTTTAGACTTTCTTAGAACATGTGACACATCTTGTCTAATTATTTCAGCGGTGTTCGCATCTAATTTTGAAACTGTTGTTTCCACGCCACATATTATTCTCTCTGTTGGTATGTGAGAGGGAGAAATAGCGTAATTGAATCCCTTAGTCAACACGCCAATCGAGGTAGAGTTCAATTGGACCGAAGATAAGTTATAAACGGTTCTATTCGTTTCCAATTGCCTTGAGGTTAGACTGTGACCTTTATTTTCCGAGAAAAATTAGTTTTTGGGCTTCTGTTGGAGCTTCAATTTGTTGAATTTTGTCTGTTGTTGCAATGTTGTCAACTCTGCATTCGTTTCGGCCCTAAATTCGCTAATTTTATCTAATTTATCCCATATTATCGGGTGGAGTGTATTGCTTACCTGTAGGTAGTATTAAGAACATCCAAATCTCTTCTGACATCACGTATGGCTTCCCTAAGTAGGGCACAACTAGCTTTCCATAAGATATTCTGTGTTTTTCTGTTGTACTTCCAGAACTTTACCGTCATGTTTTTCGGAATATATATATATATATATATATATATATATATATATATATATATATATATATATATATATATACTGCATGCTAAGCCAAGAGCAAGCACAAAAATGATAAATAGGTAAAATATCAGAAAATATAAATTCGTAATATAGGATATTAGCCCATATTAATAAATAATTTACTCTTTGTTACACCACCTGTCAATACCCTCCCATTTTTACAGTGACTGTTCGTATTATTTAAAATACAGAAATTAATAGTAGTATAACAATTTTATGAAATGCAACACAGTGATCTGTATTATCAAGAACATGGAACTTTTCTTACTAAATTGAATATGTGAGCTTAATTTGTGGCAAAACAAAGTTTTAGTTTCTAACACACTACCAAAAGTCCCCTATATAAGCTCAGTTGGTATATACATTTAATTTTATTCACTAGTTTCCAACACTCTCAGGAACGCTGTTTCGCTGCAGTAAACACATGCGCCAAAGCTTAATTCCAGAAATGTCCATATGGCTCTTGCCGTAGTTTGAAATATTCAGAAGATTCCATTAGAACGTACGAACACTACTTAAAGCCATCCGTCAAATTTTATATATTGTATAAGATCACATAAGAAGTATCAAAAATTTTTACATTTCTTTCTGTTCATAAGTCTTTGTTTCCACAATTCTAAATATGATTCAAATGCGGACGAGAATACAAAACTCAAATACCCCTAGTTGTTGGACCAAATCAGCAACTTTTTTATGGTTGAGGAATATTATTATTATGCCGGAACTAAATTAATTAAAAATGTGACATTCCAATGTCAATTTACTCAGTTATCTTACTCCATGGAATCATCTGGAAATAGGTTAGACATTTCTACTTCAAGTAAATGTTACTAGCAGAGTTGCACTACCCTCAAAAAGTAAGGTTTAAAAAAATTATTTACATTAACATTACATTAAGTTACTTAGTATCTTTTGAGAAAGCTAAATATTTATCGCTTTTATTAGATGAAATTCCATTGGAAGACAGACCAATAATATTCAAAAAAATTAGCTGTCCAGCTAGTTATAGGTGAATAGTCAGAGAGCTCCTGGATAATTCATTCCCAAACGGGTGGATTAAAAGAGCTGAAGCCTATACTCTGGCCTCCAAGGTCCCCAGACCTGACTTTCTTTCTTTTTTTTTTGTTTGGGGACGGGCCAGGCAACTCGTTTATGAGAGAAAAATAGAAACCAAGGTGCAGCTAAGAGAAAGAATAAATATTGCTTTTGAATCAATGTGGGATGAGATGCGACAAGAGACTACGATTGTAGCAGTCAAAAACAGGTGTCCCGATTGCATCCGAAGCGGTGGAAGCCAGTTTGAACAAATTTATAACAAATTATTGCAACTTGATGTATGTCTTATTTTGTGTAGTTCTAACCTTGTAAGTTATAAGCTTAAACTTTATTACGATACTAATTACTTTCCAATAAGTGTGATATTTCGTTGGAAAGGAATTGAAGTAGAAATTTTGTAAGCATTCGAAGTTCTCGATGTGCTTTTTAGGGTTCCGTATATAGAATATACGGATACCCTTATAATATCACTCAGGATTTCTGCCTCTGTCACATCACAGCCATTTTCTCCCAAACTACTATACGGAAGAGGTTGAAATTTGGTATCAATGTATAGTTTGGTGACCCGATCAGGAGTACATATCGTAAAAGAAAAAATTATGATTTTAGGGGTACTTCTGGGGGGAAAAACTAAAAAAATCGACCGTCCACCCCCCTGATCTCCGAAATGACTGAGCCTAAAATTTTGAAAAAAATAGAAAATATAGAGCGTTGCCCGAACTTGACAGGAAAATTAAGGAGAAACCATTAATGTTAATTTTGGGGGGCAAATTATAGATTTAAATAAAAATTTAAAAATAAAAATATTTCAAACGCATCATGTAATATATAAAATGAAAGGTCTCATTCTGAGGAACACAAATATATTTTTTCATATTTGAAAAAATTATTTAAAAAGATATTAAGGAAAATAAACCAAAATTTACCTATCCCCCCCTTATCTCCGAAACTATAAAACGTAAAGTTTTCAAAAAAAATAGATTTATAGGTTCTGACCTGAAGTTTACTGGAAAAATAAGGAGAAACCTCTACTTTTAATTTTGGGGGGCCAATTACAAAATTAAATGGAAAATATAAAATTAAAATTGTTTCTAACCCATTATATATCAAATGAAAGGGCTCATTACGACGAAAACAAATATATTTTTTTCATATTTTTAAAATAAATTAATTAAAAGATATTAACAAAAGTATAAAAAAATTTACCCATCCCCCCCTTTTCTCCGAAACCATAAGCTGGAAAATTTTGAAAAACAATGGAGGTATAGCCCCTCACCTGAACTTTACTGGAAAATTAAGGAGAAATCCCTAATATTTATTTGGGGGGGGGGCAAATTATAGAATTAAATGGAAAATTAAAATTAAAATTGTTTCTAACCCATCATGTTATATATCAAATGAAAGGTCTCATTATGACGAAAACAAATATATTTTTTCATATTTTTAAAATAAATTAATTAAAAGATATTAACAAAAATATAAAACAATTTACCCATCCCCCCCTATCTACGAAACCATGAGCTGGAAAATTTTGAAAAAACAATAGAGGTATAGCCCCTCACCTGAAATTTACTGGAAAAATAAGGAAAAACCCCTAATATTTTTTTGGGGGGCAAATTATAGAATTAAATGGAAAATATAAAATTAAAATTGTTTTTAACCCAGCATGTTATATATCAAATAAAAGGGCTCATTATGAAGAAAACAAATATATTTTTTTCCATATTTATAAAATAAATTAATTAAAAGATATTAACAAAAATATAAAAATTTTACCCATTCCCCCCTTATCTCCGAAACCATAAGCTGAAAAATTTTGAAAAACTGGAAGTATAGCCCCTCGCCTGAACTTTACTGGAAAAATAAGAAGAAACCCCTAATATTCATCTTGGGGGGCAAATTATAGAATTAAATGGAAAATAAAAAATAATAATTGTTTCTAACGGGTCATGTAATATATCAAATCCCAGGGCTTATTATGACGAATAGGTACAAATATATTTTTTAAATTTTTTTAAAATGAATATTTTAAAATATATTAAAAAAATTAAAAAAAAATTACCCATTCTCCCCGTTATTCCACAAACTCTAAGACCTCATTTTTTTTGTTTATAGGAAAAATATGAAAAAAACACCTAATTCTATTATTTGGCCTCCAAATAATAGAATTAAACGGAAAATAAATTACTAGAAAACCCCCATAGCAATTTTAGGGACAAATTATACAATTAAATGGAAAATAAAGATTCAATTTTCAAACGCATCATGTAATATATCAGATAAAAGGCTCATTATGTGAATTACAAATATATCATATTTTTAAATAATTTGTATAAAAGATATTAAAAATATTAAACATCGACTTAATTCCCACTTTAGAAACTACACTATTTAAAATTTGAAAAATATATTTTATTTATATTTTTAAATAATTTGAATAACAGATTTAATAATTTATAATTTAAACTTTGACCTATTTTGCCGTTTTTCTTCCAATCTACAGAGCCTCAAAACTCAGACAGTAGATTATAAAAGGCATTTCTGAAAGTTTATTAGTAAAATAAAACTCTAATGTTACTTTTTGGGGGCCAAATTAGAAAATTAAGTACATATGTATTGTGAGAAAAATCAAGCGAATCCTAAAACAGATAAAATAAAAAGTCTATGTGTGGAAAATTAAGGTGTATATTTTTTATAAATTTAAATTTAAAAGATATAAGGGTAAGTATAAGAAAATGCACTCATTCCCTGCTTGTCTGAAACTGGAATATTGGAATCTTGAAAGTGGTACGGAACCCTAAGTATGCGAGTCCAACTCGCACTTGACCAAATTATTTTTTGTAATGTGATAAAGTGTTTAACTTAATGACTTTTTTATGGAACCTCGTCATTTGTGGACTCATATAATTTATTCAACAAATTATTTGTGTCAAATTATCAAATGATGAAAAGCCAACATCATAGATAGATTTAAGTCTAGTGAAAATACACCGAAAAATAAAAAAGTTACAAAATTTTATATGTATAAATCTGAGAAATAAGAGAAAAAATTAAATTAAATAAAAAACAAAAACCGTAAGCTATCTAGATGTTATAAACACCCTATATATATATATATATATATATATATATATATATATATATATATATATATATATATATATATATATATATATCATCATCATCATATGCAGCTATATTCAACCAATTTTTCATGGTGTAGCCTCCCTGAAGAATTGAAAGATTGCAGAGGAACTTGAAGAGCTGTGGAAATGGAGAACTTAAGGTCTTGAGAAGAGAGGAAGAAGAAGAGCTTAAGATCTGTGAGAAGGACTGAAGGACTGTATTGAAGAGAATTGAAGGTAGGTGGGCAAATGGTCGGTTTTACTAACTGAAATGAAGAAGGAAGAAGAAGTGTAGGACTGAAGAATTGAAGAACTGGCTCGATGGATTGAGAAGACGAAAATAATTTTGGCAGTTTTTCTTGGAAACTCAAGGCTAGAGGTTGAGGAATTGGCCTTTGTATAACTAGACTCGTAACGGAATGTATTAATGAAGCGAAAGCTGAAGAGCTAATCGAAGACACTTAAGGTCTTGAGGGAACAGATAAAGAGCTTAAGGTCTTTTTGTAAGAAGAATTGTCTCGAAGGATTGAGAAGACGAAGAATATTCTTAGAATTTTACAGGGGATATGAGGCATACCTTACCACGCTGCCTCAGTGCGGGTTGGTAAGGGGCAAATGTCCATTTCCCTGATTTTTGCCATTAAGTCAGAGACGACTGTACCCCCCGGAATTTTGTCACAATTTTTTTATTAATGAAAAAACCTTGACTTGGCTGGGATTTGATCCCGGGTCCGGTCCGCTACATCAAGCTCCAATTTAGTACAATTGTGTGAGCTGACGGACTTTCCCACTAGGCCACCGGGGAAATATATATGTATTAGATGGTTTCCGGGAATTCATCCGCGTAGTTGATAATTGATCCCTGCCGGGATCGATGGTAATTGACGACGTTTCGGCAGAGTCACATCTGCCCTCTTCATAATAGCATAATTCTCGTAGCCTTCTGCTTTCGCTTCTAGTTACTCGAATAGTATTTCTCAATAGATTGTTGTTTAATTATCTAAATTAGTTGAGTCGCTTTGTAGAAATCAGTCATAAAACTGAAAAAATAGTATCAATCACAGCATTGAATAATATGTAGGCCCGGCTCGAAAATTTCCTTAATGAACTATATTTCATATCATCCAAATGGGTTAAGTTGTTAAAAAAAATTGATTAACATAAAAAACAAGCATACCTGTGAATTATAGTACCTGTCTCTTTGAGCAGGTTATAATTATGTACATTAAAATTTATAAAAAACAACTAATGTATTATTTTTTATCCGACACATTTTTGTAACGAAATGTAAGTTCGATGATAAACTGTTAGTTAGAGGAAGTAAAGACTTGCCCTTACATTACAATTATTAAGATGCCAAAGTTTAAATTGCACACTTTCATACTGAATTAGCATTAAACAAATCCATAATATAAGGTAATCTCATGATGTTAAACCATAATGTGTTGTTCTAAAAGATGCAACAATTATGTTTTTTTTTCAATTTGTTAGAAAGTTTCCACAATTAAAAACTTAAATATTAAGAAACCGGACATCTTATCTTCTCATCTTGTAGATATTAAAAATACGTATGGAAAAAACTTAGTTTGGATAGAAAACTTTTTATTTGAATGCTGAAAAAGTTCAAAAACCATTAAAATTACCATTTTTGCAAATTCAGTTAACCCGAATAATGAATTAAGAAATGTGAATTTATTAGAAATACTTTATGTATTGCGGGATAAATTTTTTTCTAGGAAAACCAGCCAAACAGCTGTTGTTTTTTGTGAGAAACCAGCCTAATAGTAGGACTTTTAACAGCATCCATTAGACCTTTAATTTATCAAATCCATAGTAATATATTCAACAATTTGCTACTCAGAGGAAAAATTCTTTGAGAAAAGAAACATAAAGTTCTGAAATTGCATAGTAGTTGTGCTCCATTATCTTAACAAGTTCAGGAATTCACAATTTTTGATTCGAGAAAAACTTCAAAGAAATTGTCTTTTCAATCAACGTTACAACGTATACATGAAGAATGTAAAAAGATTCAGTGCATTCCCTTTCACGGTTGAATGAACAATGTGAAAAATTTTCCTTGTGCTGGATAAGCGTTTGTTAACCTCTTTTTTTCGGAATGCATAAACAAACACGAATAGTAATCACCTCATTTGTGACACTATTATTTATCAAGTAATAGCTTCTACGAATAGTCATTATCATATCCTAAACGCTTACTGTTCCAGTCAGAAAGGCATGGGCCAGACAATTTCTTCCCTTAAAAATTTTATATACCCACTCATATTACAGCAAATTATGAATGTGCATCGCTACATTGCTGTTTTCTTAAGGGCGTAATATGTAATACAAAATAATGTAATTATTGTTTAAATCGGTAAGCTAACAAATACACTCACTGGACCGAACCACAGTAAAAATTAATAGTCCACTTACTGATAATAAGGTAATACCTGGAATTTTTGTATTTTTTTTGTAACTACAACGCTTTCACAAAATTTAATAGAAGTCTTACCTTACCCTCCACATCATAAGTTATGTATGTGTATGGCAAGGTTTTTGTTTTTAATGGGTGAAAACCACCCCTATTTGAAAAATTAAATAAAAATTCAGTAATATTCTCAAATATAATAATTGATACTGTTTGAAATCTCAACCCCTAACAACCCGTAAAACTCGTGCTCATGACAAAAAATATTGTTCAACAGTTTGAAATTCTTTAGTCTTGCATTTATATTAAACAAAAGTTTATACAAAAAATGTTTTTTATCGGTTCAGTTTTTCAACTCTTATCACACATTCCTTTCTAATCTATATAATATATAAATAAGCAAAGACAAAACGGTTCGGTACCATTTTCTCCTCTGTCCCTCAACCGATTTTCTTTATTTTGGTTTTGTTAGTAGCTATTGACGACCTTCAGTTCATAATGCTTAATTTTTTTTATAATATTGCTTCATTCATTAAATAAAATAAAAAAATAATAATAATTCAAGTCCACACTGTCAATATCAAACAGTGCCGCCAGATTACATGGAGAGAAAATCGTAAGATGAATTGACTCAAAAAACAAACAAGTTATACAAAAAAGTTACAAATTTTTATCGGTTCCCAAAGTTATTCCACATTATGATGCTATTCAGATTTCACGCATAAAAAATTATTTTATATGATAATAACCATTTCCCTGGTACTCGCAAGTTTCATTTCTTACTAAATATGGTTTGTCAACTGAAATTAGATCTGTGTATGGTGTGACAACTAATCAATCTGTTTTCGATAATATTTTATTATTTTAACATTACGCTTTTAATTTATATTGTTTCGATTTTAAAGATAAATAGATTCATGCAATTTAACTGAGATTAACAAAGACCCTGATATGAATACAATTAATGAGATTTAAGATAAATAGTGACATCATGGAAATAATTCTAATGTTCACCTTTTCAATTCAATGTAAAAATTATCAATGAATTATTTGAAAAAAGTATTATTTAACATAACAGCAGGTGCATTGTATTTCTTTATACTTTTGATAGAATACAGTAATAGTCATCGCTAACTTTGTGTTAAATTGAAATTATTGAGATTATACATACATTGTAGTTTAAGATGTACTAATATGTAGTTATGTATCGTAGTTATTTATACTGCGTCTTCATAGTTAGTTATGACTTGGTTTCTTACATTTTCTCAAAAACAACAAAAACTAAAGATTAAAAATATTATATTCTATATTATTATTTGATATTCCATTCCTGCAAAATCCTATCTCTCAATACTTTTACCTAAAATGAACATATTGAGATTTTAAATATGTGTATTTTATTAAAAATCTATATATCAATACGCAAATGCAATTGAGTTGGGTTCCACTTCCTTCTGTTTGTGAGCGAATTTTTTTAATTGCTAAATAACGGCCATTAGTGTTATAAATAAAAAAAATGGAGAAATCGGCCAAAATTTTTCGTTAATAATACTTATTGCCCCTCTATTTCATAGCTGAACTAGCGTCATTAAACTTTTCACCACTAGAGGACAAAATTATTTCATATATTTTATAATAATTCAAATCAAGGCGTTTCTTGACTTCTATTGACGTTTTGTACTCTTGAAGTGTATTTGTATTTTTAATTTATTCAATAATAGTGTGATTTAAATAATTTAGTGCTTAAATTAAGAGCAGTTTTTAAATAATAATAGAAATAATAGAACACCAAAAACACATTTTTATTGCCACATTTTTCAGCTATACGATGACCTTTTCAGATTTGCCATCCCATGTTTTGTTTTTCGGCTACCATCATTTTTTATATGAACGTCACATTAGATTTAAAAAAAAATATATTCTGTTTGATTCTGATTCCACTGATATACAACTTGTTATAAATCGCTTTCTTAAAAGGACAAATATTTAAACAAAAAGAAGGTGATTTCAGTTGGCCTTGACTTCATCGAAGATACATGTCAAACGAAATTAAAGTACACATATTTTCCAAAACAATGTGGGTCACAAATAAAGATAAATGAGATATGTTAAAAGTTTATTACAAATTTGTTAGAAACTGTAAGAAAACAACTCAAAGGCATGTTGAATTATATACGGAAAGTTAGCAAATCTTATTTAAATTTTTGGTCCAACATTAAGAACAAAATTTTTAACAAAATATGTTTAAAAAATGTGTAAGTGCTCAAAAGAGCGATTTCGCTCTTGGGTAAATGAACAAATCCGTTTTAAACTGGTAACAGCCCCAATGGCATCTCTTCTACTAACAGTTCTGAAATGTGTAATAATGTTTTCTCTAAGTTCTTCATTCGTGTTATACTCTCATTACACATATATTCTAATTTTCAAAATATCCCACAAAAAAAATATAGAACTGTAAGGTCGGGACACCTTGCCGGCCACATTGCCTATCCCGAATTTCCTAGACACATATGAGGATATTTTTGATCCAAATAGTCACAAACAGCTCTAGAATTATTCTGTAACCGGTACATATTATAACTGACAAGGGGCATCCTACATATTCTTCGAAATGAGTTATTAAGAAATTAAGAAGTTTCAGCACTTAAAATCCCCTTGAAAAAAAATAATATCCGAGTATTTGAACATTACAAATTCCAGCCCATACATTTAAACGAAAACCAACTTGCAGCCTAACTTTTCTAAAGTGTCTAAGGTTATTTTGACTCCAAAAATGTTCATTATTTCTACTGATGACGCCACAATGTCTCGAGTATCATCCCTGTTTGAGACCCGATTGTAAAACTTCATTCTTCTATCGGAATCACTTACATATAGTTCCCACGAAATGTGTACTTTGTACCATTTTACTTTCTTTAAACGCCCTCCAGACACTAGTCTGTGGCTCATCTATATTTGACGAACCTTGATAAGTTGATGTGAAGGGATCGCACTTATCTAAAAGCTATAACAAACATTTACTTTTACGTCTGCCAATAAGTTACTTCTAGTACCTACCTTCGTCGATTCTGCTTCCATACTTTATCTTAAATAAAAAAGCATCAAACGCTGCCAAATATTCATCATAATTTTTTGAGATCTTGTCATATTTTTTCTCTTTGTTTAGATATTTGTGCTTTTAAGAAGGCGAATCATAATAAATTTTATCCCAATTAAATCAGTCTGAAATGCACTATTTTTCTGTGGAAAAATCTAATGGGGTGTCCATAACAAAGAAAAAGTTGATGATGGTTTAGTGGAAAAATGAAACGTCGCATAGCAAATCTGAAAAAGTATTCGTATAGCTGAAAAAGGTGACAATGAAAATGTGTTTTAGTAATACGTTTCCTGATTAAATAACGCTACCAAAAAATAAAAACGAAACCTCTAATTTTATATTTTTTTCGGAAGTTTTCGGAAAATTGAAATTAAAAAAACAGAATTTCTTCAAGCAATAAATTACGGATTGTATTTCGAGTGGTTTCCAAGATCCCAGTGGCTACGGTCGAGTTTGAATTACCCTGTATATACGATTTTGATTGTTCAAACAGTACCCGCCTACGACGTTATTACCATGTAATATAATCACTTCTAATAAAACCCCTACAAGCGAAGTTGGATCAAACTTACTTCATAGAATGAGAAATGGACCGTCCACTAGAGGTAGTTTTATTAACTTTCTTAGTCAGCCATCGTGACAAGGGTCACCGAATTAAATAGAATGTCTGATGTACAACTACAGCAAAGCTTTGCTGTTAAAAACATCTATTTCCAATAAATGTTGTTTCAGAATAATTAAATGGACATCACTTGTTTTTAAAGTTGTAATATCATCGAAAACATGTACTAAGTAATAGGCCAGACAAAATCTTTAATGTACACGGAAAGAGTTTGTCTACAAAAATAGTTTTTATTTGATGGTAGATAAATGTTTGGCTTTTGGTTTGTTTTAAGATATATAATTTTTTGTAAGTATTAGAATAAATTTTAGCCTTAATTGTTACAGACAATTTGATCAAGAAATAATGTAGATATTTTATAATTAAAACTAAACACGCAGTTAACATTATTTAAAAAGACCAATCCGCAGCAATGTGAATAATTTTAATTTGGATTAACATTTCTATCTGTACAGTTCCCTGAGTCTTGCATATTTGTCAGTTTTGTACTTTGAGCTTGTACATATGGAGGTAGCCTGGAATGCACAAATATTGTGGTACGACTAAAAAGAAAGCGGGAAATAGAAAGGGTACGGGGCTATTTCACTCGGTTCAGAGCTGCATCCAATGAAATACGTTCAGCATGTTGTTCATTGGCTGCTTCCACCCACAAAGTGTAATAGCCTGTTACTGTCTCCATTCCCCTCTCTTTCTAGCTTTCCACGATATTTGTGCACTTCAGGCTAACGTTAGGAGGTACATGCTCTATGAATTTGCACTCATAACCGCAAAAAAGCGATAATCAGTAAGTGACCTTGTCCAATAAATATTGCACCAATGTCAAATTTTTCTGACTTAATTGCAAGTTGAGCTCCTAAAGTTGTGATATCAATTTTCGGTAACTCTTCTCGTCATAGATACAATGTGCATATTGGTAGTATGGCGGCTTATCTTCACGGCATAGCCAAAGCGGTTCCTATTGTAACAATGCTATAAATAATAATATAGTACCATGTTGAGTGCGTGAAAAACATGCAATCATCACAATTCCTAATCTCAATATTTTGAAAAATTCAGTTTGCCTTTAGATACTTCTTAATTCAGGCTAACACACTAGCTTGCAAACTAGAGTACTTATATGATTTCAGTCGATTTAACTTAATTTTTCATAATAATAAACTCATTATTATTCGCGAATAAGTCAATACCAAGACTGCAAGACAATCGTATCATTAGTCGAAATGTGCATTGGACAAATACTTCGTAATAACCTCAAGTAACTGATAAATTCATTTTCTACGTAATTATGAATGTAATATTGAATAAAATTATTCATCTGCTCCTTCAACTCCCTAGGGTAATAATTAACCCAGAAATAATTAATTGAAAAAAAGTAAAAATTGTAAATACGGGACTTCTTGATTTTTGGACACATGCTAATAAGGAAAATTAAATTTGAATTGTTTAATTTGTAAAATAATGATACCATAGAAAGAAATAAACTTTGAAGTAATTATCAATAATTACAATAACCATCGACCCGGTCGTATGCTCAAACTGGGCATCGTTCATTTGCAACAACTCTGCGCTAAAAATGATTTTTTCTAGTCTTATTCGGAAACTAGTTGGTATACTCTTGTAAATTTTTAAATAGCCCCACAAAAACTAGTTGAGTAGAGTCAGATTGCAAGAACGGGGGTCGTTCAATTTCGCCACGTCTGCCGATCCATAGAGGCGAAAAAACTTGATTAACATAAGATGATACTGCTGCTTCATAATGTGCTGTAGCACAATCTTGTTGAAGATATATCTTTCTATTAATATCTACTGTATTAACAGTAACAGGAAAAAGTTATCTTAGTTCAGGTATTAATACATTTCATAAAAAATTCATGTAACTCGCCCGAGTTAATGGCCCCTCAATAAAAGATGGTCCAGTTGTTTTGCTATTTATTATTCCAACACAAACGTTAACAACATCGGATTTCGTTGGTATCATTTCGTGCCCATTAGAATATCATTGTCATTTAGTACCTGAACCACTTTTGTTTTACATTTTTTATTATTATTTATTACATTATTATCACCAGCTACTTATCTTGTAAGTTTTGTGGCTTTTCCTTAACATTTAACAACATATCCAGTTTCTTTTCGTCACTCAATTTTGATCTTCTCGGTTTGAGACGATATTTGGCAGTTCTATATTGACGGAATTTTTTTCTATTCTCCTCCCCTTAGACTGAAAAGCCCTTTAAAACAATTAAATAAATGTTTAAAATTTTCTAAATAAACAATTAATAACTAAAACTCATTAGTGAGGTCTAGCGAACTAACAGTTACTCCCAAATCCAGTGTCGTGCAAGGATAACTGAACTTTCAAGCAATTGGCCTATCGAAACGCTATTTTAAACGCAAGATAATAAATCTATGCGCGAATTGGAACAGTACGAAAATTACAATGAACCTTTAACTGAAATAGATTTAGACGAATTAGCTAAGCACTTGAATCAACAAACAACAGAAAAATCTAGCGGGCATAAAGGCAACACTATAGAATTGCAGAGGCTTATTAACACATCTTGGGCTCTGCCATTTTTATAACACAAGCTGCAAAGGAGTGAAAGTGCGCAGAGACTGGACGTGCGAAAAAATACTCATTAGTATCTTCTTCTATCTTCTATACTATTATAAAATTGTAGTTGTCTGTTTGTTTGTTTGTTTGTTTGTTTGTTTGTTTGTTTGTTTGTTACCTCATCACGTAAGAACTACTGAACTGATTTTGCTGATTTTTTTTTGTTGCAAAGCTTATGGTTTGACTTTTAATCTGCATTTTATCTCCCTACATTGACAGAAACGGTAGATATAGGGAAAAATCTACTACCATGTTCGGTAATATATACACAATTAGTCAATTGGTTCCACCCGATGAACCATATTTAAAGTAGTTGCATCAGCTTAGCTTTTATTCAAAATTCGGAATGTAACATGTTTCTATATATAGGATAGGTAGAATTAAATGTATTTAAAAAATCTTGAAAAAAATGTATATTAAGTGGCCCATAAGTAGTTGCATATCTACAATGTGGTTGAAATAAGGGGGAAGTTATACGGGGTGGTTCAAAAAAGATATATTTAGTGGACCAGACACAGTTGTATATACCAGGTGGTTGAAACACGGGTTAAGGGAGAACAGCAATTACACGGAACGGCTTCAGATTCGGAACCTCTGTGTGCTGATTCTCTCGAAAATCCTAGATGTCGGTCTTACATCTCGCGTTTTCAAATTTAACGAAATGTTTCAAATACATAAAGAAGTGTTCGAGAGGACATTCAATTGTGGGAAGCGCAACTGATGAAGGTTCCCTGACCAGAAACAATGTATATTATATATGATATATAATGTATATTGTCTTGCGTACAAAGGAATGACACCTCGAAGAGAGTATTCAATATCTCTGACAGGTGAAGTAACCTGAAAAATTTTATCGTGACATTCTGCCCTAGGAGTTAAGGGAGAACAGGAATTACACGGAACGGCTCCAGATTCGGAACCTCTGTGTGCTGATTCTCTCGAAAATCCTAGATGTCGGTCCTACATCTCGTGTCTTCAAATTTAACGAAATGTTTCAAATACATAAAGAAGTGTTCGAGAGGAATTTGTGGGAAGCGCAACTGATGAAGGTTCCCTGACCAGAAACAATATATATTATATATGATATATAATGTATATTGTCTTGCGTACAAAGGAATGACACCTCGAAGAGAGTATTCAATATCTCTGACAGGTGAAGTAACCTGAAAAATTTTATCGTGACATTCTGTCCTAGGAGTTAAGGGAGAACAGCAATTACACGGAACGGCTCCAGATTCGGAACCTCTGTGTGCTGATTCTCTCGAAAATCCTAGATGTCGGTCTTACATCTCGAGTCTTCAAATTTAACAAAATGTTTCAAATACATCAAGAAGTGTTCGAGAGGACATTCAATTGTGGGAAGCGCAACTGATGAAGGTTCCCTGATTAGAAAAAATGTATATTATATATGATATATAATGTATATTGTCTTGCGTACAAAGGAATGACACCTCGAAGAGAGTATTCAATATCTCTGACAGGTGAAGTAACCTGAAAAATTTTATCGTGACATTCTGTCCTAGGAGTTAAGGGAGAACAGCAATTAGACGGAACAGCTCCAGATTCGGAACCTCTGTGTGTTGATTCTCTCGAAAATCCTAGATGTCAGTCTTACATCTCGTGTCTTCAAATTTAACGAAATGTTTCAAATACATAAAGAAGTGTTCGAGAGGAATTTGTGGGAAGCGCAACTGATGAAGGTTCCCTGACCAGAAACAATATATATTATATATGATATATAATGTATATTGTCTTGCGTACAAAGGAATGACACCTCGAAGAGAGTATTCAATATCTCTGACAGGTGAAGTAACCTGAAAAATTTTATCGTGACATTCTGTCCTAGGAGTTAAGGGAGAACAGCAATTACACGGAACAGCTCCAGATTCGGAACCTCTGTGTGTTGATTCTCTCGAAAATCCTAGATGTCAGTCTTACATCTCGCGCCTTCAAATGTCTTTAAATGTTTCAAATACATAAAGAAGTGTTCGAGAGGACATTAAATTGTGGGAAGCGCAACTGATGAAGGTTCCCTGACCAGAAACAATGTATATTATATATGATATATAATGTATATTGTCTTGCGTACAAAGGAATGACACCTCGAAGAGAGTATTCAATATCTCTGACAGGTGAAGTAACCTGAAAAATTTTATAGTGACATTCTGTCCTAGGAGTTAAGGGAAAACAGGAATTACACGGAACGGCTCCAGATTCGGAACATCTGTGTGCTGATTCTCTCGAAAATCCTAGACGTCGGTCCTACATCTCGTGTCTTCAACTTTAACGAAATGTTTCAAATACATAAAGAAGTGTTCGAGAGGAATTTGTGGGAAGCGCAACTGATGAAGGTTCCCTGACCAGAAACAATATATATTATATATAATGTATATTGTCTTGCGTACAAAGGAATAACACTTCGAAGAGAGTATTCAATATCTCTGACAGGTGAAGTAACCTGAAAAATTTTATCGTGACATTCTGTCCTAGGAGTTAAGGGAGAACAGCAATTACACGGAACGGCTCCAGATTCGGAACCTCTGTGTGTTGATTCTCTCGAAAATCCGAGATGTCAGTCTTACATCTCGCGTCTTCAAATGTCTTCAAATGTTTCAAATGCATAAAGAAGTGTTCGTGAGGACATTAAATTGTGGGAAGCGCAACTGATGAAGGTTCCCGGACCAGAAACAATGTATATTATATATGATATATAATGTATATTGTCTTGCGTACAAAGGAATGACACCTCGAAGAGAGTATCTCAAAAATGGTCATATTTAGGGTAGTCCATAAGCAGTTGCATAAATAGTATAGTTGAAATATAGAGTGGATTAGAGTTTAAGTTAAGTGTTTAAAAAATGTTATATTTGGTGGCCCCAAAGCAGATACATAAACAGCGTAGTTGAGATATTTTCTAGAATATAAATATGGTTATACAGGATGGTTCAAAAACTGATAGACAAATAAGTTATAATGGTTCACTGATTGGCAGCAGTATATACAAGATAGTTTAAATATAGATGGAAACAGAGTTATAGCTATAGAAATTGTTATATAGGATGGCCATGAAGAGTTGCGGTTTAGCTATACAGAGTGGTTACAAAAAATTTTATATTGCGTGGCCCATAAGTAGTTGTATATGGTGTTGGTTGAGATCGGGGGCTTAGTAGAATTATAGTTTTACAGGGTGGACTAAAAATGTTAAAAAATTGCAGCTGCATCTTGCTATATGAAATACCTGAATTATGTGGCGCAGCAAAATTATATTTACGTATTGTGTTTAACACAATGCGAGAAAAAGTTGCATATAAAGGCTGGTTAAAATTATAGTTTACGAAGTGGCCCAAAAATTATCAGAAATAATTGTTATATAACGTATAGGGTGTAGTAGAACTATACTTAAGTAAAAAATATTATATTTCGTGACAAATAAATATCAGCATATAAAGGATGGTTGAACTATAGGGTGAAGCAAAGTTACAGTTATACACGGTGGTTCAAAAAAATGTTAAATAACATTGTTATATAATGTGGCCCATAAGCACTTACAGTTTGGGTTTAATGTATTCGGGATTGGTAGATGTTAGGTGGTGCAACAAAGTTAGAAAAAATTGTTATATTGGATAGCCCACATGTTTCATAAACTATTTCTTTTTGCACAGAATAGTAGATTCCATAAGCGGGTGAAACCGCGGGTAAAGGCTAGTAGTAAATACAAGTAAAGAGGAATTATCTTATTTATGTTTCCACGGTTCTTTATAGATAATAATATACTTCGTTGGTCATGACATCGTAACCACGTAATAAATAGTTATCACAACATGCAGCTCCAGCCTCTATAGCAACCTTACTCAATAACGCTTCACATTTTTGGTCTTGAAAATAAGTTTCTAGCCTGTTTCTAACTCTCTATGACTGCTCAGGGATTTGTAGATCCCTCTTTCATCAGCGCAACAGGATTATTAAACAATACAGCTGAAGTGAAACTGGAATGCAGGGTATTCCCCCAACAGTTCCCGTGATTCCTGTTCTAGTTTATTTTTTGTTTATTTTTATTTATTTATTTTTTTTTGTACAAGCACCACACTTGAGACCAAGAACTGTATGTTTTGCCCAAGAAATATAAAAATGAATTATTTACTAGTTGAAGCATCTTATCAGAAAACACTTAAAACAAATTTTAGCCCATTAGCAGTACATATTGTTTATTTAGGTCCTGTCTTTTACAGATAAGCCTAGTATACAACTCTAAGAATAATTTGAAATTGCGAAACGCAATAATGTGTTCAGATGAAAACGGACATTGTTAGCCGTTTGCGTCAGTTTCAATTTCTTTTTTGCGAACAACATCCCGGGGTCCTTCGTGGATTAGATGTCCGGTTCCGAATCAATTTCCTTATCTTTCCTTTTGTGTTTGTTATCCTCTTGTTTCACGATTTCAAATTTCATTCCATTGGAGTGATGAGAAAAAACATTTGAATTCATTTGGGGATAATTAACGGATGTGATTTTTGTAGTTCCAAAAAAGAGCTTTGCTTTCTGGGGCAAGTAGGCGGCAAATGCTAAAACTATGTCAACCGGTTTCGTTAGTTCAAGAAAATTAACATTTTATTAATTGCTAATTCCGTAAAAGACGAAGAAGGAAATAATTCCCTAATATCAAAGTATGTAGGGTTTCACGGCTGTGTGAATGGATAAACTGTGTCTTTCCGAGCTATTTTACAGTGGACTATTGGAATTACTTCCAAATGTTTCATCTGCAACTGCGGCAGACATTTTCAGCCGCGCTTCGGGTTTGATATTTCGTTGAATACTAGAGAGGAATAAGTGGACCACTGGTATTTATAGGTGGCGGGGAGGGAGTAGCGGATCTTTGTATATCTCAATACCCTCTCGTTGGAGACGAGAATAGTAGTGCTGTGTAGTACCGATGTCTATAGCTCCTTATGAACTACACTGCTGGCGTCGACAAAGGGTCTCTAGGATCTTTAGGAGATCGGAGAATATGGTGAAGTTGCTGAGTGGCTAAGTATGTACGGTAAGTAGGCTGTCTCCGAGGTTTGCCGTTCTTCTTTATTATGGTTTGGTGGAAAGGTCTAAATAGAGGAATTTATCGTTTAGGTGATGTAGTTTGCAGATTCTGGCCGCTAAATACATGAGTCTTATATACAATACTCATTTGTTTAGGGTGGTGATTCGAGTGTTTATGGAGATACCGATCTGTATAGCTGGGTTTTCGGTAAACACTGTGTCCAAGAGTTCCATCGATGTTATTTGTTATTAATATGTCCAAAAAAGCCAGTTGTCCGTTGTTTTACGTCTCCATGGTAAATTGAATGCGTGTATGAATGCCTTCAGATAGCGTGTAAATTCATTTCATTCATCGACGTAAGGAAACCAATTTGACGTTCTAAGTAATTCCAGCAGACCACGGCAAAATAGCCCAGAAATCCACAGTATATCCAATTTCCTAATAGTGCCAAAGTAGATCGTAAAATATTGTTATATACTTCGTGGGTTCAATAAAAATTTAAAAAAAACTAATATTCACTACAACTTTCTAGAACTTTTATTTACATCAAATATACACAACAGCTGATTCGAATATCACAAGAATAATACAACATAAGCTATTCGCCGCACTAACTGCCTGCTGCGATGATGGGCCGCTCCTTTTAAAATCAACATCGAATCCTCTCGTACAATCCAGTATCAATTTTACAGTTGTTTATTTGTATATTTGTCTATTTCGAGATAAGTGTTTTCCCATCCGAACCTTCTAGCTCTTCTTTTTTTTTCTATCCCAGCAATTGATGTCACACGAAATGAAACCACGGACGGACTGGATAGATTTTTACAACAATACATTAAATATATTAAGTAGGACGGTATATTAACCTAATAATTTTAGCTGGAGTTATTTTTAACATTAGCAAAATCTGTAAGTTCATATACAGGGTGACAATTTGAAAAATTGCATTAGCCTTTTTTTTCAAAGAGAAAGAAAGTTAGTAACGGATATAATATCAAACACAATAGTTTAAATAAAGCACAAAAATTGTGTACTAAGCAGCTCAATGTCTTTTGTTTCGTAAAGTACACCTCCATGAGCAAAAATTTAAATGGGAACCTGCTCTTTATGATACATATTGGAAAGTCGTTTGAAAATGCCAATCAACGATATTGCTTACATAAAATGAATTTGTAACGGCGCAGAGTTAAAAAAAATGAAAAAAGAGTTTGTAATTTTTATTCCCATAATAATTTATATAAATTGTAATATTTTAAAGGTCTTCAGAAAGTCCATGATGTCATTTGTTTGTCTTTGTAGCTTACTACACCCATTTTATTGTTAAAACAAATGGTCACACATAATGAGTAAATTGGAAAGTTATTTATACAGATACGATATTAATCCCTATCAAATTATATACGTTAGTGCATTCATGCACATTGTAATTACGTATCCAATTTAAATTACTATCTTAGGAATTATCGCAAAATTAAAACTATAGTGGGGCAAATATCAAGTGATCCCGTACCGGCTTCAAATAAAGTACATTATAAATACTCCAAGTAGGATAAACATATATTCCATTTAAATCTAATCCACATGCTCCAGACAACAAGCTGCTACGACACATAACATACATTATAAACATATACTTGAAACCCTTTGAAAGTAACATGGTACTTGCTTCCCTACACAATCATTTTAGTATATCTAAAATGCGGAGCCGATTGCATTATATTGACCTCGAATTAAAAATTTATAAGGAAATGCATAGGCTTCAAATAGTTCATAATTTTCACA
Organism: Octodonta nipae; assembly: GCA_034190945.1. Lineage (NCBI taxonomy): Eukaryota > Metazoa > Arthropoda > Insecta > Coleoptera > Chrysomelidae > Octodonta > Octodonta nipae. The sequence goes on from CM067216.1 coordinate 79,238,105, forward strand.
ATTTCTGAGCATCAATTTTGGCTCCATCGAGACAAAATTTGTTGTAAATACTGTAAATCACGTGCCTAAACTTACTATGAACTTGATTGCTAGACCACTTGTTTTCCTCAAGATATGTCCTCTCTTAGTTACTTAAGCAGGTTATTCCTTATTCAGCATTTGAAATTTTCTGTATTGATTTATCATTTTAAATGAACGAAAGCAAACTTTAATTATAATTTAAATATCACCTCAATATATTTGTTCTTCTTGTTATTTATACTTCTCTAATTAACTTATTTTCTTTATTAAAAATGTTTGTTGTGATTATATAAATCTAATGCGTTGAGTAACCATGGTATCGGCTGCCTTGTAAAAAATGTTGTATCAAATATATGACTACTAATATTTTTCCGCCCTCTCTACGCCAATATAAAAAATATCATTTTTTACAGCATCCGATCGATCAAGTTCATCTATCATCATTCAAGGGATTGAAGTAAGCAATTTAAAGAAATAAAATTGCGGCCGGAAATATTTCTCGGGTCATGTCCCCCCATTTACTGCTATAATATTTCCATCAGATTTGGCGTTCGAGTTGCTTGACGAATAACTTAGTTTTCATCTTCCTGATGATGTTGGCACAAATCAAGCATTCTGTACTTTTCTCCTTAACATCAACGCATCATGAGAAAAACGTTTTTGTAAGTTTTGATGTGATATAAAAGTTACGCAATTTAACATGTACCTTTGGTAATTATTGTGTATTGTTATCCCTGTTTTTATTAAAATAGTAAACTCATTTAGCCTCGGTGCGTCTGAACAGCAGCGATGTACATATAACATATACAGTGTATCAATCACAAGAGAGAAAAAAATTTATTTTTATTTTACGACACAAAGTCATTCTGTATAAAAATGTCTGCTTGTCGAGAAAATCAATTTGTAATATAAAAATTGTCAATCAGATGTACAGGGTGTTAAGAAAATATTAATACGCACTCTTTTATTGTCTCGTGATGTATGGCGGGTTGCATGAAAAAACCTTTTGTTATAAGGGCCAAACCTCGCAACATCCAAGAGACCAAGGCAAAACCCAAGTTTATCCATTGAAACCGACTGTGAAAGCCTTTGATAAATTCTTAGCTAAATATTTTATAAATTTAATTACTGGATGAGGCAATACCGATGAGGAAGATGAAGAATGGTCCAGCGAAGACTGATCACCTCGATGATGGCAAAGAAGATGACGATAACTGACAGATAAATAAAACAAAAATGAATTATACAATATAATTCTTCATGATTTTTTAAAAATAAATCCCTGAAATATCATTGTTGTAGATAGATAGATAAATAGACGGATATCCGGAACCCTAAAAGCAATAAATCATTTTTTTGAAAAGCGGTGAAAATGTTATAAAATAGTACAATCAGCATATACAAGAAGTTCATCTTCTTTTTGAGCAAATTATGTGGTAGCCAATATTGTGTATGAATGTTAGCCCTCTTGTTAAGTTGACGAAAATTTGTCGGTATAGCCAATATTTCAGAAATGTTACATACTGCATTTGAACCCCATTTTATTTGCGTATTGCTTCAGACTGATGATCCGCGAGTTATTCTTCATTGAATCAGTATCCTTAAACGAAACACGTACCATTCATAATTATAGACACGTTATTGTAATAAATTAAAATACAAATCTAGAAGATGTAAGTGGTGTCTATATATGTTAGACACGCATTCACACTCATAACTTCGACCCATTTCACAATAAATGTATACATATTTTATGGTATGCTCGCCAGTTTTCGCAACATCATTTAAATAAATTTACGCAACTCACATTTTTCATTATTGTCGTATATAAACATGTGTAATATTTTAGCTTCTTATGGTAAATGTTTTGATGATATAAATATGATGCAATAAATTTTTGAAAAAAAAGTTTATTGTTCAGAGCGACGTTTTTTCTTTATAAAAAACATCATTTAAAAAATTAACTGTAGGAAACATTGAACGGAATATAACTATTAAAAATTATTTGGCAACAAAAACAGCGAACTTATAACATGATTTTTCTATTCTGAAGAGCAAATGGCTTTTAACAAACGATCAAAGCTCACCTTTTTACCAAACGAGGCTAAAGCTTTTTTGTTACGAAATTTCCCAAAGCCAACCCTGTTTCATTTCAAGTCGACAACGATCGCTGGGATATAAAAAAAAGTTTCGGACGGGAGAAAAACTTATCTCGATCATAACTCGGCAACTGTAAAATTGACACTGGATTATACTAGAGAATTCGATGCTGATTTTAAAAGGAGGACCCATTCTCGCAGCAGTTAGTTAGTGGAGCGAAGAGCTTATATGTAAAATTGTTGTTGTGATATTTGAATCAGCTGTTGTATATTCGATGTAAATAAAAGTTCTAGAAAAAGTGAAAGTGAATATTAGTTTTATAATTTTAAATTGAACCCACGGACTATATTGCAATTTGGTGTCAGAAGTGAAGGATTAAGTGCAGTTAAAATCGTAATTTGATTTATGGAAACCCGTAGCATCGAAAAGATAGACGAAACTACCAAAAAAATACTCAAGCAGGTTACGGAGGGACTGGACGAAAAAATAGCACAGATTCTAGAAAAACGTTACAAAGTCTTTTGATGAAAAACGTAAAATAGAATTAGAAAATCTTGTCACTACGATAGAAGAAAAACAACAAAATCTAGTTTCCACGATGAAAAGTGAACAACATAATTTAATTGAAGGATTGTTCTCGAAATTTGTAGAAAACAAGATCAAACTGAATTGACGAGAAAAAACGAATCTAAAATATTAGAAGAAAAAAAACAACTGCAATTTGAACAATTAATGCAAATAGTATCGCAAGTTAATGAAACAGTTAGTGAAAGAATGCAAATAGTTGAATCAGACATAAATGAAATAAACGACGACATTAAGATCCTAAAAAGTAATGTTGAAATAAAAGTAGATGACATCGATTCCATACAGAGCCAGGTAAAATTTGAAATCAGTTCCATTAAAAACACGGTACAAAGTGAAGTATAAGGTAAAATCAGTGCCATCCAAAACAACGTAAAAACAGAAATCAAAAAAATGCAACAGAACTTACAGCGAGGAAAATACCAGCACACCGTGAGTACCAAAGGTTTCATTAGTAAACCACCCACATTCGACGGCAGTTCCTCTTGGCCCATGTATAAACGGCAATTTGAGGCCGTGGCTACTGCTAATGGAAGGGATAATCAACAAAATTCTACTTCACCTCCAAAGCATTCCAGTCGATGAACAAGGCAATTTCGACAAGATCATCGCCATCCTGGACAAACGTTACGAAAACCAATCATTGAGCCAGTTATACCAAGTCCAACGGAGTGGAAAAACGCAAAAATCCGGTGAAAGCCTCCAAGAATTCGAAGCAGAGATTAGACCAGGGTTTTGAGAGCATCAGAAATTCGGCCAGTTACCAATAACATCCAGCTCAGAACAGTCACCGGCGAGTCCATGTCAATACAGGGTGAGGCAGATGTCGTGCTACAGATAGGGGACAACATGATCCGGCATAGGGTCCTGGTAGCGAATATTAAGAACGATTTTATACTGGGTATGGACCTAATTAGCCAGCATGGATTTATGTTCTTCGGTTCCTAAATGAGGAATTTGTATTGATACGGCCCGTCATCAGTTCAGTCACCTCCATAAAAATTGTGGCAAAATCTTCAGCTAAAATTCCCGGTCAAACTGAACAGATTATTCATGGGCAGCTAGACAGCAATCCTGGGAGCTGCGATGGAATGGTGGAGTTTGTACACTCAGCTCATGACTACTTAGTTGGACGGGCTATAGTTAATAACGGAAGAGATATACCAATCAGAGTCCTGAATTTGTCCAACAACGTCGTCAGAATTGCCAGTGGTCAAGAGATAGCTTGTTTCGAGCCAGTAGAGACCATCATCAATTGCGAAGAAGAGTATCAGACGTCGCTGAAGGAGACAGGGCCCAGTAAAGAGTTCCTACAACAGTTTGCTGACCACTTGACACGCCTGACGTCAGACGAACAGAAGAAAGCCAAGCAGTTTATCACGAAGCACTGGCAAATTTTTAACAGTCAACCACAGGTCGTACCAACATCATCCAGCACCGAATAGATACCGGTAAGGCTCAACCCATCAGAATACCACCTAGGCGACTACCATTGGGGCAACAACAGGTAGTCGAGGAAAGCATCGAGTCCATGTTACAAAATGGAGTTATTGAGCCATCCATCAGCTCATGGTCCGCTCCCGTTGTGCTAGTTAAAAAGAAGGATGGAACCACCCGATTTTGCGTGGATTACAGAAAGCTAAATGACGTCACGAAGAAAGACAACTATCCACTACCCCGAATCGATGACACTTTGACGACACTAGCAGGCTCCCGTTGGTTCTCCACACTAGACCTAAAAAGTGGGTATTGGCTGGTTGGTCTACACGCAAACGACAGAGAAAAGACAGCGTTCTCCACCAGTAAAGAACTGTTTCAGTTCACGGTCATGCACTTTAGTTTATGTAATACACCCGCTACATTTGAGAGGCTAATGGAGTATGTATTGAGCGGGTTAACACGGAGGACGTGCTTAGTATACCTCGACGACATTCGAGTCATGGGTCAGACATTCGACGACCATCTGAAGAACCTGGACGAAGTATTCTCCAGAATTAATAATGCCAACCTGAGACTCAACCCGAAGAAGTGCTCCTTGTTCCAAAAAGAAGTAGAGTTTTAGGGCCACGTCGTGTCCGAGTCAGGAATCCGCACCAACGAAGACAAGATAGAAGCCATCCGTGATTGGCCAGTCCCCAGAGACAAGCATGAACTACGAAGCTTCTTGGACCTCTGTTCATACTACCGGCGTTTTGTTGAGGGATTTGCCACCATCGCCGCCCCTCTACATCGGCAGACCACTGGGAAAGAGACCTTCCATTGGAATCAGGATTGCGAAACATTATTCAGGCGACTGAAGGCAGCACTATGTTCCAGCCCAATCCTTGCCTTTCCTACACAGTCCGGCAAGTTCATCTTAGACACCGACGTCAGCAACACAGGTTTGGGGGCCGTCCTCTCCCAGGTGCAAGATGGCGAAGAGAGGGTGATCGAGTACTAAAGCCGTGGATTCTCGAAACCGGAAAGAAATTATTGCATCACCAGAAAAGAACTTCTGGCAATAATAAGGGCTGTAGACCATTTCCACAAATATCTTTATGGTCGTCATTTTTTAATCCGGACAGATCATGCCGCCCTCAAATGGCTGCTGGACATGAAGACACCGGAAGGACAACTGGCCAGGTGGATGGAGAAACTACAGCAATACGATTTCAATGTGGAACACTGTTCCGGCCGTTTGCACAATAATGCTGATGCCCTCTCCAGAAGACCCTGTAGAGCAGAATGCGGACATTGTCTGAAGACGGAACAGCAAGAGGGTATCTCCATCTGGCAGATCCAAGTGCAGGCCAATGAAGACTGGACAACGGAACAGTGCATCCAGGACCAAATGGCTGATCCAGACATCGAACCAATCTTGTCACTCAAAACGAGAGGGGCACCAAGGCCACGATGGGACGAGGTAGCTAGATACTCCGGCGTGCTAAATTCGTTATGGGCTCAATGGGACTCTCTAAGAGTAGACAATGGAATGCTCAAGCGAGTTTGGGAAAGCGCTGATGGACGAGAAACCAAGTCCCAACTGGTAGTTCCGAAGAAAAAGGTACCAGCCATCCTGACCGAAGTACATGATGGAATTACCGGAGGCCACCTTGGCATGAATAAAACTCTAGACAAAGTTCGCCAGCGGTACTACTGGGTGAATTACTTCGAAGACGTCAGAGCTTGGTGCCGCAAATGTGCCACCTGTGCAGCCAGTAAGGGCCCGAACACCCGGACCAAGGGCAGAATGCAGCAGTACAATGTGGGCGTCCCATTTGAGAGAATTGCCATCGATGTCGCCGGTCCGTTTCCCGAGTCTGAGAGGGGGAACAAATACATTCTGGTCGCAATGGATTAGTTCAACAAATGGCCTGAGGCATATGCGATACCCAACCAAGAGGCAACCACGGTAGAACAACTATTCAGCAGGTTTGGCGTCCCGATGGAATTACATTCAGACCAGGGGCGTAACTTCGAATCGAATGTATTCCAGAAGGTCTGCAAGATGCTGGGATCAGGAAAACGAGAACAACACCATTACACCCACTGTCAGACGGAACGGTGGAAAGATTCAACAGGACCTTGGAACAACACCTATCCAAGGTCGTCAGCAATAACCAGCGTGATTGGGATGAGCATATTCCCCTATTCCTGTTGGCATATCGCTCTGCCGTACATAATAGTACAGGCCTGACCCCAGCCAGGGTCCTATTCGGATAGGAGCTGCGATTACCCTGCGATTTGGCATTTGGCTCCTCTTCCCAAGACATCGACGATTATGCCGACCAGCTCCGACATAACATGCTGGCAATACATGAATTAGCCCGAACGCAGATGTTGGCCACCAGTGACCGGATGAAGACGCGATACGACCTCAAGGCCAATTCAGTCGGGTTCCAGGAGAGGGACAAAGTCTGGCTGTACAACTGATCAAGGGTAAATCCCCAAAGCTTACACCCGCCTGGGATGGTCCATACGAGGTGGTCAAGAGGCTTAATGACGTCGTCTACCGGATCCGTCGAAACCCCAAGGCTAAGTTAAAGGTGGTCCATTTAGATCCACTTGCTCCGGAGAAGATGTTTCTGATCGGGACGATCAGAATTAAAGAGGGGGCAGTGTTACGAAATTTACCAAAGCCGACCCTGTTTTATTTCAGTACGACAACGATCGCTGGGATATAAAAAAAACGAGAAGGTTCGGACGGAAGAAAAACTTATCTCGATCATAACTCGACAACTGTAAAATTGACACTGGATTATACTAGAGAATTCGATGCTGATTTTAAAAGGAGGACCCATCCTCGCAGCAGTTAGTTAGTGGGGCGAAGAGCTTATATGTAAAATTGTTGTTGTGGTATTTGAATCAGCTGTTGTATATTCGATGTAAATAAAAGTTCAAGAAAAGTGAAAGTGAATATTAGTTTTGTAATTTTAAATTGAACCCACCGACTATATTGCAATATGTTAAAGACGGGATAAATATAGGAAGTTCTTCTATATCAATACTTCAGTAGATAAGTTTATGGGGGATTAATACCATTTTAAAAATGCTCTAAAACGTAGTTCCATGTAGTTAGAGCATTAAATCAGACTATCTGAGATCTAAATATGCAACCCTCACTGGTCAATACTTTTGACCAATTGTTCAGTAATGAATTAAGGAACTTAATATTAACATAATTAATTAATAATTATTAATATTTCAATGTCATCCAGGAAATGTTGGCTTCCTAAATAAACCGTAAACAACTCATAATTGGTAACCATGTGGTGATAATTTGTTAACCCATTTTAATCATCGGTCAATCTAAATTACGAACTAAATAAAAAAATATTTCACAAGCCAACTCCATCTAGCTGCACCAAAAATACCTGAGACCATAACTGATCATATTTGGTAGTATATGGACAGTAGTTTTGACTAATGGGCCAGCAATACTAAAATGTTTATAAGGTAATCCAAATTTCAAGATAAAGTGTTAGGACCCTAAGCAAGTAGTACAGAATTCCACATTTTAATTGGTCATCATGTACACAAAATTAGTCAACGAAATTTAATAACTGGAGTGATGTAAATTATGTTATATTCCACTAGGCCAACTCCATTTAATTAGTGGCCTAATGAAATATCTGAATTAATGTACATTCCCCCTAACCGATTCCGCAAAATGAAACAAAAGATGAAACAACCGAATGTTTCTGAAACAACTTAATACAAAAAATACTGCCAATTTAAGAAAACTGAGAAATAATTATTTAGTAATAAATTTTTCAAAATATAAAAAATTATCAAAACACGGAGTTGAATAAGAAATAAAGTGTTAATGGCAACTTAGCCAATGATAAGGTACCTCAAATTACAACACGAATACGGCTCATGTTCCACCTCAAATCCTTACCAGGCCAGTGAAATTAAACGCAAAAAATCCCCTCAATATACTAGTATTTCACGCTAAAGATTGAGGATTATAGGAACGAATGAGATTTTTTTCAAAACGAAATTACAAAGAAATTCTGCTAAGACGCTTCATTAAATTATTTAAGCCTCATTAGTGATCCTTTTCTCCAGCACACACATCTGTTCGTGACACATAAGTTCTGCGGTCCTTAGAACTGAATAAAATATTAAATACCCAGTCTCCAAGCGTGTAAGGAAAAAAGAGATTCATGTTGAATTTGCACGTAACGCTGCATGCTACTGTAAATCATGAGCTCAAGAAATATTTATCCTCATGACCCCCTAAATGTTTCGTGTGAAAATTATTTTGCACGAATGCAGATTTAATGGAACCAATTATTTGTCCATGAGGAAGCTGCGGCACATATATTTTGTTAACAGGAAATATGTCCATGAAAATCCTGCACTACATATACTTTCTTCGCACGAGAGATATATTTTTTGTGTTGATGTTTCTTTGTCTGGTTACAAGAAACACGCTCAAGGTGATGTCACAGAAGGATTTGTTCTGAGTAGTTTAACAGCGGTCTATCTTTCATGTAATATTATCCCCTCTGGTTACCTTATTTTTTGTTTTTAAGGTTTCGTACATTCAATATACCCTTATAAAATCACTTGTGATCTATCCGTCAGTTTTCTCCGAAACTACTGGACGAAAAAGGTTGATATTTAGTATCAGGGAAGAGTTAGGTAAACCGATCAAGAAAACAGTTCGTAAATGCAGAAACTCTGCTTTTAGGGGTACTTTTGGGGGGAAGTTTTACAAAAATCGACCTCTCCCCTTATCTGCGAAACTATTGAAACTAAGATTATGAAATCAATAGAGAGAATCCGACATTGCCCGAAGTTTACCGAACAATAAGGAGAAATATATTTGTTCATATTTTAAAACTAAATATCTCAAAAGATATTGACAAAAATGTTTATTTCCGAATAAAAAAATTAGAGATATAGGGCCCCACATGAACTTTACAGAAAAATAGGGACACAACCCTAGTAATAGAATTAAAAGGTTTTTTTTCAAATGCATGATGTAATACATCAAATGAGAGAACTCGTTATAAGACATACGAATCAAACATATATATATTATTTTTAAACACAAAAAATAAAAATATTAAAAAATATTTTCAAAAACAATTATTCCTCCTTTCTTTTCGAAACTCTAAGACGTAAAATTTTGAGAAATATTAGAGGTATAGAGGGCACCTCTTGAACTTTACAGGAACAATAAGGAGAAACCCATAATATTAATAAAGCCTAAAATAAAAAACTAAACTTTTTTCAAACGCATCCTGGAATATATCAGTTTAAAGAGCTCATATTGAGAAATACAAATCTATTTTTGTAATTTTTTTAAATTGTTTAAAAGATAATTACACAAATATAAAAAATACTCATACCCCCTTTATTTTGCTAAGGTATAAGACCTAAAATTTTCAAAAAAAATAAAACTTTACAGCAAAAATAAGGCGAAAAATAAAAGTAACCTTTTATTAAATGTATCATGTAATAGGCGAAATATGAAGAATTAAAATATATTTTTTCATATTTTAAAAATAATTAGTTTAAGAGAAAGAAATCACACAAAAAAATCGTGTGATTTCTATCCTAGGAATCACAGGGAAATGAAGTTACACACAGTCCCATTCCCGATTTGGAGTCTCTGTGCTTTTCCTTAAAACTCCTGGATGTCGGAATTGATTTCGCGATAAAATGTTAAATTCAGTTATATGTGCTATATAAACAAATACTGTGTATATAACACATATAATTATTCGAGAATGCAATCAGTTGAGGGGAGCGCATCTGATGAAGGTTGTCGACTAGAAACAATATATTGTCTTGCGTTCAATGGATTGAAGAATTTCGAAAAGTTAGTATTAACCTCTTCAGTCAATAGAGAGGCACATATCAAGCAAAAAAACGTATACAGTTTTCTTGATAAACCAATAGTTTTTGAGTTATTTGCGGTTGAAAATTATGACGTTTTATTGCAAATACCTCGAAAACCTTATGCTTTATCAAAAAAGTTGTATGAAGTACAAATTAAGCTTATAAAACATCCATAATTTTTTTTATGATTTTATGAAACGTAAGTGTAACACAAACGAGTTAGGGGCTGTTCATAAAATACGTTCTCTTACAGGGGAGGGGGGAAACTAATTATGACGGAATGTGACAGGGGGGATGGGCGGTCTAATAAAATGTGACCTTAAAAGTTCATCAAACATTTCTACTTTAATTTTTCTCTTGACTTTTTTATTTTATTTTTTTGTTCTTCAATTTGAGTAGATATCTTGTGGGGTAAAATCAGAAAGGACCCCGCAACTATACTTATGGAAAACCGTTACCAGTCATATCGTATAGATTGTTTGCCAAATGAAACTCCTTGTTGTTCAAAAATTGGCAATGAAACTTAGATCAGAAAAAACACTATTCTGAAGCTACAGCCTTCTGAAGCTATCGAGTCCAAATATTCGATTACCATCCAGTCCATTGATTCACTTGTCGAAAATACTTCTCTTCAGTTTTCTGAAGGTGATTTTCGGATGCTCAGAAATTTTAGAAATGCTGCAGACATGCTGACGACGGATAAGTGTTCAGTATACATAAAAACATATGATATGCTATATTACTCGAGCAGAACGGGTTGCTATTGATGTTCTTCAATAGGTGCTTCAGCGATTTTCTGAAGACTTAAAGGTGAAACAAATATTCTGACATTCAGCATATGAAAATACATCAAGAAACTACCAATTTGATCACTTTATAAAAATATTTGCGTTCACTCGTTCGTGAATAGTTGGACTTGATGGGCGTCGAACATCTGAACTGGCTAACTTCGAAAGGCTGAACTTCAGAACAATAGTTTTTCAGAGCTATATCCCAAAAGACTTTTTTGAACAACTTATTGACACTATCATTTATCAATTTTCCATAAAAACAGTTGCGGGGCGCTTTAATTCAAAATCATCAAACCATATTACGATTGTGAAACGCAGCTTTCATTTACTTGGCTGTTGACACTGTGTTGAGTTTTAAAAAATGAATGGTTTGGTAATACGGTGCAAAATTTTGTGTAGGTATATGAATCTGTGACACGCCAATGCTTCCACAGCTTTTCCAGAGTATTAGTTGACAATATAAAAGGATTCTTTTTGAGCAGCATACAATCACTGATAGTGCCAACAGATTTATTACATGAAAATAAATATGATAAATTAATCACTTGAATTTTGTATTTTAAGCATTGTGTGCTATGCAAATTTAAAAGCAAAGCAAAGTAGTCTATAATATAATTCTAAATTAGTAACATATATTAGTATTTTTTCAGTTGCTAGTGCTAATATTTATTACCAGTTTTCATATACAGTGTCTTTCAAACACTTGTGCCATCGTTGGAGTTATGTTATCCAAGATATAATTCCCAATTAGCAATCTATTAGTATTTTTACTGTTAGTAATACTGTGTATTATTTTTTCTACTTACTTTCATTGTAGGCAAGGCCGTAACCAGCTGCGAGGTTAGGTTAACCAATTAACTGCCTTTTTCATAAAAATAAATTTTATATTTATACCATTTTTATATCCTCGAAATACATTAACAAAAATATGAATTTCGCAGTCCTAATTAATCCATCACCCCTCAAAAAAATATCCTGTAAATTCAAAGTCACTTTACAAAGTAACTTATCAAATTTATTTATCTGTCCATGGATTAAAACTTACTACAAAGCCTAATTAATTATTTCGTGTACATTAAGAGTTTTCATAAATATGAGTTTCACCAATTTTGATATAATATTGCTTGTTTTATTTCTTATTTCGACACGCACTAAAATACGAAAATAATTCAAGAGGCATTAGCTTTATGATAAAAAAATATTAATATATCATTTAACATCGTGTACTTCAAGACATACTTTTACATGAAATCTTTCTTATTTTTTAAAGACGATCATTGGCACAGGTTTTTCAAAACAAAACAAAAAGTGCGCTTGTTGAAAGTTTAATTTTGTAGTTACACATTATTTAATTTACAATAACAGTAACAATGAACTCATTTTAATCAACCCCAGAATCACTTACATTTTTTTGAAAACTAATTGACAATCACATTAACTGAGCTTTCCAAAACAATCGCTATAATTAATTACACTGTCTCCATTTAAATTCTAATAGTAAATAATGAAACCTCCAACAGAGCACTTCATTGGGTGAAAAGACACAGACGACGTTATAGTTTCTTGGTCTCTATTTATTATTCATTTAATCTAGTTACAGACCCATTAAATATTTAATTAATCCGGTCAAAAGTACAAGCGCCCTTAACTTGCAAAATTTATCATTAAGACGAAGACTGTGGTGTTAACCAAAAATTTCTCTAAGAAATTGTGGGTTTCCTTATCTTGATTATAATTTGAGGAAAAAATAAAAATTTAACGTTCGGGTCGACATAATTAATATTTGTTATAAAACGGTTCTAATTAATTTCTGTCGCGAGAGAATGGGCGATCTTGGTGGCTTGCATTAAGTTACTGATACGAAAAATTTTCATAATATTGAATGAAATGTGTAATTTGTGAACAACGTAATCATTTCAAATTATGTAGATGTGAATTTAGTGGTCAGTTGCTTTAGTATATTTCTGTGTATCTGTGTGTGTGCGTTTTCAAAAATGTTCAGGGATTACTCGAAATTGCCATAACTGATTTGGATAATTTAAATTGTATTAGGGATCTCGAAGTCGTCCCATATTTTTTAATGATGGAAAACATATCGTTTTTCGGAAAATCAGAAATTACTAGTTTTTTTATGATAAAACTAGCTTCTTACGGGTTAGAAAAATGGACCTATTCGAGGTATGTAGCTTGATCATACTTTTCACGTCCCCTATATTTTCAGATTTTTTTCGTCAAAACCGATTTAACATCAGTGTTCATGGGCAAAATTTATATGGCGACAACTACTTCTAAAAATAAATAATTTAAATATTTGACGTTTTAGTTTATATTTGATATTGTTTCCGTTTTCCATTTTTTTTTTCTTACATGTATTGTTAATACCAATTTTGACATTTTTGACAGTTTGTCATTTTTGACATCTTTGAAAACTTATATTTATAACGTTTTTTATATTATGAATTCTTGAGATTCTTGTCATTTTAGATTTTCGATAGAATAATTTTAACGATTTTGCCAATTTTTAGATTTTTGTCATATTTTATGTAATTAATGTTTATAACATTTTGTGGTTTATATTAATTTTGTCAATTTCTGTAATTTATTTTCATTTCACAAGTCTTAGTCAAATTTTTTTATTTCCGACTTTTTCTGTTTTTTTTTAGATTCACCCCTCCATAAATTTCATTAGGGAAATTTATTAATTTGAAGAAAAGAGTCAGTTTATCAATTCCCGTGCAATGAAAAAATCCTCCTCTTGACACTTATCGGATACGTGATTACATAAATTTAGTTGTAGTGATTTTAGGAGAAAAACATATATACCATCTTTCACACCTGGATCATTTTGTGTTCTTTCAAAAATAATAAAACCCACCCCCAATTCAATAATATAACATTCACAAAACTCCACTTCAATTCTCTATTCATTTAAATAATTTATATCATATTTCTCATATCTGTTTTATTTTCTGTTACCGAGAAATAGTGAATTATTCTTAAAAAACCCACTTACTGCTATCTCATGGCTCTATTAAATTCCCGAAAAAAATAAATTTTGCAAAAAACATTTCATTTCATGTGACAAAATGACGATTCACGTATTACTTCACTTAGAGAAAGGAATCAACCTGTTAATTTTCATGGTTGGATTACTTTAAGTCCCCAAAAAGATTTTTTTTCAAAAAACATTTCCCCACCGGTTCGCATGAAATAAATGAATTTTTACAAATTGATTAAACGCGTTTTTATTTATTTGGATAGAAGACTGTATACACCAATTTTCACAACTGTAGCAAATTTTCTTTCCAAGACATTAAATTGAAGTAAGTATTATAGAGACCACGCTGTCCTCAAAGCGTATCAAAATAAAATGTAGCCTTTGTTACTCGCAGATGGCGTAGCTATTAGTGAAAGCATTTATTAAATCGGTTTAATACTTTCCGAGATTACCCCCTATAACACACAAACGCAATAGAATCTGCCGTTGGATTTTTATGAAACATTATTGAAATAACTAAAGGAAAAGATTTTTCAACTATAGCTTTTAAATGTTTCAAAAATTTTTATTTGAAAATACTCGACATATGTTATCATTTTTCATAAAAGTTTTTGAAACATTTATAAGCTATAATTGAAATACCTTTTCCGTTAGTTAAACAAACATGCAAACAAATAAATTTTACCTTTTTATTATATTAGTATAGAGTAGTTGCTAGCGCCTCGAAAATTAAATAAATAAAATACCTGGGTTGGCACTAAATAAAAATAAATGTTAATTAACCTGACAAAAGCTGGAGGTTCTTTGTTCGTTTAAATAGACAGTATGTTTAGGTAAAATGGAATCATTTGGAAACCTTTATTAATATGAATATTAAGAAAAATATTATTCGTCATAAAAAATTTGCATGGTTTAATACCTAAAATGATTTTATATCATTTGGCAGTCAGTATTTAACTTAGAAAGAGAGGTGCACATGCATAGATGTATTATAGTGATTTGTTCTGTAACTACTGTGACAAATTCATCAAAACCAGCTGTATATAGTATATTGCCACTACAGCCGAAGTAGCATATTAACTTTGAAAGCAAAGCAAAATTTTGTTAAATACCCTATTTTTCAGGTAATAGTTTCAGGAACAGAAGCTTACATTATAGATACAAAGTAAAACTGGTGTAAATATTTAAAACAGTAGATGAAACAAGCTACTGAGAGGAATCAAACCTGATTTTCTAAGTGCCCATCACTACCGTACATTATGCCACTCTATTGAGCAAAATATTTGAAATATTATTGTGAATTCAAAAATGGCAATTTTACTCTAATGATATAGCAACACATAACATCACTCTAACCGAGACTTTAAAAGCTCTAACTACTTTTTAACAAATTCAATTCGCGAACTACATCACTCAAGCCTCTTTTACATGACTTCTTCAAACTCAAAGTCCTTATCAGTATCAACAACTAACTTGGAGGGAATTGTTGTGTATTATCATTTTCAACGGATACCTACATATAGAAACGATCTTGGTCAAATGACACGATTTAACAGTAACTTTTGCTTTTGAATATATATTTTAGTAAGTAAAGTAAGTAAAAGTTATAAACATAACTTCTAAACACGGTGCAGATCTGAGTCTAACAAATCATATATGACCTTTAAATCTGTTCAATTTTTGATACATATTATATTACAAATACGTATTGTGTAAGACCTGCTGACTCGAAAAACCAAAATACAATAAGATCGATTTGTAAAGAATAACAATGGGAAAAAGAATTCGCTAATATTGCTTGATGCAAAAAAACATTAAAATTGGCTGATATTTATTAATATATTATAATTTTCAACTCTGTCCCCGCTGGGGAGAGCTTCAAACTTTAAATTAAAATGTGATTAATATTGATGTGATTCCTCATTTTAATGGTCATAATTTTTTTTTTCGCGAGATAAACCACAAAAAATATAAAATATTGTCTACATTTCTATATAAAATTATCATTCAAAAAATTTGCTGTAATATTATACATTTATCATAATACAGTTCTTTCTCTGTAGTAAAATAAACCAGTTTACATGAAAATGAAGTTTACAGACAAATCCTTGTCCGACACTAAACTTAAATACATTCAATGTAAATATAGACTCTTTACTTTTAAGGAAGTTAAAAGCCTAAATTATTTATATATTCACAAATTCGTTACAGAAGCAAAACTCCACAGTAGCAAAAATAGTTATTTTTTAATTTTTCCAAACGATAAAATGAGAATGTAATAAAAAATATCGGAAACATTTCCTAATTTTTATGTTTGGAGTGTTGAAACTAGAATCTGATGACCATTGAAATGAGAAGAAACAATGAATAAGAACCCACATGTTATCCAAGGCACGCAAAGACTTCAGGATCTCCGATTTACATTCCAATACATGACTTAACGAATCTAGGCAATCTACCCAGGATCATTTTTCTGTAGATAAAATGACTGGATGGAGATTCCAAATCCAAAATGTGACCTATGAAGATCTTCGAAAGACAACTATTCACCAATTTGAGGAAGTATGGTGTACTTAAGCCAGAATCCTATTTTGAGGCTGAAAATCGGGCTCCTCCATTAAACTATGAACATGAGCCAGATATTCTCATGCCAAAGGTGGAAGTAGAAGTAACAAAATAAAGTTAGGTAAAGTCTTAGGTATAGATACTCTTTCTGCCGAAACTTTGACATACTTGGACGAAGTCGGTATCTCTCTTCTGGGGCCGTTCAAGTATTACGTAAGCAGATTTATTACAATTATTTAACCCCCCCTCCTCCCACATGTCATGAAAAATATTAAAAATAAGCAACGCAAAGACCCCCGCCCCCGATAGTGCTTACGTAATACTTGAATGGCCCCTTACATAACATATTTAAGGAGATTTAATCATACTTACGGCTGACCTGGCGAACAGTGCACATCCAGCTTTGTTCCAGATCATAAAAAGAGCTCTCCTATCGACCCAGTTAATTACAGGCGGTTTTCGCTAATATAGCAAGATTCTACTATATATTATACAGTCTCGTCTGGCTGATCTTAAACCTGAGGCTAATTATAGCGAAATAGATCGCTATCAAGCCGTCCAGAGCTTTGCATATTTGAGTTACCTGATCAAAAATACGGGTATCTGTGAAAATGAGATATGGAGCCCCATACAAAAGGCGCGGGTAGCTATGACCAATTGAAGTACATTGTGGCATGATAACAAAATTACAAATTCGAACTATGTAGTGCTGTAGGCAGACTTTTCTCTTCTTCATTTTCATATATACCTCAGACAGTTGGTTCGTTAAAAAAGAAGATCTTAGTCGGATAGCCGCTTTTGAAATGTGTAATTTTGTACAGAATGCTAAGAGTTCCCATATTGCGCAAACTGAAACTTACGTCTCTATATTAAAGGAACTAAATAATTCAAAACACATTCTCACATACTTCAGAGACATTCACAGAAATGACAAAATGGAGAACCTGGTTGGCCAGGGTCATGCCCCGAGTGGTCAGCATCATGGCGACGAAGCAGCTGTTAGATGTCACAACAGTAATCTAAGGTATAACATAAGTTAGATGAACCTGCAAGGTACCTAGTGTTTAACATTCCACAGATTTTATATACAATATGTTTTGTGATTTTATCGTAAACACAAATCATATTGTTTTCTGTTAATCTTACTGAATATAATGGGAACAATAAATGTTGAAAAATAACAAAATTGAGGACATGATGGACGAGTAGGGAACAGTGTTAAAAATTAATCTTTTATAAAAACTGATATCACAAATAAAGAAGATATATTTCCAAAATATTAAAAATAAAATTTCAGTATTAACCAACGAAAAAATGTTAGGCACTGCTAATAAAAAATAACCTAATCTGACAGTAATACGCAATTTTGCAAGAATAGTTACATGATACACAAGCATCTTACAATGCAACATTGTTTTTTAACCGACTTCCAAAAAAGAGGAGGTTATCAATTCGTCGCGTATTTTTTTTTGCTTTTTTTTGTATGTATGTTACCTGATTTCTTCTCCTATGGTGAACCGTTTTGGATGAATATTGTCTTGTTTAATAGAGTATATATCCGGATTGGTGAAACTTCAAATTTTGGAAAAGAATTCTATGGGTAAAGTGATGAAATTTGTGAATGAACACATGCGTGCATGGAAATCGACCAATATCCCTAATATTTTAGTCTGTTTTTCGATAACTCCTTATGAAATAATTTATGGGGAAGCCCACAAGGAGTTATATACTATGGTTGAAATATAGGACGGATTTGACTCCGTAAATATGGGATGGATTCTACTCCGTCCTATAGTTTACAGAAGGCAGCTAACAAATTTATGCTTGTCCGTGTCCAGTCGTATGTACATGATGGTTGGTACATAGGGTGGAAGTGGAATTATCTATAGTTATACATGGCGTGGTCCATAAGGCATAAATATATTTTGGACTTATTAAGTCAATCCGTACTAGTACATTTTGTTCGTAAACATTTACCTGTCAATTTAAATGAAAATATATCATTGTGTAATGTTGAAGCTTTCGATGTTACCTGGTTCTGTCTATTAAGGTTATACATAGAACATAAAAAATAAAGAATGAAAACTACCTGAGTTCAAAAAAACTAAAAAGTTGAAAATAAAACATTTTTTTAAAAAATATAACCGACTTCCACCTATAACTAAAAAGCTAAAAATAATTTTAACAAAATACAACTCTAGCAAATAAATAACACATTCAATGTTGTTAGGTACCTACCCAGGAAGTAAAAAATGTAAACATTAAAAGGTGCTCATTCTGTAGAAATTAATTACCTACCAATCTAGTATATTTTTGAAGTCGGTGCCAAGCAACAACCAAGTTTGATGAAGTAGTAGAAAAGTACGCAATGAAGGATTTTAGATTTGCTTGGCACCGACTTCAAAATATACTAGATTGGTAGGTAATTAATTTGTTTGAGAATGAGCACCTTTTAATGTTTACATTTTTTACTTCCTGGGTAGGTACCTAACAACATTGAATGTGTTATTTATTTGCTAGAGTTGTATTTTGTTATAATTATTTTTAGCTTTTTAGTTATAGGTGGAAGTCGGTTATATATATTTTTTAAATGTTTTATGTATAAGATGACTTTGACTTTTAATTACACTACTTACAAGTATCAATGAAACTAATAATCATGTCACCTTATTAAAACCCATGCAGTTGAAATGGTTACTACTAAATAGTTATAGTTACACTTTACATGGAAATGAAAGCCAAGAAATATGAAAAAATATGTTTATTATAACTTTTTTCAAAAATAAGATTTATCTAAACTCTTAAATAATGTAAACAACCTTGGATATAACACCATTTATTTCATTTATCCTTTCCAGGCATAATCGGAGGTATCAAGTTTTAAACGTACTTACTACTATTTCATTTTAACAAACCTAATCTAGATATTAAAGAATATGGTATATTTATTACGTGCAAAAATAGAATTATTTTGAAACATATTCAACATCATTCAACATTCAGTAATACCATAATAAACTTGAACAAAAAAATATTTATAAAAAAATTGCATGTGATGTATAAAGCTGAATACTTTTTTTCAAATGTTTCAAAGAATATATAAACAATTAAATTTAAATTTCATATTTTATTAGAAATCTGTGGGAGTAATTGGAAAAACTAATAATAACTAGACAACGATGGTTTCAATTCTTAGTATATGTCATTAAAATTATAGAGAAAAACGCCCAACATCCAAAGTGTAAAGTGTAAAATTTTTACTAACAAATAAAAAAATAATACTTAATAATATATAAATGTGATTTGTTGTTTTTCTATGTATTATAATTTTGTCTAAAACTAAATATCTTCAAAACCTTTAATCAACCTCTCTCATAGCCCAACATTTTTGTCACACATTTTTTCCCATAGTTTTATTTACTTCAATTTTCTGCTTTATGTTAGGGTGAAATACAAGAAAAAAAAAAATGATTCATAATTTATAACTCATGCATCGCTTAAGCCGTAAAGAGTTCAAGAATAAACTTTCCAACAACATCAAAACTCACCAATAATTCTACGTTTCAACACCAAGCAGAAAGACCTAAAACTGTGAAAAGTCTTTTAGCATATACGTGCCGCGTCGTGTGAAACAATTCAAAGAGCAAAGTTAGACTTCGAGAGCGTAGCTCAGGGTTCGCACCAGCTCATTCGCCGTTTCCAGTGTAACTAACTCGATTTTCCGTATTTCCCAGAGCCGCAGCTTGTCGGCGGCACTCAGTACGCGCGTTTTATTGCACAGAACGCCGGCAAGCAACTGATAATCAACTGGTTGCACTCCACAACACGGCAACGGCGTTCAGCTTTCACAGCTCGGTTTACCGCTATCAGACGTTTCAGAGACTGGAGGAAATTTAGTATGTTATTTAGGCTTATTCAGTTATGGTTATTTTACAGTTTCAGCTGTTCAACCCTGGAATATTCATTAAACTCCCTTCTCGAGTTTGCATTAATATTCTGTTTGTATATAACTAAAATTCTACAGTGATGAAATATATAAGTAATTTTATTATTGACTAGCTGTGCCGCGAGTTAAATGGTATTCAAGCTAAGCAGTTTTCCTATGATGCTCAAACAAAACAAATTCTCAAATTTCATTTTTTTGGATCGTACAGTGATCTATGTAATTGCAATATTACGATAATAATAAATATAAAATGATTATTATTATTCATTATCGAAACAGCAATTATAACCAATTATTTTATCTATGACGGAAAGTTTTTGACGTTTTGACTTTTCAGGTATTTGATAGTTTTCACGTTTTAGACATGTCATGTTGTCATTTTAAATTTATTTCCTTTCGAAGTATATAGGAGTTTTTGATATTTTTGACATCTTTAGTATTCTTCACATTCTATTTGTTAGATTTTACTTATTTTCGTTTTTTATTTGTTGGCATTTTTTGTCATTTTTTAATGCTTCGCTAATATATTATGTGTTTTTGAAATTTTTTGTGTTTTTGGCATTTTTGACCTATTGCATTGTACACTGGTATTTTTCATATTTAGGTAGGTTTCATCTGTCACTGGTGGTAAATTAGACAGTAACTTTTCCAAAAATTTTCGTGCCTGGCCTTCCATTAAATTAAACAAAGGAACCAATACTATCACGTCTCATGCGTGCATTACACACGGTTCCAGAAAATTTGTTTTCTGGTGTATCCTGTACTGGTTCGGATAAATCGTGCACATTTATAAAAAGATTTATTTATAAATCTGAGAAGAGTATTATATATACCAATTTTCGCAACTGTGTCATTTTCTGTTTCCCAGATTTAGAATTATTGCCTCAAAAATAATAAAAACCATATTGCCCCTTCTTGTAATTAAATTTTCGTAAACTTATTAATGAGTACTCTGTTCATTTAAAGAAAAACCGTTACCACTAACTAGTAATTTAATATTTTATTAAAACCAGATTAGTCTATATTACACACATACAAGGTAGGGCAAATGTGTTGGAACTTCCGGCTGTTATTTTTATTCTACATAAGTTTTATGGCATTCTGTGTATTGAAAAGCAAATTCCTTTTCGTTCTGAATGGTCTTACTGACACAGGCTACACACATAATTGAAATATACCATATTATTTTCTTGTAAACTGGCGGAGAGTTCATTTTAACCATATGTACGTATAACTAACGATAAAAACAGCACAGCTAGAAAGTATTCCAATGGAATAATTTCAATCGCTACTAAAAATATGGAAAACTTTAAAGAGTAAACACTAAGCACAACCAATCAAATCTGTATTTACGATATTTGGATACTTATTATTTGAACTGAATGGAGAGCAGTTAACTTTTTAACAGAACACAGACAATAAAGAAGAAAAAATATGGAACCCTATGCCATAGCTACTTTATAAAGAAAATGGGCAGTTTAGAAGAAGCTATAAAACGAAACGGCATTACAGATAGACAAGTGACAAGTATTAAAACCAAAACTAAGATTAAGAGACAAGGAACACGAAAACATAAAATTTAAAATCAAAGACAATTGACAGTACAGAACATTCAAAACCAAGAGTCGTCCGATGAGCTAATGAGCTTCTAAAAGTCGAGTAAACTCTACTATAAAACATGATTTCACAAATCGTTTAACAATTAAAACAACGCAAATTTTGCCACTGCAACAAATTTCATGACATAGGCCAACTGTTATTAGTACTTTCAAATGGCTAGATGTAGAAAATAACTGGCCTAAGAAAAATGTACAAATAATTGTTTCCTGTGTTGCCAAATTTCTTCGGCAGCTTCGAAAACAATATATATATTTTTAAATAACAACACCATATTTCCTTAACATCATTTTACAAATTTACAACAAAAAATTACACACGAATAAATAACTATCAAACTAAAGGACACTAGTTTAAAACCGCAATAAAAAACGCATTGCTTAACAAGTGCTCAAACTGTTGCCCTTTTAATCCATAGTAATAAAATCTTGTCAATACCATACAGAGAAAAATCTATAGGTGTGTGGTTAGAAGACCTAGCGGGACCCTCAACTAACCTTCTTATTTCTATCCTAACGGTAGTCCATCAATAAATACCTTAAGTTCGTTTCTCAGTAACTCCAAAAATCGTTCCCATGTAATTTTTTTTCAATGAAGGTAGGTCCGCTCACTTTTTTCTTGTAAATGCCTCACCTCACGTTAACTTTTGGATCCTTTTGTCTTCTTGTGTCTTCAGCCCAACAAGGATTACTGTCAGACCAAAATCTATAATTTTTTCTATTGGCCATACTATTTAACTAAGCTTCTCCCGTAAAACAATATTCTGCTCGAGATTACTAACGCCTCATTAAAAAAACAGTCGCAAAACTCCTATCACTATCATTACATGTACTCTTCTCGCATTTTATATGGATACTAATTATTCCACTGCAAAGTGTCTCATGTGACGATTTTCCACAATACAAAGAAGAATATATTCTTCAGTCAGAACATTTTTGCGCCTTTTTCTGATCCTCGGACAAACACTGCTATTTGTACTTAATTTGTATAAGCTATGTCTTAGAACATCTGGGAGAGGATGTCGTGCGCAGAATTCGCGAAGGCCTAAGACATTAACATGAAGAACAACAATTTTAACTATCTCTTATTTCCTTCACATTCAAACAGCATTCAAATAACACACTGACACCACAATAATGAGGGCTCCTTTCATGCAACTAAAATTTATTGAATTTCCAAAGCCAGCTTGCTACATTATCTTCTTTCTTTTAGTTGCTCGACAGCTTTTTACTTTTGTTGTTTCTACTGACTTCTCTAAAACCACTAATCCAATAAAGAAAGGTGTCATAAAATATTTTATTTAGACTGTAAGGATTTGTCAATTATGTTAACAATATACAATATACAACAAATTTTGTTTTCGAAGGTGCCGGAGAAAATTTGCCAAGACCGGAAGCTATTATTTCTACATTTTTCTTAGGGAAATTATTTCGTACAATTTTCCATTTGAAGGTTCTAATCTCTCAACTCAGATAAAAAATTTGGCCTATGTCAGTTCTTAAAAAAATTTCACTGTATATATACAGTGTGTATAGGCATAACAGTCGCACAATGGCCTTAAATCCGCATCGAAACCAGAGACCCATACTACACGCCAAACTTCCGTCAGGGCTCATTTATCGGAACACACTCATCAACAGTCAGAGATTCAACACAAAACAAACATCTCAACGGGGTCTATGGACCCACATTACACACGAAGTGAAACATGATTAGTTAAATTGTTCTTGTACCATGAAATACAAATAAAGCCGACCGTTTTGGCAAGACAACTTACCAATACGACACATAACTTACATTTTGAACGATATGAACTTTTGGGTTAAATTTCGAATAACTTCTGCATAGTTGATGACTCCAGCAATAAAACATCCACTAATACGCAAACAAACCAAATTGTGTGTAACATTGTCGTAATTTATCATATTTTGTTTCAAATAAAAGTCACAGTAGTCTGTGGAATGTAACATATTGTCATGATATTATTTGCGCGGAGATATTCTCAAGAGAGTACAACAATTAAAATGACTAAAGATCCACACGTATATAACAGCAGCTGCTATTTCATCGTAATGGTGACATTCTATCACAAAGTCAAGTTAAATTTAGTAAATCCCATGAGCACCCCTAAATTCCTTCAAATTGCCTGTGACAGATAAATTATTATCGTTGTTCTTCAACGTTGCAATTTTATTTCGGGTGATAAATAATAAAGTCCTATTGCCATAATAAAAAAACATGTGTTTAAGATTCATTTGTATTAAATAACGTCGAGCACTATAAAAGAAATGAGAACTGATTTCTTACTAATATCTGTGAACTTACTCTACTGTCAACAATACTTTGAGAAAACACATAACAGCTGTAACCAGTTGTTGAATAGATACATGAAAGTGTGACTATAGTTTCGATACAGATTTTGACATTATCAAAGGAAAGAACATAAGACAATAAGAGAGCTCTCTTGCTCTTGCGCAAAAAAAATTTTATGGGGAAGGAGCTGGGAGAAATAATTTCGATACTTTAGAATGTCGTCTATTTATAGATCATGACATTCGCAATTATGTGTGACAAAATTGATAAATCAAAATCAACAGCAACGTGCACTATGGATCAGATGTTACAAAATTCAATATTATTTACTGATACGCTTTTGTTTTTTAACGCTATAACATCCAAACCAAAAATAAACATAATAGGCCTTTTCATATTCGAAAATTTTTTGTTGCCGTGCGTCATTTTTTTCGAGCAGTTGTCAGACCATTGGCATGTAAATACAATGGTTTTTTGCTCGAAAAAGGACAGAAGTTGACGCTTGCCCACTGGAAATTTTCGAATATGAAAAGCCTATTATGGCGTAATTTAAAAGGTGTCCCGTGATTCTAGGTTAAAGACTTCATTCAATATCTTTTCCTATTATTCATTCATACTCTTGTATTCAAATACTTTTTTAATACTTCTTTATACCTCAAATTGCTTTATGCTCTGAATATAATTCAATAAATCTAACTTTTTGCAAGAAATACCCGAAAATATCACGCGTCCCCTCAAATTAAATAAACATGTTCCTGCTTTTTGCCGTAAGTGTTAAATCACTGTAACTAAAGTTTTGAAATCATTTACTAATATATTTTTCTCAGTTTGCAATTTTTGGAGGTTATGAATATTTTTCTGGTGGGTCTCCTTTCTTGATACCAGCAAATTATAAGCTATAAATTTCATCGAACTACCTTAAGTTAAGAGATTTGATTTAGCCAATTTTACTCTGCGCTGTATAGCAAAAAACTATCATTTTGGTCTAATTTTTGAAACATTAGTGGTTGATACTTCTAACACAGATCAAAAATTTTAATGTGTACAAAAGCCAGAAGTACTTTGATTTCGCTCTAAGCAGTGTAAGCGGTAAAATATTCAACTTTAAGGGCATATAAAGTAAAAACTTTTTAAGTTTGTCCCAGTGAAGACTTTTGATTCACGCATTTCAAACTACGAAACACCAGAGGTTCATTGTGTTTGTCATATTTATTTGACAAACAGAAAAAAAATGTGCCTCTCGGCAAATATCCAAGAAATTTCACATAAATAATTAATTCATTGATAGCCAATGATACCATATTTAGAGCTGAAACATTTCTACAACAGATGACTATACACAATACGAGTATACTGGGTTGTCAAAAAAAAACCGAAATTTTATTTTAATTTTATAACTTTTGTATTTATCATCCGATTTTAATTTAATTTGGCTTGTTCTAACAAAAATTGATGGAGTTAAAGTGCTGCCTTCATAATTTTAAAATCAGTTTTACAAAACAAAAAAACATTGACAAACTTCATGCTTATCCTTCCATGGGTCCTGAAGTCTATTATGCCACAAATAATAGGCGTTTTGGCAAATTTCTCTTCGTCGAATACCGCTGTTATTTAGAATTATTGACAGCCGCTAAAATGGTGCTGGATAACGACAATAATATTTTTATTAAAAATTAAACGATACATAGTAAGTCAAATCTTAGTACAATATCCTGCCGGCCTATGTAAAGAAAGTATTTCAATAATTTTCAGGGTTCATCCCCCTCCATACTAAACAAGAATGATATTCCCGCCAATACCTTTACATAGTTAATGAACTTTACGTTTCTCTAAACAAACTGTTTTGTGGTGTTTTATGTTTTTGTGTTGGTTGAAAAATATAATTTTTTGCCTCTTTAGGGATTTATAACCAAAATTCTATCGGCCGTAAATCATATTTTTTGGATCTCTCCTACTTTTAAACTTATTTAAAAGGTTACCAGAAAAACATTTGAAATAAGTAGGAGAGATCTTCAACTTTTAATTAATTTTAAATGATTGTTCGAGTAATTTCGGTCCTCTTGATAATGTGCTAAATTCGAAATAGACAGATATTTTTCTAAAACCCCATTAGTTAGTTAAATAAAAATAATAATTAATTACCGTACTTGCATTCTTACACTCCTTGGGCGTCAGTTTTCTTCACTCCTAGCATTTGTGTGTTGTGTTAGGTAAAATTTTTTGATAAAACTTATTATCGGGTGGCAGAAAATTGTAGTAAGTGTTCACTCGCCCTATATCCTCCCAAAATTAAAGTCGAATTTAATTTGTTGTCGTTATTGGATTACATAATTTGCACAGCTGTCAATAAATCTAAACTCCACTGGTCACAACGAAGCGAAATGTGTTATTACGTCTACTTAGTTTGGCAAAATAAGAGAAATTACCCGTAAGGATGACAATACAGCAGTAATTTTAACTTATCAAGGACAGCTATTTTTGGACGGATTACGAGTATGTTGTGAGATCTTTCGTTGTACCAAAAATTTTCAGGATTTCAGAATTATACTTTTAAAGCTATACAGAGTGACCAAGAAAGTAGCAGCATGTTTTAAAGTTTGCCAAATTTTAGACTCGTCCATTTTTTTAGGGTTCCGTATATACAATATACGGATACCCTTATTATGACATCACTTCTGATTTCTCCCTCTTTCACCTCACAGCAATTTTCTCCTAAACTACCGGACGGAAAAGGTTAATTTGGAATCAATGTATAATTTGGTGACTCCATCAGTAGTATATGTCGCAAATGAAGAAATTTTGATTTTAGGGATACTGGTGGGAAAAAACTACAAGATCTACCTTCCCCCCATTATCTCCGAAACTATAAGAAGTAAAATTTTGAAAAAAATTAGAGATATAGGGCCACACCTGAATTTTACCGGAAAAATAAAGAGAAACCTCTACTATTAATTTTGTGGGTCAAATTACAGAATTAAATGGAAAATATAAAATTAAAATTGTTTCTAACACATCATGTAATATATCATTATGGCGAAAACAAATATATTTTTATCATATTTTGAAAATAAATTATTTTAAAGATATTAACAAAAATATAAAAAATTTTACCCATTCCCCCTACCTTATCGCCGAAACTATAAGCAGTACAATTTTGAAAAAAAAAATAGAGATATAGGGCTTCACCTGAATTATACCGGAAAAAAATAAAGAGGAAACTTTTATACATATTAATTTTGGGAGGCAAATTACAGATTTAAATGAAAAATATAAAATTAAATTGTCTCTAACGCCTCACTAAATGTATCAAATCAAAGGGCTCATTATGATAAATTCATATATATTATTATTTTTAAAATAAATTATTTTAAAGATATTGCAATATAGTCCGTGGGTTCAATTTAAAATTATAAAACTAATATTCACTTTCACTTTACTAGAACTTTATTTACATCAAATTATACAGAACAGCTGATTCACAAAAACAATACGAAATACGCTCGTCGTCCGTTCTAATTCACTGCTGCGAGGATAGGTCCTCCTTTTAAAATCAACGTCGAATACTCTAGTATAATCCAGTGTCAATTTTACAGTTGTCGAGTTATGATCGAGATAAGTTTTTCTCCCATCCGAACCTTCTAGCTTTTTTCATATCCCAGCGATCTTTGTTGTACTGAAATGAAACAAGGTAGGCTTTGGTAAATATCGTAACACTGCCCCCCCCCCTTTAATTCTGATCCCAGGCGGGTGTAAGCTTTGATGATTTACCCTTGCTCCGTTGGGGGTTGTACAGCCAGACTTTGTCCCTCTCCTGGAACCCGACTGAATTGGCCTTGAGGTCGTATCTGCGTTCGGGCTAGTTTATGTATTGCGAGCATGTTATGTCGGAGCTGGTCGGCATAATCGTCGATGTCTTGGGAAGGTTCTTCGGGGAAGCCAAGTGCCAAATCGCAGGGTAATCGCAGCTCCTTTCCGAATAAGACCCTGGTTGGAGTCAGGTCTGTACTATTACGTACGGCAGAGCGATATGCCAACAGGAATAGGGGAATATGCTCATCCCAATCACGCTGGTTATAGCTGACGACCTTGGATAGGTGTTGTTCCAAGGTCCTGTTGAATCTTTCCACCATTCCGTCTGACTGTGGGTGCAATGGTGTTGTTCTCGTTTTCCTCATCCCCAACAACATGCAAATCTTCTGGAATACATTCAATTCGAAGTTACGCCCCTGGTCTGAATGTAGTTCCATCGGGACGCCAAACCTGCTAAATAGTTGTTCTACTAGCACCTTATCGCATATGCCTCAGGCCATTTGCTGAAGTAATCCATTGCGATCAGAATGTATTTGTTCCCCCTCTCAGACTCGGGAAACGGACCGGCGACATCGATGGCGTTTCTCTCAAATGGGACGCCCACATTGTACTGCTGCATTCTGTCCTTGGTCCGGGTCTTCGGGCCCTTACTGGCCGCACAGGTGGCACATTTGCGGCACCAAGCTCTGACGTCTTCGAAGTAATTCACCCAGTAGTACCGCTAGCGAAATTTGTCTAGGGTTTTATTCATGCCCAGGTGGCCTCCGGTAATCCCATCATGTACTTCGGTCAGGATGGCTGGTACCTTTCTCTTCGGAACTACCAGTTGGGACTTGGTTTCTCGTCCATCAGCGCTTTCCCAGACTCGCTTGAGCATTCCATTGTCTACTCTTCGAGAGTCCCATTGAGCCCATAATGATTTCAGCACGCCTGAGTATCCAGATACCTCGTCCCATCGTCGCCTGGGTGCCCCTCTCGTTTTGAGTGACAAGATTAGTTCGATGTCTGGATCTGCCATTTGGTCCTGGATGCACTGTTTCGTTGTCCAGTCTTCATTGGCCTGCGCTCAGATCTGCCTGATGGAGATACCCTCTCGCTGTTCCGTCTTCAGACAATGTCCGCATTCTGTTCTACAGGGTCTTCTGGATAGGGCATCGGCATTATTGTGCAAACGGCCTGCACGGTGTTCCACCTTGAAATCGTATTGCTGTAATTTCTCCATCCATCTGGCCAGTTATCCTTCCGGTGTCTTCATGTCGAGCAGCCATTTGAGTGCGGCATGATCTGTTCGGATTAAGAAATGACGACCATAGAGATATTTCAAGAAGTTCTTTTCTGGTGACGCAATAATTTCTTTCTGGTTTCGAGAATCCACGGCTATACTACTCGATCACCCTCTCATCACCATTTGCACTTGGGATAGGACGGCCCCCAAACCGGTGTTGCTGGGGTCGGTGTCTAAGATGAACTTGCCGGACTGTGTAGGAAAGGCTAGGATTGGGCTGGAACATAGTGCTGCCTTCAGTCGCCTGAATAATGTTTCGCAATCTCTTTCTCAGTGGTCTGCCGATGTAGAGGCGCGGCAATGGTGGCAAATCCCTCAACAAATCACCTGTAGTAGGAACAGAGGCCCAAGAAGCTTCGCAGTTCATGCTTATCTCTCGGGACTGGCCAATCACGGATCGCTTCTATCTTGTCCTCGTTGGTGCGGATTCCTGACTCGAAAACGAGGTAGCTCAAAACTCTACTTCTTTTTGGAACAAGGAACACTTCTTCGGGTTGAGTCTCAGGTTGGCGTTATTAATTCTGGAGAATACTTCGCCCAGGTTCTTCAGATAGTCGTCGAATGTCTGACCCATGACTAGAATGTCGTCGAGGTATACTAAGCACGTCCTCCTTGTTAACCCCCTCAGTACATACTCCATTAGCCTCTCAAATGTAGCAGGTGCATTACATTACCCAAAGCGCATGACCCTGAACTGAAACAGCCCTTTACTGGTGGAGAACCCTGTCTTCTCTCTGTTCGGTTGCGTGTAGACCAACCTGCCAATATCCACTTTTTAGGTCTAGTGTGGAGAACCAACGAGAGCCTGCTAGTGTGGTCAAAGTGTCATCGATTCGGGGTAGTGGATAGCTGTCTTTCTTCGTGACGTCATTCAGCTTTCTGTAATCCACACAAAATCGGGTGGTTCCATCCTTCTTTTTAACTACCACGACGGGAGCAGACCATGGGCTGATGGATGGCTCAATAACTCCATTTTGTAACATTGACTCGATGTTTTCCTCGACCGCCTGTTGTTGCCCCAATGGTAGTCGTATAGGTGGATTCTGATGGCTTGAGCATTTCCGGTATATATTTGTTGGTGCGACCGGTGGTTCCATCTTGACTGTTAAAAATTTGCCAGTGCTTTGGGATAAACTACTTGGCTTTCTTCTGGTTCTCTGGCGTCGGGTGTGTCAAATGGTCAGCAAACTGTTGTAGGAACTCTTTACTGGGCCCTGTCTCATTCACCGACGTCTGGTACTCTTCTTCGCAATTGATGATGGTCTCTACTTGCTCGAAACAAGTTTTCTCTTGACCATTGGCAATTCTGATGTCGTTGTTGGACAAATTCAGGACTCTAATTGGTATATCTCGTCCGGTTTTAACTATAGCCCGTCCAACTTAGTAGTCATGAGCTGAGTGTACGGGCTCCACGATTCCAACGCAGCTCCCAGGATTGTTGTCTAGCTGCCCATGAATAATCTGTTCCGCTCGACCGGGAATTCTGGCTGAAGACTTTGCCACAATTTTTATGGAGGTGAGTGAACTGTTGACGGGCCGTGTCAATACAAATTCCTCATTTAGGAACCGAAGAACATCATATCTCGGGTCGAACATAAATCCATGTTGGCTAATTAGGTCCATTCCCAGTATAAAATCGTCATCAATATTCGCTACCAGGACCCTATGCCGGATCATGTTATCCCCTATCTGTAGCACGACATCTGCCCTACCCTATATTGACATGGACTTGCCGGTGACTGTTCTGAGCTGGGTGTTATTGGTAACTGGCCGAATTTCTGATGCTCTCAAAAACCTGGACTTGGCAATGGACACAGCGGCGCCGGTATCGATGGTGATGGTAACTGCTCTCCCATTGATGGTGCCTCTGATGACCAGGCTGCTGCTATCTGAATGGATAACGTTTTGGGGGCTGGTGGAGGGTCAGTCAGCATTTATGCGCCCTTATGCTGACTGGCTGACGGTCCCTGGACATGTGGCTGTTCTGTTGGTTACCCCTAGTCGGTGATCGTTCAGCTAGCCTCACGCGACAATCACTTTGAAAATGCCATGTCCGTCCACAGCGGTAACATGCCCCTCTGGTGCCAGGTCTTTGTGACCGTTCTAATATTTTGTTCAGACCAGCCAGCAGCGCTTGAAATGGTGACTCTGACTCTTCCTGGTTGAAAGAAACTTCTCGGACCCTCGGCTTGAACATGTCCATTATGGCCTCTACTTCCAAAGCCCGAAGTAGAGCTTCATTACTCTTCTTGATGCCACTCTGTCTTAAATTTCTTTGTACTTCCACATCTCTGATGCCGTTTATGAAACTCATTGTGGCCAACTGGTCTTTCGTTTCCTCTGGCAGGTCTAGGTAGGACAAGTGTACTAACCGTCTAATCTCTGCTTCGAATTCTTTAGGGGTTTCACCGGATTTTTGCGTTTTTCCACCCAGTTGGTCTTGGTATACCTGACTCAAGGATTGATTGTCGTATCGCTTATCCAGGATGGCGATGATCTTGTCGAAATTGCCTTGTTCCTCGACTGGAATGCTTTGGAGGAGTTCTGGGGTCGGACCTCTTAACGAAATTACCAGAGAAGTAGATTTTTCTTGATTATCCCATCCATTTGATGTAGCCACGGCCTCAAATTGCCGTTTATACATGGGCCAAGATGAACTGCCGTCGAATGTGGGTGGATTACTAAAGGAATCTTTGGTACTCACTGTGTGCTGGTATTTTCCTCGCTGTAAGTCCTGTTGCATTTGTTTCATTTCTGTTTCTACGTTGTTTTGGATGGCACTGATTTTATCTTGTACTTCACTTACTTCACTTTGTACCGTGTTTTTAATGGAACTGATTTCAAATTTCACCTGGCTCTGGATGGAATCGATGTCATCTACTATTATTTCAATAGTCTCCACATTACTTTTTAGGATCTTAATGCCGTCGTTTATTTCTTTTATGTCTGATTCAACTATTAGCATTCTTTCATTAACTGTTTCATTAACTTGCGATGCTATTTGCATTAATTGTTCAAATTTCAGTTGTCTTTTTTCTTCCGTTATCTTAAATTCATTTTGTCGTTTTAATTCAATTTGGTCTTGTTTCTCTTCAAATACTTTAAAATCATTTTGTCGGTTTTCTTCTAGTATGTTAAATTCATTTTGTCTCGTCAATTCAAATTTAGAGAATAATCCCTCAATTAAATTTTGTTGTTCGTTTTTCATCGTTGTGACAAGGTTTTCTAATTCTACTTTACGTTTTTCATCAAAAGATTTTACTAACCTTTGTTGAATTTCTTCTTGATGTTGTTTCTTCTTCTTGTCACGTTTTTCTAGAATCTGGACTATTTTTTCGTCTAGTCCCTCCGTAACCTGTTAGACTATTTTCTTGGTAGCTTCGTTAATCTTTTCCATGCTACGAGTTTCGATAAATCAAATTACGATTTTAACTACACTTAATCCTTTACTTCTGACACCAAATTGCAATATAGTCCGTGGGTTCAATTTAAAATTATAAAACTAATATTCACTTTCACTTATCTAGAACTTTATTTACATCAAATTATACAGAACAGCTGATTCACAATAACAATACGAAATATGCTCGTCGTCCTTTCTAACTCACTGCTGCGAGGATGGGTCCACCTTTTAAAATCAGCGTCGAATTTTCTAGTATAATACAGTATCAATTTTACAGTTGTCGAGTTATGATCCAGATAAGTTTTTCTCTCGTCCGAACCTTCTAGCTTTTTTTATATCTCAGCGATCGTTGTCGTACTGAAATGAAACATTGTCGGCTTTGGTAAATTTCGTAACAATATTAACAAAAATATATTTTTTTCTCATTCCCCTTACCGTATCTCCGAAACTATAAGCCCTAAAATTAGAGATATAGGGCCTCACCTGAATTTTACCGGAAAATAAGAAAAAACTTCTACTATTAGTTTTGGGGGGGCACATGACCGAATTAAAGGAAGAATATTAAATTAAAATTGTTTCTAACACATCATGTAATATATCAGTGAAAGCGCTCATTATGGCGAAAACAAATATATTTTTTTCATATTTTTAAAATAAATTATTTTAAAGATATTAACAAAAATATATTTTTTCCCATTCCCCCTAACTTATCTCCGAAACTATAAGCAGTAAAATTTTGAAATAAATAGGGCTTCACATGAATTATACCGGAAAAATAAGGAGAAACTCCTTATATTAATTTTGGAGACAAATTATAGAATTAAATGGCAAATAAAAACTAATTTTTTAAACGCATCATGTAATTTATCAAATTAGAAGCTCATTATGTGAATTAGAAATACATCATAAATTTAATCATTTGTTTAAAAGATATTAACAGAAATCTTAAACATCGAATAACTTGACCTATATTCCCCTTTATCTTCCAATCTACAGAGCCTAAAATTCAGACAGTAGATTATAAAAGGCTTCCCTGAAAGTTTATTAGTAAAATAAAACTCTGTTAATTTTGAGGGTCAAATTAGAAAATTAAATACATATTTTGATCATGTAGCAGATAGAATAAAAAGTCTATATGTGGAAAATAAAAGTGTATATTTTTTATAAATTTAAAACGCTTCCTTTAAAAGATATTAGGGTAAATATAAGAAAATGCACTCATTCCCTTCTTGTCTGAAACTGGAATATTAGAAAAAGATATACTTTGATTCACCTACCTTGTATCAAATCTTGAAGATGGTACGAAACCCTTAGTATGCGAGTCCAACTCGCACTCAACGTTTATTTTCGAATTGAAATTAAAAATATGAAGTCAGCACTCCGACACCATCAAAGATCTCTTAAATAACCCTAATTTAATTAAAATCGATCTGTGAATAGAAACGTTGTAACATGAAAATAAAACTCCTTTTTATTTCAGTAACTATATGCCCTATCGCATAGTTAGCTGTTACAGAAAAGAAGTGCTGAACGAAAAACATAGGAAAAAAATTCAACTTGTGAGCTCTTACAGGGACAATCAAGAACCCTCAAAATTCTGCAGTCTTTTAGGTGCTTTCCTTTTCTCAAGATTTTATGCCCATGATTTGGAACACGTTTCAATTGCTAAGTATTCCTCGGCTTTGGGCTAGTTACAAGATACTTAGTTTAATAGAAAACAAATTCCACTTGGATCTTTCTCAATGTAGAACTGTATCAATTATTGTGTACTATTAACAAAGTTTCCAAAGAATGCCCACAATTAGTTTCAATTGAATATGTGTTTTTACTAAAGAAATCCAATTACATTAATCAGAAAAAAAATGTTGCATAGGACGTCCAAAGTCTGTTCATTGAATACTTTTATTTCGGAAACTAAGGAAAAATATCTTGTGATGGTAATTTCGGAAATAAATGTATGTAGAAGGTTCGGTTCATAATGAAAATTAAAAAATTATTGCACTTGAAAATTTAATAACCAATTAAATAAACAAATTGATAATATTACTTTTAATGTTCCTCCTGCTATTATATTACCATCTGTTGAATTCTATGAATCAATTCATCATAAAACAATTCCTATTATACGATTTCTCACTTTAATACAATCCTAGATCATTGTGGTCATTGTTTTTAACTATTTTGTGAATACGAATTCTGACTTTTTTAATAAATTTTAAAAACTATATATTTAGTTGGAAATTCTTAATATTAACTTACGAAAAGCGAAAAAATTGTTCAGATATCTACCGCCGAGTAATAAATTTTACCCCAACTACTTATACTAAATTTTTGTAGCTTTTTTATTTTACATATGTTAAATATTACATATATAGGAAATGTAACTTCCATAAATTACAGTTTTATAATTTTTGTAATGTTAGTGACTGTTTAAGCATTCCTTGTGTGCAGTCACTGCCCTACAAATAAACGTTATATTTTTCTTTTGATAATTTAAAAATAAATTTAAAATTTCTGATAATTGTTTTTAATAGCCAACCTCTATTTAATTTTATTCACAATTTGCTTAATTTTTAAATTCAACAGATTGTAAAATCGAGGACCAGAGTAGATTTTTTTGCTCAATAATTTTTCGCCTCTCTCAA
Source organism: Octodonta nipae (assembly GCA_034190945.1). Classification (NCBI taxonomy): domain Eukaryota; kingdom Metazoa; phylum Arthropoda; class Insecta; order Coleoptera; family Chrysomelidae; genus Octodonta; species Octodonta nipae. Next base: position 79,273,519 of record CM067216.1, read on the forward strand.
CTGAAGATTTAAATTATTGTTGTTTCTTAATCGGTACTGATGGTTAATTAATTTTATAAATAGAGATTTATTGAATAGTACAGTTTTTAAGTATTGCTGATTTAGATTCAATAATTTAAATTTTTCGTATAATCTAGTAGTAGGATACATAAGTTATTTTCTGTATATTCTTAATATTTTACTTGAGAGAACCGTTGGACAAGTCCCACTCCAGCTATTAATACCACATTATATTATAGATTGAACTAATGCATATTAAACATTCTTAAGTTCTATTATATTAAAGAATGGTTTAATTTGGTAAACTAAATTAAACATTTTTTTAGTTTAACTGTTGTTAATATTATGTGTGTATTCCATTTGAAATTTGAATGTATTTCAACACCTAAATATTTAGTACTAGAAACTATATCTAGCTTATTATTCCAAGTGCATTAGTACATTTTATGTAGTCGTAAATTTACTATCCAATGCTTTTAGTTCCACATGAAATGTACTTGAATTTTCGCAAATCCGTTTCATGCTTAAATATTTTCAAATGAAAATACATAAATTCCCCAATTTCTCTACCATTTACAAAACCTTTTACAATCTTGGAATCTTACCCCTAAATGAACACTTCCTTTCTGGATTTTGAGACTTGTTTTTGTTAGAATAGCTGATAGCACAACCAGTGGAGCTCCAGCTCCAAATGATCCACGCCGATGGGTAACAAGTTCGACACACCTAGGAGTCTCCGTCCCTTACATTCCTGCACAAGTTGACATCTGCTTTGAACCAGGTGTAGGTGCCTGAAATCGCAGGACGCATTGGTCCATTCTTAGAAGCAACAGGCAAGAGGGCAGCAAAAAACTCGTCTCAAATACTAGAGTAGGGGGCGATAACTGAACATCTCAAGCGTCGATCCCACTGTTGTGCAAGACTGTCTCATCGCCTCAATCCCGAAGTAAAGTGGGTCCTAAGTCTACTTGTATTAAGGCTTAACAAGACAACGTCCTTTCCTTTCACTCAGTCAATGAAATTGCATAAGTCGAACTACTTCTGTAAAGTCAAAGTCCAAGGCCGGGATTACTATCAGGCGCTGCCTTCTCACCAGAAGTATGGGATCGACGGCCGGGAACACCGCCAGTTTTATGGGTAAACGCCGAGAAGTGGATTCGATTAGTCTTGAGTTAATATTTTTTGTGATGGAAAGTACCTTAGATTAGAAATATGCCTCGTACTTTATGGGCATTTCGGTCCTCTGTAGTTGATTTTTGTGTCATTTTTACTCTGTAAATTTCCCTGATTACTAGAAAAACATACAATTTTTTATTTATTCTCGTTAAATTTGCACAAAACTTGTCATATTCCTATTATTTTTTTCTCCACTACTTAGCCATAATTTGTTCATGATTATGTGAATTTGCAACTTAATCAAATTGATCTACACCCCAACCAGTTGAGAAACTCAGTTCATAAACAATATCAAATTTTATCACCAACATTCTTTCTTATTTAGTTAGAAATAAACGATGTCCTTGGTAATAACCGACACAGTCGAACAGAAGAAAAGCGTCCATCAAAAATATATCCATTTGATTGATGATGTTGAAGTCAGCAATTATCGCTATAGAAAACAACCGCATAAAAACATGAAGAAAAGAAAGTTCAAGTAGGCGGATTTGGGATAATGGACGTTTTAGGAAAAAAAAATTTACTGTTTTCCCAGTCATGCTGAACTTTTTGTTTTAAGGATCCGGATTCTATCAAGAAATTTATTTGATATTATGGGATAAAGTTTAGCTTTTGTTAACGAGAGGTCATTTACGTTGTACAAAGGTTCTTTATAAAAGGTTAAATTTTCATTCACATTTTTTGTGCTAAGTTCATGTATATATTATTTGTAACAATTTGTCTACTTCTTGAAATATGACAAATAGCTTTTACAATTAATACGTTTCCCGTAATTATCAAACACTTTATTTGAATAGAAATCCTTACAAACGGTTTTCAATACATATAACTTTCATTAGTTGACAGACTTAAGGTAACGTAAATGTTGTTAAATAAGTATATATATATATATATATATATATATATATATATATATGTATAACATATATGTTATGACATTATTAATTTTTAGTTTTCGATTTACAATTAACAATTTAAATATAGGTAAGTACTTTCATAGAAAAATTAATTTAAACCAATATAATTTTGCACTGGCCGGTCAAATATACACTAACAAAGAAATCGCAGCACCTAGAAGTTAGATGTTTAAATTTAATATTGTGTTGGTACAACATAATTGGTATAGTAAGGAGTAAATTATTCAAATTTGGTAAAGTTTTGTGAATGTTTTTTCTTATAACCGTTTTTAATGAAAAATGTAGTCATTTTTGCATTTTTAAAATTTACCAAAAAACAAACTGTTTGATAAGACCAGAAAGCTATGTTTAGTAATTTTAAAATGCCTAGAGTACGTGTACCTACGCCGAATGTGTCCGTAGCTAAGTTAATTTGAAAGAGGTTGAATTATTGGTTTACCAGAAGATCAAACTACTGTTTTGAGATGTTGTCAAGCGTGGTGTGATAATACCCAAAAACGGAGACAAGTAGGAACCGGACGTCGTAGGGCCACAACTGACGTTCAAAATCAACGTCTAAGCCGGCGGTCACATTGAATGCGAATTCGTACGAAATTTATTTGTACGTATTCGTAAGAAATTTGTTCGTAAGAATACGTACGAACAGAGTGGTTACATTACTGGCGAAAAGTAGTGCAGCTTTATGCATATAGTCTTTATTTTGTGTTGAAGTGCAATGGATCCATTAACTGAATCTTACTCGCTTTTAATAAAATTTGTTTTACTGAAAAAAGGGGTAGTTTATGATTTTTTATCAACAATTGAAAACGGAGATTATATGGCAGGAATTTTTGGATGTATTAGAACAATAATAATCAACCTTTAATTTCATATTAAAAGCTGTAGAAAGTAAACTTCATAAATACATTTTTCATTCCATAAATACCACCTTACTTCGACAAGTGTAAATAATTTTCCAAAATCCACGCTCAATCTCGTTGAATTCGTAAGAAAACTGACCAAAAAAACAAAATATTTTGTTCGCATCAGAACAGTCGTACGAAATCGTGGGACGCCATACGAATTAAGCGTATATACTGTAACCGCCAGTACTTACGAATACGTATCTGTTCACTTTTGGTGAATTCGTACGAATTCGTACGTACTAATTTTCCTACGAATTCGCATCCACTGTAACCGCAGCCTTAGGCTTTTGACCGTTAGAGACCGATTTTCGACAACTCTAAATTTGGCTGATGAGTGGTTAGGACATCAAGGCGGTTTATCGCCGTATAAGGTCATTTGAAGTGCAGTATTGTATACCCCATCTTGTGATACCTTTGACATCTGAGCATCGAGGATAACAACTACAGTGGTGCAGAGAACAATAAAATTGGAATGTGGAATGGCACAGGTCGTCTTCTCTGATTAATCTCTATTCTGCTTGGGTCGACATGATGGCCGAAGAAGGGTTAGACAACGTCGAGGCGAAAGACGTCAACCTTAATTTGATGTACACAGAACAATAGGCGCTTTGATATGGGGTGAAGAAACCCATGTGAATCTTTCGCCCATAGAACATGTTTGGGATGTGATGGGTAGACGGCTCGGAAATTTAGCACAGCCCCCAAGGAAATATAGGTAGCTTGGAATAGTATTCCTCAAGAAGAAATAGACCATCTTATTGAATCAATACCAAGACATTTTTGGTAATGTATAAAACGACAGTGGTTATTCAGATTTAACTCATTTACTCGTTACTATAGCATCTATGTTTTACCAAAACAATATTAAATTTAAACATCTCCTTCTGGGTGTTGCAATTTCTTTGTCAGTGGGTATATACACCTAAATGCATTGACCAATTCCGTCTAATCAGATCAGAAATAACTAGATTTCTCCAAATATATGTTTTACCTTGTTACTGGATGTCATTAATGCTTTCATTAATAAGAAATACTTTATTTTTTATTTACCGAAACACTATTTAGTACAGATTACTTGACATCATTTGATGGTTTCTATACAAACAAAAATTATATCTTTTTTTATTAATATTAAATTTGATTGAAAAAGTTCTTAAGGAAATAACATTTGATTTATTTTGCAATGCATTGAGAAAGAAATCCGTGTTTTCGAAAACAAACAAAAACGTTTTGTAAATATCCTTGTAGGCGTTTAGTGAACTGTATTTTTGTGATTAGTTTTATTTGGAACAAAAACTCAATATCATTTCAAATAAACTCTTACCCTATCTAGGAGGTAGATGATCAGTAAAAGCTGGAGGAGAAGTCTACCATGTATTGTGTCTTTCGTGGAGCTGGCCTAGCCCTGGGTTTTATAGAAGAACTAGTGGCTATTAGGTATGAACAGAGGCGTAACACTGTTGCGCCACCCCATACGTACGAGAAGTTTTTTTTTACTACTGTCGCCAATAGTTGAGAGATTTTGTGTGACCCGTCGAGTAGTCCAGACAGATTTTTGAAAAATGAGATAATTAACACTGAATCCGTGAATGCATGTGGTCAGAGAGCGTTCTCTTCCTTAGTTTACCGGCAAGTGTGTACTATTCAAAGTTCAACCATAGGCAGATTTTACCAAAAAGAAATTGAGTACATAAAGGATGTTTCTTATAATTTACATTAACGTGCCAGTGGGATACAAATAATAAAATGACAAATTTGTAATTTTTGGGTTTTTTATACTATATCGTTTCTATGTGTAACATTTATCAGATGCACTCAAAAAAAACATTTCCTAATTTCCGAAACTTTCTCTGTCATTCACACATATTGATTGATATGATTGAAATCTGTAATATAAAAATTAACTCTTCAAGTAAGGTGTGATTACTCTATAGAAATCCGCAATTATAAAGTAAAGATGCCACAACAACCATTCACAACATACAAGGATAGTAGTAAAAAATAGTGACAAAGTAGCTAATGACATAGATGACTAAATGTAACTAACTCTCTGAGTTTTTATTTTCTGTATAAATAACCAAAAGGAAAATTAAAATAAAGTATAACCAATTATAGTTACTGTAAGATAAAGTCAATTTACTTAACAATCGATTACTTACCGAGATTTGATTTTGTTGTTTTCTGTCAATAAAGTTAATTTTCCATCTTTATGTAACCAAATGCTAGTCGTTTCACAATATATTCTTATGAACTAACTATTAGACAAGAGCGCACCACTTACCGACAGAAACTCGAGAGATTGTCAAACAATGCATCATCTGACCGTTACCAATAGAATTTAACACGGAACCGACCACAACATTGGGTAATTCCGAAACGAGTTCCTTGCTTGTGACTACTCGGTAGGGTTTTCTTTCCTTCTTTTCTGTAGCAGATAAATATCTCTCTACCTCTCTCTAATAAAAAAATTTCAAAAGAAAATCAGTTGAAATAATTTGGCTATAAAACAGAGTAGAAACATAAATGACAGATGTCCATGATCTATCTAGGCTACCACCTCTTCGAAGGATAATTCCAGAAGGAATACCTGCTAAAAGAACCTTTCAAAGAAGACACTCTTCTAAACAAATTACAAACGGCGCACTATGGGTTAAATTTAACGGAAACCTAATATCTTCAGAACAAATAGAGATATCGACAAATTTTTTTTTATAA